>WOVY01011343.1:0-489442 GCA_013436015.1 Rhipicephalus annulatus | reverse complement strand
TTTAACTCTTATCCCTAACTGTTCCCTTTCTAGGCTATTGAAAACCTCCTGTAAGCACGCGGTAAATAGCATTGGGGAGATTGTGTCCCCCTGCCTTACACCCTTCTTGATGGGTATTCTGTTGCTTTCTTTATGAAGCACTATGGTAGCAGTTGATCTCCAGAATGGTAGATTTCTTCCAGAATGTTTATATATACTTCATCTACGCCCTGATTCCGCAGTGTCTGCATGACGGCTGATATTTCTACTGAATCAAACGCTTTCTCGTAATCTATGAAGGCTATGTATAGTGGTTGGTTATACTCTGAGCATTACTCTATTACCTGACTGATAGTATGAATGTGGTCAATTGTTGAGTAGCCTGTTCGAAATCCTGCTTGTTCCTTTGGTTGATTGAATTCTAATGTTTTCTTTACTCTGTTAGCAATTACCTTTGTAAATAGCTTGTATATTACAGAGAGCAAGCTAATCGGCCTGTAATTCTTTAAGTCCTTGTCATCTCCTTTCTTATGTATTAAGAAGATGTTAGCGTTCTTCCAAGACTCTGGTACTCTTCCCGTCAGGAGACACCTCGTAAACAGGGTGGATAGTTTTTCTAACACAATCTGTCCTCCATCTTTCAGCAGATCTGATGTTACCTGATCCTCACCAGCAGCTTTGCCTCTTTGCATGCTCTCCAAAGCTTTTCTGACTTCTTCTATCATTACTGGTGGGGAGTCATCTGGGTTACTGCTAGTTCTTATAGTATTAAGGTCGTGGTTGTCTCGGCTACTGTACAGATCTCTGTAAAACTCCTCCGCTATTTTAACTATCCTATCCATATTGGTAGTTATTCTGCCTTCTTTGTCCCTTAGTGCATACATCCGACTTTTGCCTATCCCAAGTTTCCTCTTCACTGTTTTGACGCTTCCTCCGTTTTTCAGAGCGTGTTCAACTCTCCATGCTATACCTTCTTACATCGCATACTTTACTTCTATTAATCAACTTGGAAAGCTCTGTCAGTTCTATTTTGTCTGTTGTACTTGACACTTTCATGATTTGACGCTTCTTAATTAGGTTCTTCGTTTCCTGAGAAAGCTTGCCAGTGTACTGTCTAACTACCCTGCCTCCAACTTCCACTGCACACTCCGTAATGATACTCGTCAGATTATCATTCATTGTATCTACGCTAAGGTTGGTTTCCTCACCAAGAGCCGAGTACCTGTTCTGCAGCGACACTCTGAATTTCTGTACTTTCCCTCTCAGTGCTAGCTCATTGATTGGCTTCTTGCGTATCAGTTTCTGTCGTTCTTTCTTCAAGTCTAGGCGAATTCGAGACCGTACCATTCTATGGTCACTACATCGTACCTTGCCAACCACTTCCACATCCTGCACGATTCCTGGGTGTGCACTCATTATAAAGTCTATTTCGTTCTTATTTTCGCCATTAAGGCTCCTCCATGTCCACTTGCGGTTTTCTCGTTTTCGGTAGAAGGTATTCAAAATCCGCAAATTATTGCGTTCTGCGAATTCTACTAGTAGCTCTCCTCTGGCGTTTCTAGTGCCGATGCCATAATCTCCTACTGCCTGTTCTCCAGCCTGCTTCTTCCCTACCTTTGCATTAAAATAGCCCATCACGATAGTATGCTGTGTTTTTACCTTACTCATTGCCGATTCCACGTCTTCATAGAAGCTTTCAACTGAAGCGTCAGCATGGCTGGATGTAGGCGCGTAAGCCTGTACTACCTTCATCTTGTACCTTTATTCAGTTTAATTACAATACCTACCACGCTTTCATTAATGCTATAGTATTCCTCTATGTTGCCAGCTATGTTTCTGTGAATTGGGAACCCCACTCCCAGTTCTCTTCTGTCTGCAAAGCCCCGATAGCAAAGGACGTGCCCATTCTGTAGCAAACTATAGGCCTCATCTGTCCTCCTAACCTCACTGAGCCCTATTATATACCATTTAACACCCTCTAGCTCCTCGAATAGTGCAGCTACACTTCCCTCCCTAGATAAGGTTCTAGCGTTAAACGTTGCCAAGTTCAGGTTCCAACGGCGGCCTGTAGTCCAGAGATTCTTAGCACCCTCTAGTGCGTTGCAGATCTGACCGCCGCCATGGTCAGTTGCTTCGCAGCTGCTGGGGACTGAGGGCCGTGAGTTATTTGACGTATGCATGTGGGAGGTAGTGGCCAGATACTGCACCAGGGTGGCCAATCCTTCTCTGGTGAGGGAGTGCGTTCCCGGCGGTGGTTACCGGTGAGGCCGCACCCCAGGCCTCTTAATGCAGTTCCATCAACACGCGGATATTTTTTTCCGTTTGGAAACTGCGCGGCACAAGGATTTGAATCACGGACCTCTTGCATGCGAGGCGGATGCTCTAACCACTACGCCATCGCTGCACCCACCAATAAATATTGCACTCTGAAACGCGGTTCCGACAACACAGCGCCGTTTATTAATAGATCTCCGCCATTGTTCCAGCTACCTCTTCCTCTCCTCTATATATATATATATATATATATATATATATATATATATATATATATTCACTCCGACGAAGGCAGGCCCACCTGCCGAAACCTTAGTAAAACTAGTGTTTTTTCGCACGTTTGTCGAACTCTTTTTCTACCGCATTTTCCACCGGATCCATTGAATTTCACAATTTATATATATATATATATATATATATATATATATATATATATATAAAATTGTGAAATTCAATGGATCCGGTGGAAAATGCGGTAGAAAAGAGTTCGACAAACGTGCGAAAAAACACTAGTTTTACTAACGTTTTACTAACGTTTTACTAAAGTTTTACTAACGTGTATATATATATATATATATACATATATATATATATATATATATATATATATATATATATATATATATATATATATATATATAAAAGAGCCTGCAAGAAAATTCACAGTGGCATGATTGAGTGATTACTAATGTGATGGAAAAGCACACCTTACTTGTAGGTTTGCCCAGTCTGCAGCCAAGAGTGACCATTGTCGAAAGTGGGAGGGGGTTCAGCTCCCCCCAACTTTTCTTAGTAGGGAGCTCGCGCCACCCTTGCCCCCCCCCCCTCCCCGCAACTTATACGCCTATGCGTGATCTACTCCGTGACAACAGCAGCCCCATAAGGAGACTTTCAGAAAGTTGACATACTGAAAGTTTTCAACGTGTATAGAAAAAAGTGGCAGCTGCACAAGAGAGGGACGTAACGGACGTGTCGACGTGCCGGAGCGGCACTTTTTCTCCTCCCTCGACGAATGGTCGGACGTGCCACCGAGGTTGGCGCAGATTGCGCAAGATGACTGATGGTCTAGTGGTCCGTGATGAATGAATGATTCCATTTCCGATGGAGGCGGAAATGTTGTAGGCCCGTGTGCTCAGATTTGGGTGCACGTTAAAGAACCCCAGGTGGTCTAAATTTCCGGAGCCCTCCACTACGGCGTCTCTCATAATCATATAGTGGTTTTGGGACGTTAAAACCCCACATATCAATCAATGAATGAATGGTTCATCCCGGAGAGTTAATCTAGGCGTTGTGAGCGTGCTCTAATTATTGCCGTCTCGTAGAAAACAAGCGCTCTGGCAGAAACGGGTTAGGATTTGATATGAGAGCCTTGTAAGTGTTTCCGTGTGATTGTCAAAGGGCACAATATTGCCGAACGATAGTGACGGTGTAGATGCCAACTGAGGTTTTACTAAACACAGCTTTTTGTTGAGTGCACTCGCGGTCATTGTAGCAATATTAATACTACTAACTGGAGCTTTACGTGTCATAACATTGGCATAATAACGAGGTGTGATGTAGTGTAGGGCTCCGGAAGTTTCGACCACTTGGCAATACCATAGCCTAAATATTTTTAAGGGGGGGGGGGCGCTATTTGAAAGCCTTGGAAACCACCTATGTTTATTATTTGTCTTTTGTAAAACATTCCACTCTATCTGAATTTTGGGGTAAAAAAGCCCGCGTTTATACTTTGATGCTGGATGATTCACCGTTTCATAATATACCCAAAGAGAAGTGAAAATAATTTCATGATTTAGTGCACACCCTGATGCCAACTTATTCGACTGTACGTGGTTTATTGGACCCTGTTTAGTTAGATTTCTGAGACTGGAACGACAGGGTATGGCTAAGCAACTTTACGTTGGCCATCTTGCATGGTAACATTGTAATGGGCGACTGAAAAAGAAAAAGAGAACAAAGTTTTGGTGAATTCACACGAACAGTACCAGTTGCCAGCTGACTGTAAGCACCATTACGGAGACTTAATTTTCAAGTATACCAAAAAAATAAGAATTGATCCTTCTTTCGTAGAAATTGTCATAACGAACCATGTCTTCACACGCGCAGTTACAGCTCTGTTAAATGTCAAGAAATGTTTTTTGCAAAACACAGCTGTATTACTAAATCGGGCCGGTATAACTACTTTTGGCGTGGATGCGACGCTGCTGTAGGTTTGTCGTCACGTCGTTCTTGAAAGGAGCCAGAACTCAAAATGCATCAGTGATTTTTAAAGATGTGTAGTCTAGCTTCATTTTGTTGCGAATAACAGTTGTAATCAAGCTCAGAAGCAAAGACTTCTGCGTCTGACCTTTCAAAGCCTGGCGGAGAGAAAACATGCGTGCGCATCGGCTGACACAGCAGAAACGCTGGAAAACACTATTTTATATCTGCAGTTGATAGAAAATTGGTTATTTAATGCGAAATTATTCAGCGATGATCACAATACTACGTAATGGAAATTCTGAGCGGAGTTGTTCGAGCATTTTGATTTCGTGACAAGTGGAGGCGCGACTACTTCGCTAAACGGGAGACCCAAAGACACCGTGTGGGCACCTTCCACAACAGCCGCCGCAAACAGAGCTCCCTCCGTTTATGCAGCGCTGTATTTACATATGTGGTATCAGTATGTACCTTCACTGCATACATTATTAGTGACGTCATCAGCATCCGTATGACAGCGCGCATTACTGTGGCGTCACGGGTGGCCGTCGAGAGACGTGTTCTATTGCAACCTTCGTTCTCTCCTCCTCGCGCTCTCCCCGCTACTGTCGTGTTCCATCCTCGACTTCACTCAGCGTTCGCTCTCTTTCGTCCTTGTTCATTCTGCCGGTTGCAAAGATGCCCATTACACTGAACGCAGTTTTAAAGTGTCTAAGACATGAGCTCTAAAGCTATTTTTATGAAGGCTGTAATTGTGCACAGGAATCTGGATGCACAACGTAAGAGTCCACTAGGGCGTCTCGCGCACAAACTGCCCACCTCGGTGGAACAGTGACGACAGGGCTCGGCTGCTGGCCCGAAGGTCGGGGGTTCGATCCCTGCCGTCGGATATCGAAGGATTGATTGATATGGGGGTTTAACGTCCCGAAACCACGATATGATTATGAGAGACGCAGTAGGGGAGGGCTCCAGAAATTTCGACCTCTTGGGGTTCTTTAACGCGCACCCAAATCTGAGCACACGGGCCTACATTTCCGCCTCCGCGCGTATCGAAGCCGGCGCAATGATAGAGGCCCATGTAGTGTGCGATGTCAGTGCACGATAAAGAATAACAAATGGTCAAAATTTCTGGAGCCCTGCATCACGGCGTCTTTCATAATCATGTTGCAGTTTTGGCACGAGACACTCCAGATAATAATAATAATATTGTTAATAATAATGATAATAATAAATATATTATTATTATTATTATTATTATTATTATTATTATTATTATTATTATTATTATTATTATTATTATTATTATTATTATTATTATTATTATTATTATTATTATCCCAAGCTTGAAGTTCAACCAACTTTACCGTGCCCATGGATGCCCGAGAGGCACACTTAGCGCTGTCCCCACGCGTGAGAAGCCACAAGCCACTGCAGATGCTGACACAGTTGCTCATTGCGCTCTGCGTTCTCTCTCTTTCGTTCCTGTTAGATAGATAGATAGATAGATAGATAGATAGATAGATAGATAGATAGATAGATAGATAGATAGATAGATAGATAGATAGATAGATAGATAGATAGATAGATAGATAGATAGATAGATAGATAGATAGATAGATAGATAGATAGATAGATAGATAGATAGATAGATAGATAGATAGATAGATACATAGATAGATAGATAGATACGCTCAAAGTCACCAACGTTCGCCAAGAATTGCTTCACATTTAAAAGTACAACAGAGTCACCTTCTCTCCACATGCTTCTCATAGCATCGATTCCCAAGGTACGTGGGATCTGCGAATTTTTCTTTCTTTGTAAATAAATCATGAGTTCGTTCATGAACTGTTTGTACTATGTTTTCTAACGCTTAAAGCGTTGGGCTGTTTTAAGGGCTTGTTCCTAATCAAAAAAGAGAAAAGATTATCATCCCACCTGCTCATCAAATTTTTGCATATGATATATCACTAACATGATAAATCGAACACGGTGTCCACTTTTTGAGGTATAAGCAAGCATGTTTCGTCTTTCGACGCATATACAATAAAATGCCACCATGAATTCTTTCATTGTGAAAAAAGCACCTGTTTTAGGCACCGAAACGCCGACTGTGTTGTTTTGTGTTTCTTTTAATTGGCAAGCGTAAGTTTTGTTGAACCATAATTTTTCGTCGCCAGACAAATTTTTATCACACCGCAGATTTCTCAACCTCATTCAATAGCTCGCTGCAATATAAGCTGTTGACTACAGTAGAAACAATCCAACACGACAGTTCTCCAGTCTCATTGCATATAGTGTTTTAAATCACTATACATTTTTTCTCAAGGCTGGATCCCACGGAACTATGGCCCGCGAGAAGCCAGCTTTGCCGGCTGGCATATAGATGGACACGGCCTACGCGTGGAGGCCATTGTGATAAATGACGTGCGTGAAAGTTCAAATTGCGCGCCATTACTAGAGTTGGGAAGGGACAACGACGAAGGTGGCACGATCACTGGGCTGGAAACCAAAAAGGAAAAAAAAAAGGAGGGTGGAGCGTGGCGGTGAAGGTGCGAGTGAAGGAACGAGAAAGACGGGGCTCACTACCCGGCCGTTGGGTTCCGGACCTGAGCCTGGTAACAGCTGAGCCTGGGCTACCTGCCACGTACTACCTGCCACGGCCGTGCGTAGCTGATGTGCTGTGGCTTCCAGGCATCCTGTGCCCGAGAACGCGCGGAGCTGTCGGGATACGAGCATGAGTTCCAGCGGAGGTGTCCGGCCCGGACGCGGCTACAGTTGTGGTGCCTACCCTTCAAGTAGCCGCCTGGTCTACTGTGCGGACAGCGTGATCCAGCTCAAGAAGTACCAACGAACTTCGGTGAGACCAGCCTCGTGTCTTGTGCCCATGTTAAGATGAGGGACTGTTAGCTTAGAACTTCGGTAGCGCAAGGAGACAGCGAAGGATTGGTTACATAGTCTGTCCATGTTATATGTGCTCGTTTTTTTTCATGGGTGTATAAAGTGGAGTGTCAAAACGACCTCGTCTTTTGGTGGGTGTCTGGAGCCACGTTTTGGAAACCCATTCACTAAGAACTTTCACGTTGCAATAACACACATAGCAACGTAACAGCCATATCTGTGTTCCTGCAAATCAAGCTACAGTGCGCCGTGGTGCAGGAGGTGCTGCTCGGCTGCTGAAGCGTAGTTCGTGGGTTTGTTTCCAACCGCGGCAAAGACATTTCAATGGAGGCCAAATGCTAAAGGGCCGTGTATTTCGCGATGTCAGTGCAAGTTAAGAAACTCCAGATGCTCTAAAACTCTGATATGCTTCACTATAGCATCTCTCACATTCACATCGTGATTTTGGGACGTGAAACTCTAGATCCATTATTAAATTGAATTTTAAACTTCTCAACATCTTTTTGAGAGACTTCTGAGGACACCAGTCACGGTGACCACAGATGGTGATATAAGCATCACGCTTATTTTTTTCTAAATGAAATACTCCTCCCCCTTTGTCGACAAGTCACAAACCAATTACTCTACTAACCATTTAGAATTTCAACTATGACATCCCTGCAATTTATTTTTGTGTTCGAAAGCTGACGCGAAATTTTACTAAATAATGCTACACTGCTTAAGCCACATATGTGAAAACGCGAATGTCTGTGCTTTTCAAGACCTGTGTATAAACGAATCATAATCCAAAATGAGCCAACATATCGGGGAGGGAGGTGTAGTTCTCAATCCATACTAAACGCCACCGACAGAGAGCTGAACCTATAGCTGAACTTAATCGTAGCCATGGTGACGCGAATTGCATCTCTTCATTAATTCACCGAATACCCCTATTTTGCCGTGGAGTAGCGTTCCATGTGTTGGTAGAAATAGCACATTCATAAATTATTATGTTCGTAGCCACAACTCGTTTCCTTCGTTCTTTCTGAGGTGTTCACTCTGATGTCGTGTAATGTGTGGTGTACAGCCACCTCACAGGCGGCGAAGCTGCGCTGCTCAGTCCCGCCCTCGAATATACACCACGAGCCATTCAACGTGTCATGCAAGCCCTCAGCGTTCAATGACTCGGTAACGTATGCATTCGAGCTAGTTGGTGTATGGCTGTGTAAAACATCGTTGGCGCAAACTTAAAGAAAAAAAAAGAGACGCGGAAAAGCGCACACTCGCAACTTACTTATAATAAACCGTAGCACATCTTCTGAAACCCACACGCATGCGTACAAACACACAAAAAGCACACCCATTTAGGCTATGTGCATTAAGAAATTTGGTGAACAATGTATCAGTGTCCCGTCTTTGTTTATATCAGATAATAAGTTTGCTTTTCTTATCTCATAAGTTGTGATGAGCGTTTGCTGTGATTTTCCTGTGTTTGTACGCATGCGTGAAGGTTTAAGAAGATGTGCTACAGCTTAATGAGACCAGTTTAGTAAAACTGGTTTAATAAAGCTGGTTTAGTAAATGTCACTTTCGAGTGTGCGCTTTTTCTTGTCTTTTTCTTCAACTTCTTTCAAGATTGCGCCAACAATGTTTCACACAGTTCAATTATTTCTCGCCATCACCTAGATGAGGCTATTGGCCCACCTTACCAATTAGTCGGACTGATAATGAAGTTATTTTCTTCTCTTCCCTCCCAGCCACCGCTTCCCAAAGTAGTGATCTTTCCCGATTCTTTCAAAGTAGAATTTTCTCATGCTTTAAGTAATGAAATTGTACTAATAAACATGCTTGAAGAAAGAGCAGCCATCACAATGTTGTAAATCACAGCAGGGTTTTTTTATGTACAAAAAAGATTTTTGTACAGAAAGCACCGTGATAACTGGAGCAATAATCCCGCATGCGAAACATGCAGTGCGTAGCGCTTCGGAGTACAGCGGCTCTGACAGCAATGCGGCACTACCTTCGCTTGGCCTATATCGTTGATGTTCTCATTTAGAGACGGCTTACTGCTCTCCCACCGTTGAGTACCAAGTAACAAAGTTGAACATTTTTTTCTAAACACACATAAGGTTTTATGTGCACCGAGCAGTTGCTGTGTCCGACTTGAAGCAGACAGCCGTAAACGTAATTTTTGTCGACACGGCCTCATGAAACGGCTAGGCCACAGGACGGCTTATTGGTCTGTGATAATAGAGTAAAAAGTTCTCTAAATCGTTAACAACTTTCACATGCGAAGCATTTCTTAACAAACTTCTGACACTTTGAGAGTATCTATCTACACATCTATCTATGTATCTGTCTATCTGCCTATGACTTTAGCTCTCCTGGCCGAGCCGATGACGGTATTCATATGGAAACTGGTACGGTATAACATAACTGTATGACGAACATAATTGGCTTGTCGTACTATGGAAATCATGATATGTATGTCACAATTGTCATGATTTACATTTAATAGTCTTGCTGCTCTTGCAGTGGTTTCGTTCACATGATATTTGAAAAACTGGTATGGTATGACACGACTGCATGGCAAACATAAGTGACACACCGTAACGTGGAAATCATGACTTGCACGTGAAGAGTTTTACTTTAAGACTAGTCATGACTACGCGGCAAGCTCATGGTGCATTCGTGGTCTTTTCACTAGCTTTATTTATGCCAAATTTGTTATTACAGGACATGAATGAATGATATCCATTCATGTCCCGTATTAAACATCATATCATGAGAAAAGTCTCATGTAAGAACATGACCACATGCCACACTAATGATGCACTCGCCGCCGTTTCGCTAGTTTTACATATACTAAATGTGGTGTTACGTGACGTCAATGGATGCTTAAGGTGCATGACTGGTGAAAACATGATAATCATGACATGAGTGTCATGTAAGAACATGACCACATACCCCGCTCATGATGCGCTTGCGGCCCTTTCGCCAGCTCCACATATACCAAGTTCGGTATCACGTGACGTGAATGAACGACGAAGGTAAATGATACGTCCAAACATGATAATCTTGATATGCGTACCATGTGAAACAAAACTACATGCTACGCTCATAGCGCGCTTGCGGCCGTTTCGCTAGCTCCACAATACGAAGTTCAGTATCACGTGACGTGAATAGCCTACGAAGGTTAATGACACGTATAAGCATGATAATCATTATATGCTGTCTTGCAAAACGTTATTGCATGCTACGCTCATAGCGTGCTAGTGGCCATTTCGCTAGCTCCACATATACCAAATTTGGTATCGCATGACATGAATAGACGACGCAGGTTAATGGCACATGGAAACATGATAATAATGGCATAGAAGTAAAGTACGGCATAATTCAGGTTCACCTAGTAATGTTGTGCTGAATTTTGAGTGAGATATCAACCTTCCTCAATCATGCTTCGCATATCGTCGGTTTCAACAGGATGAAGGATCTGCCAATTTTTTCTGACTACGGGTTAGATACCACGACAGCTCAAAGCTCTCTCCCATAGTAGAGTGCAACATAATTTGAATCATCCAACATTCCTTTTTTAAAGCTTTCTTGTCAAATATGAACAGTTAGGATTGCTTGGCGAGAAGGGCGGCTGGAACAATCCTTCGGTCATGGTTTTGGCAAATAGTTTTGCGTTGAAGACGATCTCTCAGGGTAGTCCAGCAACCAGAAGATTACCCCGTCAGAAAAGCTTCGACGTATTTCTTAGTAGAGCAAAGTAATTGTTTTTTGCAGACACAGCCACCGGGGCCAAAGCGCTGAACCCGACGCCCTTCTATAGGCATGCCATAAGCATTTATTGGAGAAAAGCCACGCTAAACTTGGATACTGTACACCTTGATGTTGGCTTCACAAAGCTGGCGCATGTATTGCTGATGAATTATGGCTGCGAAGTTAAGAACGCCGGGTTTCCGTGGGTCCTGCCCTCCCCTAGCGGGCTGCCAGGCAGTACTCGGGATGTGGTGTGGCGCTTTGGGTGATCCGCCTTGCCTACGGTGAACCGAAGGTACAGATGGCATTACGTCTGCTCAGAGCAGTGCGCACACTGCAGGGACCACGGGTATAATAAACACGCATTGCTAACTTGCCGTGTGGCCAAGACCTTCTGGTCTCTCGTTGGGAGGGCGTACCACCCGTTAGGCGTAGAAAGGTTCTTCAACGAACGCAAGTGACCTAATAGTGCTCTGGCACGTCCGGAGCTTGCAGCCGGGATATTTTCCTCGTCAGAAAACAGAAGCCTGGCAGTAAGCCAGGAGAGACCGCAAGAACGAGTGGCCAATGTTAATGCGAATGTAAAATATTGTAACCGATCATTTGGAAACTGAATTGTTCCTGCTGGGTGAAGAATTCCTCGAGCGTTGGTCTTTTGCTTTTATTAAAATAACCAACAACAGGGTTGCACTTCCCTGTTCTTCAATACAGTGAGTACGAAGCACATCAAACTCACTCCAATGTTTGAAAGTGTGTGTGTACCGAAAACACTCCATGTGATAATGTGAAATATTTTTTGCGAATTCGCTCTGGAACCGGTGGCAGTGTGATTGAAGGCCAATGGAATACAAAACCGTATTGTGTGTAGAACCTCTGCCATGTATTTTTGTTGAACAATAAATGTCCTTTAGGTACCCCTGTTCCATTGCAGAGCTTTTATTGCCCTAAATTACTACCGTCTAGTCTGAAACGTGTTCAAATTACACGCTCTTCGTGCGCTTAAGGCAAGCAATCCGAAAAAGCTGGAGCACTGCTTTTAACTTCTCAACGGCTTGTTTCTGAATATCTACACCCCTTTTTTTATTTCTAACGTCGCTGCAGCGTATTCATGGCCTCTCAAGGCACTGAACAATTATGTGGCCGCACTTGTTTTCTAAGCAGAGGTTTCTCTCGGACAAGCATCGAGACGTGGGCACGTGTGTATATAAGCACGAAGGCGGCCTGTGTGTCACTGGGAAGAGAGCCCACATCGAAAGAACTTACTCCGCACCAGCGGAACCACCCGAGGGACGCCAATGTTCTGCCTTTTTTTTCAGTTTCCTCAGGTACATACTGTCCAAGTAGACGTGAATGTTCTCAGTGCTAATTTTTTTTCTACTAACCATTTTCAATGAGTCCTACTTTATTAATAAATTCTATTCGTGGGTTTTCTTGCAAGTTTTATGAAATTCGCTCTTTGATTTTGATCTCCACATTACTCTCCCTCACCTTCTCAGTAGGCTATACCTCCAACATGACTAAGAAAAGTTTAAAGAACACTTACAGGTGTAATCTATCCTGCGCAGGCTCACGCACACAAACACACACATACTCGGGCAAACTATATGCGTGTGTATATAATTCATAGCAAACAAGTAGCTTATAACCAACAGTAAGGAAAGCTTTCGTAACATGGATTACAGTTAATTGCCATTATAGACAAAACGCGATTTGCTTCTGCTGGCATTCTGCTGTATTCGCAGAGCACCTTCACACATTCTAAGTCAATTAGGCCGTCACTCAACGGAAGGTCAACATATTCGTGCAGTAACTACGCTGATCGGCCACCAGTCAGAAGGTCGTGGGCTCGATGCTGGCCGTGGCAGTCGAATTAAGACGGAGGCGAAAAGGTAGAAGCCTGTGCACTGTGCGATATCAGCGCTCATTAAAGAACACTAAATGTTCAATATCTCTGGAGCTTTTCACTACGACGACCCTCATATTCATATCGTGGTTTTTGGGCCGTAAAATCCCAAATACTATAAGTCTGAGTTCTTCTTTTGCTGCATATTTCATTTGATCAATCGTCACCTACACCCTACTCAGGCACAAAAGCACCCTTAGAGCCTATTTTACGGTACTATTGAGGCAAGCACCTATACAAAGGGGTGCTTTATTTTCAATCGACCATTTATGGGTGTTAAATGGTGTTGAAAAAGGTGATTTCCCGTAAAAGCACCCTTTTTATACCCTTGCGGGTGTAAAATTTTTCGCTGTGCAGGTTTGTTTTTTCAAGCAGTGTGAGAGCTTTAGTTAAGGGTTGTGCGGAAGCAGTGACCCCCATCAATCAACCAAGTGCGTGAAATGAGTTTTTTTTAGATAAGAGCACGTTAATCGTAAATGAAGTTTGTACGCTCCGCTAGTATTGAAAGCGTGGTGGGGTTATCGAGCGGAGCCGAAGTTTGTATGCTTCATGCAAATTAGTGTAGCACGAGGTTTTCTGCAGTCTTTGGGGGTAAATGAGCATTCTTAAAGAAGGTTTTAGAATAAAACCAGAGCGAATGAATGCTCATGTTTGAGAAATATGTGATGCAAGGTTTTTAGCACAAAACTTACGCAAGTTTTGCTAGGTGCTCCTGATGTGTAAGACATCTGGCGTTATTTTTCATAGCGTTTTGTTCTTTGTGAATATTTGCGTTTGAATGAATGTTTAGTGATGCCTAGGTTATAGGGATTTTGCCTATGGTTAGGTGCGTGTTGGTATGCTAGCGCTCTTTGGATGAGAGTAAGATGTCGTGCTAGGGCGCACAGCAAAGTTCTGTGCGTTCTTTAAATACATGGGCTGACATGAAGCTGAATTGAGCAAACGAGCGTACTAGTACGTGAGGGTAATTTCATTTTGTTAGTTTAGTGAGTGCTTGGGGGTCATGTGATCTCTAAAGCTGAGAGTTGCGCTCTACCGAACGTTAACGTTAGGGATACGTTTCAGTTACTTATAAGACGCAGTTTGATTTGTTGTGAGTTTTTGTTGGCGTCAGGGTGTCCTACAAGTAGGTACAGACGACTACGTCTTGAAAGTAGGTAATGAGAAAATGAAGAATGCGTTCAGATAACTTTTGTAGGTTCAGGCTGCATTTGTATGAAAGTCTAGTAGTTAGTTCTGTTTCAGTGAGTTAGTTAAAAATTAGCTGATGTTGATTGCAACATAGTAGTGCGGATGGTTGGAGAAAGATTGTTTTGAAAAAGGGTGCTTACCGTTATTTGCGGCCAAAGAGTGTTTGCCTTTGTGTGCTTTTCTCGCACGGCAAATTGTCCTGTCTTCAGTAGACATTTCTACATCCACGAATGTTGTAACTTTCGTAGCACAAAATTGTGTCAGAACATTAGCGTACGGGTTTAGCTTTTTGTTGGTGTTTTTTGGAAGCCTGGAGAGTTTTGAACGAGTCCAATGCACTTGACTGCGGCATAGTATTGGGTTGTGTTTCGCCTTGCTGTTGTCGATCATTGTAAGGTGGTTTGAAAGTTGGTTGTGAGTTCGCAGCTGGAGGTTGCAAGCCAGGCCATCGTCCTTGTCCCCAGGCATTCTCTTCGTGCCCAGCGTTTGGGAGTGCTGGTCAGTCGAGATTTTCCAGGCGGCGGAGGAGCTAGTGTGCCCGGCAATTCGTCTGGGCAGACGCCATTGTTGAATGCTGTTGGATGCCTGGATGTTTTCAACCCCATCGGCGCCCAGTTTCCAAGACGCTGTCCTGTAGAGGTTCCAGGTAGTGGTTTGGTCTTAACGAAAGCTTCGCGAGACAATCCTTTTTGTTGAACGGGCTCGAACAGCGTGGGGCGCTGCCACTGTATTTGGTCTCATTAGGTCAACTTCTCGAGTCGGCTATTGTCATCCACGCAAGGCCATCACAAAGCACCGACAGGCCCGAAGCGTGGGAACACGTCGAATAAGCCGTTCTCAGGGATCAAGCGTTTGGACTGCCATGTTCGAGAGAGTTCTGGAAGCCTGTAGCTGAAAGCAGCCATGGACCGCTGCTGACGCTCGGGTCAGTGGCGATCTCCCCGGAGGAGCTCAGCTTTCCTTCTCCGTACTCTACCTGCTCGCCCTGCGGTGCCTTCAAGGCTTGGGCCGGGGGGTGCATCCTTATGTGGTGCACTTGTGCTACCATTGGATCTTTTCGCCCAGCCGTGTGGTGCAATATCTGCACCCTTCCTAATGGGTGGACCACTGAGACGTCGTCACCTGGTTTGTGGCAAGAGTGGTCACCGCCTTCTTTGGATCTCACCGTAAGAAGACGGCGGGCTATAAAAGGCGAAGACATTGTGTGAAGAAGAGCTGCATCATGCGCTGAATCATGAACTGAGTCTCTGTTGTACTTTCTGAATCTCTGTACAGTTCGATCTTTCAACTATCATGTAAGTAAATCTTCTTTCTACCTCTCTTAACGTGTCCCCTCACTGGCGAAGATCGGCTATGCGGACGACGGCGGGGAGCCTGCTACCCTAAAAAAACCACCGTACCTACCATCGACCTCGAACCCTTAACAAAGGAGAGACGGATGGATGGATGGACGAACGGACAGATCGATGTACTGACAGATGGACGAATGGACGGACAGGTGGATGCACGCACGGATGGATAGACAGACATAGAGACAGACAGATAGATGGATGGACAGATAGACGGACGCAAGGACAGAAGCAAGGACAGACGCAAGGACAGACGCAAGGGCAGACGGACACACGGACGGACGCAATAATGAACGCTCGGATGAACGGAAGCAAGAACCAAGTGATAGACGGAAGCACGGACCGACTAATGGACGCTTTGCCCATCTCATCATCAATCACACCGTGGATATGCAGTTATTATTCAAATACGATTCTCTTTCTTGGGATATTGTCTGTTTAAAAAAGTGGTGAACGACTCGGAGTACTTGGTATTCCACTCTTAGAGAATGAAAAGGGGTCCCAGATTGGGACGTATTTTCTCTGAACCGAACAATCAAATTGCAGATGGATAATTTATGTCTGGTGTGTTTAGAAGTGTTTGATTTTTAGTACTGAGTACTAAAATATGGGAGAAAAGTGAGCCGTTGCTAAAGCGAAAGAACTACCGCACAAGTTGGGCGTGTGTTTAGAAAAGTGGTTAACAATTGAGACTACTAGGTATTCTACTATGGCCGAGCAGGAAGCCGTCTCGTGGTTCTAAGCCTTCACGAGGCCACTTAGTATAGGCAACGTAAAAGTGTTTAGAAAAATTTATTCTCACAGACGTCAATAGCTTTCACCAGAACGTTTTTGCTTATACATACAATAACGACGATGACAAAACACACTTCAATTACATGAACATGAATAAGAGATGGCGTGGATTGAACATGTACATTCGGTGGTTCACAGAAACAGAGCCACACAATATTGTGTCAGAATAGGGTAGATACACATATGAATATTGCAAGGTAAACAAGAGGCACATATGCACATATACAGAATTGTTAACCTGTCCGTCAAATAAGTCAAATAATCCACCTGGACAAAGTTCAAGCACTTGCTCAAGGTCCAGGCAACTTGAACTGGTGGCTTCGTTCATAATTGAGAACGTAGTCTATCAAAAAGCATTTATTACGCATGTCCGAGGTGCCACATCAGTACGTATGTGCTAGGCGGTGTGTTCCTTTAAAAAAATACCTAGATACCTAAATTTAAAGGCCCCAATAATGTTTTGGCTGGGCTAAAATTGCGACACTATGCATGAAAGAAGGCTGGTAAAAGACTCGTGTTTTGACGACATTTGCAGCGAATCAGGGAGCCTACATGTGCGCGGGTTTTCGTGTTTTAGGGTGGTGTCAGCCTTTGACCAACCACTTGCCACCGTGCTAAAACACAATGTTGCCGGTAGCGCTTTCTATGACAACAAGCGCCATGTTGGTTCTTGCTACGCTTTCTAGAGCAGGCGTTGGTTCTTGCGATCAAGCGTTCCTACGCCGCCGCTCTCCACCAGTGCGGGTGTGCAAGCTGCGGTATGAGCTGCTTGTGCACATAGCTATGAATCCTATAGCATCTGCTGCGACACCATCCTCGCGCTAAGTGCTACTACAAGAGCCTTGAAGTGAGAATGCTCGGGTGCTGCGTGCCGCAATGTACAACCATATGGAGGGGTGTGAGATTGTTCTGGTCCCCGACTTGTCCGAACCAACGGAAACTCTGGATCGCGCAAGTTCTACGAGACTGCTGGGAGCCAACTGCTTCCTCACGCATTTTTGAGGTGAGTGCCTGTTGTATTGAGACTCGTGAGTTCATTGAGTTTATCACCGCATTTTCATGAAATGATTTGCTTTGTCATGTGAAAACGCCGCGCCCGCAAACCACCGACAGACACTCGCGTTCGCGTGTTCCTTTGGTCACAGATGTGTGAGCAGTGCAGATGTAGACGCTGACGAACGCGTTTCAAGTGTACTCGTGTACAAGTGCAATGCAGCAGCTAAAGTTTTTGCGTCTTATCACGGCGTATCTGTTTTTCGCATAAAGAGCACATTTGCTAGAGGAACAGCTACCCTCGTTTAAATATACCAGAAAAGTTTTTGTTTTAAAAATATAGAATGCGACTAATTTACTCTTCGGGTCCATTCGTTGTATGTCTGCTTGTGTGTCGTTTTGTCGTTATGTCTGTGCTAAACACTTCTGTTTCTCTGCACGAAAGATTCTGGTTGTTTGCTTTTAACTCAAATCTGCCGCGTCGGAGAGTGCGGTGCAGCGTCGCAATTTTTTTCTTTTGTTTATCACCACAAGCATGAGTTTATGTAGTGATCAGTTTCATTTAGTGCTGTAAATGGACTACGTTAGTTTATTTGGCACCCTGTTTGAGATTTCGCATTCTTGCTTTGTTCAAGGCCTACTTCGAGGACACTAGCACCGAGCAAAGAAGGCAGGATGGTTTGAAAAAAGTAAGGCCAGATGCAATCGCGACGCTGTTTTCTTTTCACCATAAGGGAGCTCCATTGAATGGGCATGTTTTATTGTTTGGAGTATTCATTGCTCGTGCATGCGTTTAATAATTTTACACAACGCATGTGGATTCGCTCGGGCTTTGTCAAAAAGACTTACACAAAGGCCAGAGTTAGAGCGTGATTTTTTTTACAAACTCAATAATGCCTTTCTTCTTGCAGTAGTGAGGGGGAAATCTCAAATTGTACTTGTCAGCAATAGAAATAAAGTGGCTGTGTTATACTAAAGTAGTTATGCTGACTCTTTCAGCTCTTCCAGTGCAGATTGCCGCCAAAGAACCGAAATGCTCTGTCAAACACACCATCTTCGCATCCTGATATCTCAAGTGACAGAGTCGCAAGTGTACAACCCAAGAAAGCCAGTGCTCAGGTATCTGAGGTGGCTCCAGCGCCGAATGTGACTTCTGAATCAAGCATGGAGCAAAACTGTGCCTCTGCAGATTTAGCCACTGCTCCGCTAAGTCTACATTCTGGTGAAACCACGAGCGATTGCTACCATTACTAACAAAAATGTTCCTTGTTGATCACGTGTCTTTATCTTCTGTCAATCCTCATTTACAGGTTTGTTGGTAGAAGGGCAGAGGGGTAGGTGCGATATGACTGAGTTCTCTCATTTTCGCCATTGCTAGCTACCAGTAAGGTTTCCAAGCAGTCCATTGTAGGGATTTGCATGGAGGAAGTAAACTTCCTGCACGAAACTTTATTACGCACTGAAGCAATATATAAGGCACGAGGGCATGACAAACAGGGCATCGCAGTTATTTGGCGCGGAGAGAACATCACGAACAACGCGATTGTTTCAACCACCTGCCCCGTGGTTACAGTCATCGTCATAAAATATACCATGCACTCCTGCCCTGCACCACAACACCTTTGAACTGTCTGCAGTGACAAGGTGACATTTGCTTCAAAAATTGCGCGCAGACGTTGAGCTAGGTTCACTATCATATGAAGGTCCACCGCCACCCAAATATAGCACCCCTAAATTTTTGTTTTCTCTCGCCCAATACGACGGGTTTACTGTGAAAAACGAACTGTTTTCAAAGTATATTACACAAACTCGAGTCCCTGAACACAATCTTTCTGTTTCTGAAGACGGCAGATGACCTCAAAGAACAACCCTCTTACTTTCAGAGCTTGCTACGTAAGGAAACCAGCCCAATCCTGCAGAAAAGCACATTACCTTCGATGCAAATGAGCGACTGCCAAGAACCAACATGGCGGCCCGTCAAGGATGGCGGCTGTGCACGTTGGTGTCCACTCTGAATTTATCAGGTCACCATCGTGCACTCTGTATCTCGTTAGATATGAACTGGTGCTTTTATTTCGTTTAGATTCACATCCTTAGGCTTCAACTGCACAGTATAGGTGCCGAGTCATCACCGGTATCCAAAGCTATATTATAAATTAATCTATGTGCCAGGCTTCTCGAACTCACTGTCAGATATCGAAGTCTATAGAATATTTGTTTTTAGTAGTTCTTATCAGCCATAGCTGGCGACAATCGACAAGGCAGCAGCGGCGGCACATGCTATCCGGCTGCCACTGAGCCTTTGTCCCTTTGCGTTAATGCAGTAGAAGACAGACTTAAAGATCCTTGTGTACTCCCGTGGCGTAGTCCCGAAGGCAGGTGTTTATTCATTTACCGCCGATCGTTGACACGACAGACTCGTCGATTGGTGATGGGTGACATGCTGTTATGCCTGTGAGTCTAAACCGAACTTCGTTGTTTTTGCAATGTATTGAAGTTGGCGTCATCTGATGCAAGTGGCTTCAACTCGACAGACTGGCTGATACAACCAGTGTAAAATCCAGCGAGCGAGCTGTCTGGTGCAACGGGCGTCAAACAAGGCGGCAGTTTGATGCTCTCCCCGGCGTATTTTGCGGTGCGTCTGACGCAACCAGCAGAAAGCCCCCTCACCTGATTCCAGGCAGTCTTATGTAATCCACGACATCTCTAGCGATGTGTCCGATGCAACACACGGCAAGCCCCATCATCCACGGGTCCAATTTTAGCTTGCAACGTTTCCTGATTAGAGGCTTCGAACTACTTGCTGATGCAAGGGTTTTTTCAAGAGACTATAAAGAACCAAGCGGCGTGAAGGCGACAGACAGCGACCGAAGAAATCCCGGGTCATTGCCGCACCTCGGTGCGAGAATATAAACGCCAGGCCTGCGCGGTATACGCGCTGCACAGTCACAGCGAAAGCTAGAAAAGCGGCCTTTCAGAGCCTTTTCAAAACAGTCATTGGGTAACTACTGGAAGCACACTTTTCTGGTACCCGCTAGGGCATTAATAATAAACTTTTCGGTAGTAGGCCGACATTCGCTACGCTAATTTTCGTCGTTCATCTGAGAAGCGTGGTATCCGCTAAACACTTGCAAGGAATTTTGTGCGAATTGTCCGAGCAGTGACTGACGACGATGTGGAATTATGGATGAAGTGGGTATGCGCCAGAGTTAACAGGGGAACAAGAACAATAAGAACAAGCTTTTGTGATGGTTTCGAGCATTGGACGGCCCACTCGTTACGCAATTCACATTGTGCGATGACTGGTTGTTCTTGCGCTGTTATAAAATTCTTTATAAGTCGCAATCACGCGATTGCTTTCCCGACGTCAAGCGTACATAAGGCAAGTTTGACAACAAGTCACAAGCACCAGTGTAGCTCACTGGTAGAATACGGGGCTGGCAACCACGGACCCAGATTCGAGCCTCACTGTGCCATTGGTGCTAGGTCATGCCTGCCTAAGGCAAATTTCTCCCAACAAATTATAAGCACCGGCGTACCTCAGTGGTATAATATTGGGATGACACGCACTGGACCCGGGTTCAACCCCGTTGTGTTATTGGTGCAAGGTTTTTTTCTAATTTTGCGCGATGTGTTTACGGACACCGGCGGCGGCGGCGGCGGACAACTGCGCGTGACCACAAAAGTGATTTCATAATAATTTCGCTGTAATAAGTTCTTTGCCTCAGTGCCAAATATCTAACGCCCCTGTTAGTTCTAAGCATTACAGTTGCGCTAACTCACCGTCGCCTTGTCTGCTCCGTTTATCAGCTCTACGTAGATGCAGCCGCGAGTTTGAGACACGCGGTACCAAACTGTGCTTAGGCATCTTACCTGCAAAAACATTGTGCGACTTCACCGCATAGCTATGGTTGCTAGCCGAACATATCCGCAACTGTGTCACCGTAGGGATCATATAGATTGACTCTACGATTGGCGAGGACTTTGCGCCTTCTTGCCGACAATGTGCAAGTAATAATCTGAGGCGCTGATGGAGCTCAGAGCAGTGTTGCGGAGTTGGCACTCCGGAAATGGAATGATTCTGGAATCGGTTCACATTTTTTCGATCCCGCAACGGAACGGGAATAGAATGGGGCCTCTGCATGGAAGAATGGCACGGAAATTGAATTAGGCACATTTCGCGTGGAATGGGATGGCAATGAAATTAGTCTTTTCCCGAAAATAGACCATGTTTTCGTCAACGTGGTGTTTTTCAAACTCCAAAAAGCAGTAAATCAGAAAAACATTTACAATAAAGCAGCATTTTTAAAATGACTCAGCTGATTACAGAAGAGGTATATTCATAAGCAATGTGTCTATTACAACTCTGTCTTTATATCGACTGTGTTCCTCCGAAGTTTGCCTTTATTCTTCGCGTAACCCCTGTCTATCGGAAACATAGCAGCAGCATCCTCACGTTTTAAATGTCCCAAGTTCAATTCTGTGCGCCGTAGTCTTTTTCAGGAATTTTAATTTTTGCGTTTTTATATATATCGATACGTATGCATATACGGTGAGTGACGGCGATGCCCAAGTTAACGCCGATATTGGTAATTAAAATTATGCCGGTAATATATAATTGCATTTGCAATAATATAACGAGCTGCTTAAGCATTTTTTATGATGTAAGCCTGATAACCAAAGAACTATTCACCAATTACCGAAAGTGTTCGGAAGATGAGGCATGCGGGAGATCATCCAAGGAAATTAGGCATTCCTGAATTTTGAGCATAGAGCAGGCCGTTCCGCACCCCTACTGCTCCTAGGGGGATCATTTCATAATTATTGTTTTTTATACCTTTTAAAAGTTCGTTCGGTTCCCACAACTCGGCATATATCTTTGTTTACTTCGCTAAACAAAGAGGACTGTGGGAAGAAGCGTATTATGCTACACCCTTAATAGCTACTACTGCAATATCACATTCAAATTAGTCATGTAGGCATCAGTACTTGTTTTATTGAAGTCGAACGCCACAGCGCATTCTCTACGCCGAAAACCATCAAATCTTGCAAAGGTGACGTTCTAGAAGTATTCTTTTTGGCAAAGACCTATAAGGTCATCTGTTCTCTACGAGCCATTGTCACGGAACAGGGATCTTGGAAGCATCTCGTCAGCTCCTACCTGCAACGACACCTGAACCTATTGGCACCTGATGACCCCTTTAAGCTTAAGTGTTCTGACGTATAAGTGGGAGGCCTGTTGTCAGGTATACGCGATGCTACTACGGATTTTCGGTTGAAATTGAAAAATTGTTTTATTCTGTTTCGCATAATGAACTGTTTCTGATTATATGGAAGGCCATTGACTCTTTCGCGGTGGTTAACTTTGAAAACAATGCTTTGATTAAAATAAAAAATTATGGAGCTGCCTCAGTGTTACCTTTGTGCGACCTTGGTGAAATTTCATGATTTTACAGCTGTCCAAAGGAAGGTTATACGCATTGGGTCCTGTGTGGTCCTTGTGCTTCGTGAAATATTCTTGGCGAAATTCCACACGAAGCTACAAGATAAGCTCGTGGGTGAACCTATTGTTAATGTCGGCAGATATGTTGACGACTTCCTAGTGATGTTGAAGAGAAAGGATAACTGTTCCCCCACCTCAGTAGTAAATAACACTTTGGACTGTTTTAAACAATGCACAAGTTCATTATCATTCACCCATGAACAACCAGCCACATATGCTTTGCAGTTTTTAGATCTTAACATTGATTTCAATGAAGTTTACCATATCTTTTTTGAGGTTTCCCCGCGGTCAAGGAAGTGCCTGTTACTCTTGACTCTTCTCACAGCAAGCTAGTAAAAATGGTGATAGCTAATTCCTGCCTTAGTACCTCACTCAGCAAATCTTTTCCACATAAATTGGCTTGCAGTTTCCGGAACCAATTAAGACGCCTACTCATGCCTGGTTACTCGGCAGCATGCTGCTGGCAGTAGGCAGTACCTTGTTAAAGAAATTATAGAATTATAGTGGTTAAATGCTACCAAAACACGGAAAAAAAGGCCAACGAGAACGGTTGTAGCCATGCCCTGTGAGCACAAGATGTCGCACTGCCTGATGAAGATTGGGCGCAAGCACGCGTTTACGTTGTTCTCACGGCTCCCTGCAAACTGGTAAACTGTGTCCCATAATAGGAAATTGTGGAAAGAAAAGGTTGAACAAGAGCGGTTGCACAAAAAAAAACTACCACGCTGTTTGTATTGTGTACTTCAGGGGTTGTGTTCGTAATACCCTAGAGCTGCGGAAAAGTGTACATTGGCCCGATGGACCGATGTTTAAATAATCAACTTAGAGCAGGTGGCACGCACTTGTCAATGCAATGCAGGGATTGTGGGTGCAATCCGCAGTTTTGCACGAGAATTTTTTAGAAATAAACTCATATTGACCAGACATATCACGAAAGCAGAACAGATTAGGGCAAGCGCAAGCACATGTATCAGTGTTCCATCAGTTGAGCTAGATCAAAAGGAGATGTGTTTTTTGAGCAGTTGAAGGACATAAACATACCCTTTGGGGGTGACGCTTTTTTTATTGATAGCTAATTGCGTCAGCGCGTTTTTCTCTTCTAGTGCAATGCAGTTTTTTTCTGATAAATGACAGTTGTAATTTAAGCATCTTTTTTGTCAAGCGCTTCCTTTCTTCCACCTTGTGCGCTCATATATTTCCACAAAACAGACTTCATTTGCACGAACATGAATATGAGATGACGCGCAATGAAGCATGTATAGAAAACGCGTTTATTGATTTACAGTACTTGGTACTTTTTAAGGGAAAGCAGAAAGCCATCACAGTCTAACTACCCAATCTTGGAGACTTCGCATAGTCAATTGGACCAACAACAAGTTTAGACGTTTGCACAGTTCCTGCTTTCCGAGCCGTATTCGTTTTCTACGTACTATATATTTCACAAGCCTGAATGCTGCTTGAGTTCTTGTAGTGCATTCTCTTCAAACATATCATCTGTGCTTGCGAAATACGACAGTGACTCGCGTAATATTTTGAAACACTGCTTTGTGGAATGTGCTTGTTAGTGGAATACCGTGACTATGAGCAATTGAAAAATTCTTTATTCTAAGTATCAGTATTATTCTTCATTTATATGTTCATTCTTGGCTGTAGCGGTGGCTGTAAAAAAATGAAAGAATGCGCTTTTTCCGCAACACGTGAGGGAGCCCTGCACTGGGCTGAAAAAAGGGAATTAAAATAATATGCGAGAAGTGTAAGCATGTGTCACTGTGGCCGTGCTAGGGTTTAAACCTCCCCCGGTAATGTAAAACAGGCAAGCTGCATCACCCTCACTGTCGCAGCCTTGCGGATCACACGTTGCTTAGGGACAGTTCCTGCGACACACAGGAATTCCAACCAGCACCAATGACAGTGGCGTCTCTTCAATTGGTACGTTTTCGTGGTACCCCCAGAGCACCAAGTAAGTGGCAATAGTACCAGAGCTGAAACCCAAGATTTTATGGACTGCAGTGTTAGTGGTTTCGTGAGGAAAGAGGTTTGTTGGGGGTGTTAAGGTTATTTAGAAACAGAGAGAAATTCCTGAAAACAGTGATTATAAAAAATGAAAGTATGTTTGACGGAAAGTTGGCCCGTCAGCTGCCTACACTGACACGCTGATTAAGACGGTTTTATGAGGCCCTGAATGCAGGAGGTCATATGGGACTGTCTCTCCTATCATCGAAAAGCTTAGCCCGTAATGCACTCTTGTTTTTATAGTAAAATGCTATTATATCCACGTCATTCTAGTTCTGACAAGCCTATAGCAATGTTTGTCACTTTGGGTGCATCCATGTCGAAGAACCAGTAATAATAATGATGCTGCGTGCTAATTGCATTTAGAACAAAACCGCAACTACATCTTAGACACATTTCGCTCTCGCCTTAGTACGATAACTAAAATTGACATCAACCAATAATTTTCTGAAACTAAAGTCCTCGTAGAACTGCATATATTAACTCTGCATGTGTCTTATACTGTGAGTCAAACTCCCCTTAATCTTCCGTGGCCAATTTTCTTTCGTCGCCAATATCATTATGACCGCGCAGGGTGGATGAATGGAAGCAAAACTATATTCCTAAGTTTTGTTGCCTATAGGGGGCGCAGTGGGTGATTCAATATGTTGCCCACAGAGAGTATCGGAATGGGTCTTTCACAAGATGCCAAGTGCTTCTATCACAAACAGTAGGTCTTTCTCTCGGTTTCACAAGCAGTTACGTCTTTGCACTCGGCGTCTTTCACAAGACGCTGAGTTGCGTCTTTCACAAACAGTTACGTCTTTCTAAAGCATATGGGATGACCTAAGCTGCTCATCCCCGCTGCGCTGTCTACAACTGTGCAGCTCGACCTAGTGATGGCATACTCGGTGCAGCCCAAGATGTAAACATATGCGTTTCTCACGAGGCGAGATGTAGCGGTGACCATTAACTGGGGCTTGACGCAAGCAAAAATTAGATAATCTCGTTTTATTATCTACGTTGCTGCAGAAGTAGTCGGTGCCGATAAAGTGCGTGCTGCACACTTTCATCTCTGATGTGACCGACCTGTCAATTCTTAACTTCACTCTCCATTCCTTTTTTCTCGCTTCATCTCTTAGGAAGGAATTGAGGCTGACTGTCGTCGATGCTCTGTTTGTACACTGCGGCAAGCAGCACATGCGATTGCTTTTCAAGCTTTTTAATTTAGGCATTTCATGGCCACGATGACGAATCGAACAACACAAAGCAAATGCACCAAGGAACGCCCACCCTTCACCGACCGATACTCTGAAAAATTCCGCCGGTGACCGTGGGTGGCGTGACACTCTACGAAACCTGCGAATTGTAACGGCGCCTCTGCAGTGAGAAAGAGAGGCTGACGAAGGAGAAAAGGAGGAGGACTTTGTCGTCATCTTCCGTATCATCACCCCATCCCGTGTTCCGTCGCCAAGCGTTCTCTATAAACGTTTCCTGACTTGTAACAAGTCCTGAGGTGCATGACTGAACCTTGTTATGAATTCGGCTTTGATGGCATCCCACCGCTGCCACCACTGTTAGGAATTCGCTGTGTTACGATGGTAGCGGTAGCCGAGAGTGGCAAGCAGTCGAACAGACTTCGCTGAAGCCTTCGCCCTGAGGTGGAGTAGGGAGGCAATCGTTGTGAAAATATCAACAGGTAGCAACGTTTGCAGCTTATAGTTTCTTTACAGAGCCGGCCAGCATGACGACGTCGGCTGGGGCAAAATCCTCAAACATCAAGCCAGTACGGACTTAAATAACGTTTTAGTCTTTTCTCTGAGACCAGTTCCCTGTGCTTGGCGGAGAAGGCGAAGCTTTCCCGGTGGCTCGGTGGAGGAGGCGACGCTTTCGCCGGAACTTCACGGTGGCTCGCTGCCGTCTGCGCAGAAGGTGGCGCTGGGAGGAAGGAGAGTTCGCCGGACCTGCACTCGTTTTTCGTGGGAAAAAGTGCTCTCGAACGAGAACCATGCCTGTGGCATAACAGCCTTACTGCCACCAGATAATGCATACGAAGTTTTGAGCCATTTAGCGTGGCTGGGAAAGACGGATGCTGGTGGACCGTTCAGAATTGTAGCTGTTCTGCTCTCTCCACCCACGGTTACTTTCACAGCCCCGCAGAGGATCACTAGAATGACGGAGTCAAGCACAAAGCCAAACCACTCTGGCCAAAGCAAGCGACTTCCAAATGCTGATGAAATCACCAGACCAGCAAAAACGAAAATATTTTCTCAAGATTAACCTGAGCGAAAAAATAGCGTCATGAGCAATAGACGTTGCGGATACACTTTTGGCTAAGTGTCAGTGCATGGCACTGTTGAACCAAACAGATTTTTTTCGAGCAATTCTCAATTGTGACTCAGACAGATTGTGGACGGTCGAAGCTGCTGAGGTTACTCAATTGAACCCTCAAAACTGCAATTTACAATACCAAGCATTTCTGAATCACGCACACTGGCATCACTTGCAAGCGTCAGACCATTAAACATAATAGAGTTAGTCCTCCTACAAGCTATCACTTCAGTGCGTGCAGCCAATAATCAATCATCACGACAAGAGAAAGCACACTTGAAAAATACTTCGCACGCGTTACACAAAACAAAGTTAAATTTTAACCTACACTGACGCGCTTACCAACACGTAATGCTAAACACAAAACGCATTTTAAACAAGGGCTTTTACTCAGCCTTCTCTGTTAAAATGAAACACACTTATACCTTTCAAAATATTATGAAAGCAAAATTAATGAAACAAACATATCAATGCCTGCTTCTACGGTTTGAAGAAAAGTAAAACTTACAAAAATTCAGACGCATTCCTCGCTCATCGGCGAGCGACACAATTAGAAAAAAAAATGTTCTCAAAACTACACGCAAAATACACTCTCGGTAATGGCAAGACGGCACCTTCTCAGACGAACTCAGGGGAGGCGCACTCCATAGCTTACGAGGGTTTCGGTCTAGACAAAGGTACGACGAACCAACCTGTTCGCTGAACTCAGTAGCCGCTACTTTTGACCCGCAGCCACTGAACTGTACTGCATCGTTTACTCCTCCCGGCAAACCAGCTACCTTTTCGCCATGGTGGGGAACAACACCCTTTGTTACGACTCAAGCACTCGCGACGTTTCCCCACTTGCTTGCATCTCTGTGGCAGTGAAAAGAATGAGACCAGGCGGTGATCTCGGTGTTCAAATTTCTTTGAAATTCGGTCTTTCTTGACGCGCTTCCCGCCTAATCTAAATCTCAGTAATGGTCTGAGCTTCAAACATTCCTTAGGGGAGCCTTCGTGAACCTACGCCTAGCCCTGGACCTGGCGTCTCGAATTAAGACGGCACGGCACTTTACAGTGGCTTCAGCACACTTGGCGGCTGTCGTCTTTTCCGAGTTACGCTTTCGCCGACGCCTCCTTTTGACGGAATGGCTAGGAATTCCGGCTGCTTCGAGACACTTAATTTCAAGTGCGCTGCAATTGACAGGCTCTGCAAAGACTCTAGACTGGTTAGCTAGCTTTTCTTCGGGCCCGTTGCTAGCGGTCTCTGCTTGCGACAGAACGGGATTCCCGATGCCTCTAAAGACAATCAACTCGTCTGAAGGCGTCTCATCAGTTCGTAAGGGTTCTATCTCCCTTTCCACCGCGAGGCGGCTGAGGAGCTCGGCATCTCAGTCCCCACGTGGGAGCTGCCCGCAACCCAGTGATCTGTGTTTTGGAGGACCAAATAAAACTTATCCAATCCAATCCACTCTCTCTTTCCAGGATAGCCCTTGTTCCCAGGCCTTCATAGTCGGCCTGCTGCTCGCTTTGACGCGATTTATCTTGATCACGTGAACAGGCACCACAGCATTTACAAACGCTTGACGGCCATCGTAAACAGTGACGTGTCTACATAAACCTAAAATAATAAATAAAATGTATAGACACTCCCTTTTCATCCTATTAGCTGTCACCTTCTCAAGTGTAAAAACTTTTTGTGACCCTGCTCCAAGAAAGAACGTAAGTGATGAAACAGACTAGAATTCATCGGTCATTTACATAACGCTAAGGATGCTTGGTATGGCAAAATAGAGTTTGAACGCATTATTTAAAGGGCCACTCACCAAGTTTGACGATTTTCAGCTGACAAGCGCAATGCGTAAACGAGGCGTTCATGATCAAGTCTGCCAAAATTTTCAACGCTACACGCCACGGAAATGGGTCAAATTTCAAGATGAACGTTGCTCCCCCTCCCTTCTGCTGGCGTGCGCCCCGAGAATCAGGGCATGACGTGCACGTATGAATTGCCCTACGTACACGGCAATGCAGTTACGTTCGTCTTCCACGTAGACAACTCTGCTCTCACGTTGAGAACAGTGGCACGTGACATGGCGAAAATGATTTAACATGGCATGCGAAAGTTATGTGACTTGTTGCTTGAAGAGATTAATAAAAGATAAATAATGAGACGCAATAAGGGAATGTAAGCGTCTTTTTTTCTAGTTTTCTCCCGTGAATCGCCACGAGATGGGGGGATAATGTGTCGGCGTTTCGCATGCGTTCGCGTCCCCGTGGTCAGCACTTCGAGCAGACGCTCCTACGCGTTCGCGCACTCATTGTGCTCCTCTCTTCTGCCACGTCTAAGCCAGCGTTTCCAGGCCATCTCGCAGGAATAGACAAAAGGCCACAAAATAACGCTGGTCAACAAAGCAACGCCGCTCGCGTGTTCGGGGGTCGGACTTGTTTGAGCACGTCATGCGCACGTGGCCTTTTGGTCGGATGCCGGAGAGGGAGGGGAAGAGATTTGGCTCTCGAAGGCTACACAGAGGAGCGGCAAGGGTTTCGATCTCGCCTCCGCTCATTCTCGTTTCGCACCGCTTCACAAAACCTGTTTTCTCCACTCGTGATGAACTGAATAAAAAAAAGTCTTGTGGCAAAATGCTCTTCATCGGACACCCAACAACTTCCACTATCTTACTAAAATTTGGTATGGGATCTGATGAGTGGCCCTTTAAGGAAGTCCTTCATCAAACACCGGTGTAAACAATTATCGTCTTAGAAGTTTAGTATAAGCGCACATAGGCAGACTTCGATGATTTCATGTCCACTTAAAAAAGGTGGCTCAATAATTCAATAATGGAGCAGTGTTACGCTACTGACAAGTGGGTTTCCCTGGAGTTGCCAGAAACTGTTCGCATAAAAGCTGCCGCTCACAAGAAGCTTCATCAACGTCCTTCCAATAAAACATATTGAAAGCCGCTCTTTAGGGAGCATCACTTTGTGTCAGCGCAGTTCATATGTGGCAATCCGGCTTGAATGAAGAACTTCACGGTAGTTCCATGAAAAATACAGAGGGATGTTACCAGACACTTTGAAAAATAAAGCACACATAACATTGCAAGTCTTCCGTTGTGGGGTTCTTTACTTGTTCACATACCAGCAACATACACGCGTATTATTATTTTTAGTGGTGAAGCGCCTTAATGTGTTGGTGTGTCGGGTCGTCGTCATGGTACATCATAAACAGGTATGAGCAACAATATTGGGTAAATCACACAACTCCCCACCGACTCATACTACGCATACAACCAACTGACGTTTCATCGTTACTGCCTTAACTATTATGTTTAGCTTAGTAGCGGTGTCAGAATAACCAACAAAGTTTAAAAAGGCGCTTAAGTTTCACTTCTTTGTGAATACCCTCTTGAAGGCTTAGCTGGTCGTTGCGCCACAGTGGCACCGTACGAAATGCGCACTCCTGGTTATACTTTGTTTCACACATCATGTACAACGTTTCAAAAGCTAGCAAGACTTCTTGAGGTCGATGCGTTAGCAACAAAAAGTAGTTGTATGTTCTTACCACCAGAAATTTAATTTTTCATTCGTTACTAGGACGAGAACTGATTGGAGATATTATATGCCTTACAAACAAAACACTGTTGGACATCTGTTATTATGTTGCTGTATATCTTAGTTTTTTCTGTGACGTCACATACACTCTCTACTGTGGGTACGTCAGGATGGCGGGCACCTGGACTTTCAGTGTCAGTACAGGATAGGACACCACAGGGTCGTTCGGTACCCGCGTTCTTTTGTGCTCACCCCACTTTCTTCTGTTCGCCAGTCGCGCCAAAGGGGAGCACAAAGAAACGGGAGGGTGCACCACCACTAATCATATGTCACGTGAGCGACCACGAAACGCGCGGAGTTATACGTTTACCTGGCCGAATTTCTTGCAAAGCTTCCACCTGATGTAAGAAACGGAGTATAGGGCCGGCGCTGCTTTCGACACTTTCGAGTCAAGCTAAAGCGTTGACTGAAAGCCTGTTACAGAATACCAGGGTACAGCTATAGAGTTTCAGTGGCAGCGAGTCCTGTGCCACGATGAATGAATAGAAAAATGAATACAATGCATGGCTTGAGAGTGAGCAAAAGGGTGGAGTATATGGTGTCACGTTGTGCGAACTCTTAAGCGACTCGCTGCTCGAGTGCTTGCTGTATTTAAGTATATAACTTCACGGTACTGTGATATATTACGCACGTACATTTGAATAAGGTATTTTAGAAAATATGCGGTAGGAGCATGTTATTTCTGTTCTCATGTGTGTTGCCTCACTTAGTATTTTAACCAAATTCCCGTCTAATGATTGTACGATTGAAAGTTGCAGTCATGGTACTCATTGGGAAGACGTTTGTTATCAGACAGGAAGATCTTGTAGTCTTAATATACGAAGTATCTCTTGCACGGGCCTATGCCCCGCGGTGTCGGTGGTGTCCACACTCACACGCATGCACAACTGTCCTTCTTTTATCTCTGCAACAACTGCGCGTTACTCTCTCCCTTCTCTCCTACCACGTACTTGCTCTCGCGTGAATGCTTACTGAAAACCTCGCATTATAGCGTAATGAATCCTACCACCTGCTTAATAAGGGTAGGTCTTGAAATTAATCTGCAGAAAACGAAGGCAATTTACAGCAACCTCGGAAGAGAGCAGCGTTTCGAGATACGTCATAGTGCACTTCAAGTTGTAAAAGACTATGTCTACTTCGACAGGTATTAACCGTGGAGACGAACCACAAGATTGAAGTAACTAGAGGAATGAGAATGGGGTGGAGCACATTTGGCAAGCACTCTCATATCATGACACGTAGATTGCCACTATCTCTCAAGAGGAGGGTATATAACAGCTGCATCTTGCCGGTACTTAGCTACGTAGCAGGGACCTATAGACTTACAAATAGTGTTCAGCTTAAATTGAGAACGACGCAGCGAGCAATTTACAGGAAAATGGTAGGTGTAACCTTAAGAGACAAGAAGACAGCGGAATAGATCAGTAAACAAACCGGGGTTAAGGGTATCACAGTTGAAATCAAGCAGAAGAAATGAAAATGGGCCGGACATGTAGCGCGTAGACAGGATAACCGCTGGTCGTTAACAATAACTAACTGGATACCCAGAAAATTCAAGCGGGTTAGGGGTCGACAGAAGGTCAAGTGTGCAGACGAGATTAAGAATATTGCGGATGTAAAATGGCAGCAGCAAGCACAGGACCAAGTTGACTGGCGGAACATGGGAGAGGCCTTGTCCTGCAGTGGACGTAGTCAGGATGATGATGATGATTATGATGATGATGAGGAGAAGAAGGTGAAGAAGAAGGAGGAAGAGGACGAAAAGGAGGGGGTATGACCACTTGCTTACGAGCGCAAGCAGACGGTAGGAGCCATTTATTAAGCATTATTGAATGCCTTGGTCGAACTAAAATGTGGCGCCGAAGATAAATATGCCACAGTTTAAGTAAAACAGCCGCGAGAGCATTTCAGCAGGTTTGATTGGTTAATACTCGTATAATCTGGGTTTCGGTGGTACTCTTGTTTAGTCTCTGGAATGCTCTTGCCGAATAGACCGGATTTTCTAGAGATAGGCACGCTTTGCCACCACGTTTCCGTTTCTCGTCTTCAGGCCACTAATAATTTTGCAGCACTAAACGCGGTCACTCCAAAACTTAGTAGAGCGACGTCCACCCCTAACTACTGTCCCCAACTGTCAACTAGTCCCATGTTTTCCGGACTAAGAAAATCTTCATTAACAAAGGAGTTCTGTTTTCTTAAAATTCGCATGCATGTTATTGCCGCTTTGTGCTGCAAACATATATTTATGAAGTTTCTTTTTCATTCAACAACAGTAGAGTGTTTGACCATTCTTTGCGAAAATAGCGACATCTTGCGTACACAGCATGTAATTGCATGGTCGCAATGTTCGCTGTCATTGTCACGCTGTGATCTTCTAACACATGTTATATGAGAAAATACGTGAATTGTAAGAAATCGGGCATTTCCTTTGTTATTTTTGTTGAACATTTATGATTTCCTTATTTAATTTGGCCGCATTTTAACCTGCAACGATATTGCGGCCACCGGAGTTATTTATTTTTGTTCGCGTCGCGTGGCGCTGTTGTCGCAAAAAGTATTAGTCCATCAACAGGGGCCTGTGACCTAGCACAACTCCAAGTAGATAACAAATGTAGCTACGCAATAGTAAGAGCACTTCCTTGTAGCACAAAAGGTCCCCAAATGTAACAAAAATCCTTCCAAAACGAGTACTTAAAGAAATACCACGGTAAATACTGGACAACATAAACAAAAGCGGGATTTGGTAGGCAACCAAAGAAAAAAAATTGGGTCGTAGTAATAGGTGTTTGAATTAGTTAGTATTTTGTTCATCTGAATTTTCAATACCCATGTAGCTGCAATGATCATATTATTTTGCTCAATATTCTTGGTCTTTAAGGTCTCGCCTAAGTGAACACGAAAAAAAAAATTACATTTTAGCTACAACTCATAAAGTGTACATTGCATCAAAAAAATTTCGAGGGAACTGCCGCAGAAGCTTTCAGGCTATTGTATTCTGCTCACGAGAATGAAGTCGAGAACACGTGGCCCACTCGCGTGACCAATAATCTAGGAAGGCAGAACAACGGGAGAAGAAAAAACGCTAATCCATTCACCTATATTAACATGTTGAATAAGCGGGAATATCAAAAGGTATATTAGTGTACTTGTGCCCGACATGCTCATTAAAACGGTTCGGGCTTAATAAGATAAACATTGGAAAAAAATAACAAGAACAGAACCTGCCCCTTTTTCAGCATACATAGAAGCCATCAAAATAAATCTGGCCCGCTTCATTAGCCCGCAATTAAAATCTACGCACAATAACGTTAGCTTGGAACCGCAACACCATTACGAAACCACTCAATTGGATGACCTATCCGATTACGTGCAAAACAAATATGTGCTGAAGAATGCTCTCTTAGGCATTCACGCCGAGTCGAAACGGGCCTAATTGTGATAGAAAGCAAGTGCCTCATTAGCGCACACGTTGTGTAATTAAAAATTTTCTTTATGGCGGCAGCTAATGAACTCAATAAATGAGTGGTGGTTGTGCGGATGAAATGAAGCTGGTAAAACGAACAAAAAAATATTGCTTACTGGAATGAAAAGCCTGCGTGTCAGCCTAAATATCACCCCACGTAGTCTTTTTTGCATGATTAGGCTGACAGCTCACTTTAAAAGACCGCTGAGGCAATAAATGCTTAGCATTTCTTTGTGTATTGCAGACTGCATCTATCTATCTATCTATCTATCTATCTATCTATCTATCTATCAATCTATCTATCTATCTATCTATCTATTCGCCTACATCCGGGTGCTCTCGTGATCACCCCCTTAACTTGGGGTAAACCAAAATAAGTTGGGAGGGTGAGATGGTTTGATGGATATCACTCGTTGTCATGACTTGAATAATATCATACTCCCGTCACGTGCGTCATCGAGCACTTTCTGCCAGATAGTGGCATATATCCGCGGACGTGCATGTTTCACTGGTATGTGGGTCTGTACCACAGGTGGTTAACTGTTTATGTCTATCCAAGAAATGCGAGAATATTAGGGTAATTTTAACGTGTGAGCATTAAGAAAAAAGCAGACGTCTGTAGGGTTGACCTGACGAAATAAAAAAATAATGTGAGAGTTCCAGCAGGAATCAAACCCCAGCATACTGCGTGGTAGTCCTCCGTTGAAATTACTAGCCCATAAAACACTAATCCGACCCAAATTGGAGTACGGTTATTTCGTCTGGAATCCCTATGATCGCGTTATAGCCAATCTATTAGCGTCAGTACAAAACCGAGCGATTAGATTTATTTAATATGATTACTCTGACACTATTAGTATAAATAACGTAAATAAAAAGGCAGGTCTAGCTAATCTTTTGACGTGGGACGAAAGTGCAAGGCTTTCACTCTTTCATGAGTTTTTTTTTCATGTTCTGCGTAACTGTTTTCCCATCAGTCCAGGTCATCGCATCTCTCAACGCATCAGCCATGGATGATAAAGCCGTATACCCTCCCCGTGCCCACACTGCCACGTACCTGCAATCATTCGTTGTCAAGACTGTCATCGACTGGAACAATCTTCCCTCAGACATCGACCTTCACATCAACCATGTTCATTTCAAAAACTCTGTTGAGTCACACTTTGTAAATATTAACTAACTTGTTTGTTTCTCCCACTTCTCATGCTAAACCCTGTATGCAGGGTCTTCGAGGTGTTAGCTATAAAAAAACAAATAAATATTTGCGGCCATTTACCTTGTGTGTGTGTCTGTCTGTGCTTTTGGGCATATCTTTAGCGTCCCTTAGTAACATTTCGCTCAATGTAAAAGTTACAACACAGTCACTTTCTATCCACATGCTTCGCGTGACATGCATTCTCAAGGTACATGCATTCCAATCAGATCTACCGATTTTTTAGGCATTATTTAATCTCAAAATTTCAATGTGCATTTCTGGATTTAGTTACTACTTCGAGGTACCCGTGTGCTTAGGTGCACGTTAAGTAACCCCAGGTGCAATTTCTGAAGTCCTCCCCTGCGGTGTCTCGCAAGATCATACCGTGGATTTCGGACGTTAAACCACAACAAGCAGTATTACTTGAATGAGAAAGAAGTACTTACAAATATTTTACGTACGACATTCACGGTCAGCATGGACCGCAGCTGCGACGGCTGCTATCACGATGTGGTAACTTTCTTGCAAAAAAAAAAGATTCATAAACTAACAGCAAATTAACGTGCATATATAAACCAGGGTCATCGCAGGTAACAACGCAGGCGCAAATTTATGTTTTCAAGTTTACTCAAAAAGATTCCAGATCTCCTTATTTTTACAGTGCTTCATTGAAATACAATAGCAAAATAGACTTCAGTACAAAGCTGGTTAATTTTGTAGTATACATTCAAAGCCTCGTTTCAGCTGGAATTCAGTGTATTAGCAGCACTGTGACTCAAAAAGAATAAAATATTACTGTTTATTGGGATTTATAGCAGAGAACACGTTGAAGTTAAGGAGAGCAATAGATGACGCAGCTGTGAACTAGTGACGAGAAGGCTGAGGAAGCAGCTGAGCTGGTGGCATTGCCCAACCTTTCTCTCCTACTGTCCATCACTTGATTTTTCCCTTCTTTTGCTACACTAGATTACACGCGACTGTGCTTGATTTGTCTTTTTTCTACCTCATTGAAAAGTAGAGATCTTTAGGCTTTTCGTGGGCATGATATTATATATCAATGGCTGCTTGGACATATCGGTATTACCGGAAATCAATCAGCCGATGATGCAGCCTGCTCAGCCCATGAAGGAACCCGTGTGGTCCCGATTCCTCTATCAAGGAATGATGCAGCAAGACAACTTTACCTGCTGGCTCGAGATCTTACACGCACGTTCTGGTCGTCTACCAGCTTCCAAGGGTGTCAATTTTATGAACTGGATCCTTCGCTAAAGATAAAGCTACCATCACAACTTTCCAGCTCCGATGCGACACTGTTATGCCGCCTTTGGTTGGGTGTTGCATTCACAAAGGTGTACTCCTTTCGCATTGGTATGGCACTACATGCGACTACTGCGGAGCTGAAGAGACCATTGAACACGTCCTGTGCAGCTGCGCTTGCTACGGCACACAGCGATGCCAGCTCCGAATGGTTTTGAATCAACTTGACACCAGACCATTTTGTGTGCAGAAGATTTTAGGACCTTGGGCATCTGCCTCAGTTGCGCAGAAAGCGACTAAAGCGCTCCTACTTTACTTAAAGTCAACAAACCTGAGCGACCGCCTGTAGACTGTGTGCGCTCCCCCGAGTGTGCTCGTGATTGTGTCTACCTTCTTATCTCTCTGCAACCTCTTTTCTCCCCTTCATCCCTTCCCCAGTGGAGGGTAGCAAACCGGATGTGCGTCTCGTTAACCTCCCTGCCTTTCTTTGCATCTTTATTTCTCTCTCTCTCTCAGGCTTTTCGTTGTACAAAGTAATTTGAACAGAAATTATCGTCATCATGAAGCAGCGAGCACTCGCTTCATCCTCTCCAACCTCTACCACTGCGCTAACAGAACGCGAGGGGTGATTCGTCCGGCTCCGGACACAAGAACTATGACGTACGAGTGTGTCACATGGCCATACATCAAGTAACATCAGGTAACAACCAGTCAAGGAAATAAAAATCACGCGACATTGTGTAAAACGTAGTCCGACAGTAACGTAACGTGACTCATAACAAGACGAGTGGCTAAAAATCCCACAACGTGCCACGAAACTACACTCTGGTAGCATCACGGAAGCATTCACGTGACTAAATTTTGAGTAACATCGGGCAACTAATCAGGTGACTAAATCTTGGTAACATCACGTAAATACTCGCGTGACTAAAGATCGCGTAACGTCATGCATTGCAGTCGCGTAACTAAAAATCACGTAATACTTAGTCACGCCACTGAACTGACGTAACATCTAGATATAGATATAAACGTGACACGTTGCCCTCACAAACACGCAACAGTGGTTACGAGACTAAAAACATCACCTAACAGGTATATTCAAGCATCATGTCCAGCCGAGTTTAGTAAATTCCAGCCTCTCTCAGTACCACTTACAAAAACTTAGCAGATATAGCATAAGCTTGGCGTTACTCGCAGAACTTAGCTAGGTCAAGCACTAGTCTCGCTGGTTCTGACAGTCCTGGGCATGTACTGGAAGCTGAGATTTTTTTGTGAATCTGCTTCTTATTAACTCTTTGTCTCTGTGTATATATATTTCTCTTTACTTCTACCTTTTTCTCTCTAGATTTTGCCGTCTTTCCAGTATTTATTTCTATACACTTTACTGTTTTCTATCTCCTTCTTTCTCTCTTTCTCTGCATTCGTGTTCTTGCCATCTGTCTCTTTCTATCTCTGTTCCCTTTCATTATACTTACTTATCTCCATCTGTCTCTCTTTCTATGTGTTCTTTCTCTCGACCGTAATAGGTACTGCGTCCCACGCAAACGAATCGGCGCACTAGGAGCGAAGAAAATAAAGGAGAGGGCTGAGAAAGCGCATGTCAGCTCATGGTGGTCTTTAGGGTATACAACGTGGTATAAAAAAATTTGGACAGCTCCGCTACGACATCTTTCTACCTCTTCACTGTAACTCTACAACCAAAAAAATGTGAATTTTAGAACTAAATTGTTAAGAACTCCACTTCCATTCGCCAATCGTTGTGCGCACCCATCACCGACTAGGTAGTCCTTGAAGTTCACAGGATACAACGCAGGCTATAGTCACACCTCACCAAAGGGAAACCAAGAAGAAAGCACGACACTTTGAAAACTCAAAAGCAGCACTTACCCTGACTGAATACTTATATAAAAAGGCTTTTCCCAACGCTACATGATACCTCTGTACAGTGCGGCGTACGGGACAATATAGCGCACCTGTTTCTGGAATGCCCATGACAATTAGATGCAGGCGCATTGCCCTCACAACAAAGTGGGGTCATCGCCGAAATGGGGGTGGCCACGCTCATCTCTGTCTACCTGACACGGCAACGACACCTCGTCGCAAGAACCAAGGAGGCAGCGAAGGCCAGGGGGTTCCTTGAATGAACAAATTTCTCACTTAGGGATCGGGTCTTATCCCGACATAATGTTGCACAATGTATATATATATATATATATATATATATATATATATATATATATATATATATATATATATATATATATATATATATATATATATATATATTTATCATTGTCGCTCTTCTTTTCCTCGTTGTTTTCTTTCATAAATGTGGTGGAGAGAGGCGCGTATTCATGAAGTCTGTGACACTATACAATGATGCCCCGCATGCTACGTACCTGTACTCATTTATGATCTACCACGTTAAAACTTGAGTGAAAGGCAGACCTCTCAGTTTTTATCAAGGAGGTGTCATCGCTCTAACATCGATTGCTTGCAGAAAGAGCTGAATCTCTTTTCATGCGGTGAATAAAAAACAGTAACATCGAATTAAGGAAGCAGCTCGCGCTTTTTTGGTAAACAAGTTGCGCTGACTCTATATTCTATCACGCGCACTAAAGTAAGGCTGTTTGTCTTGCTTCTTTGATAAATAGTTTCTTAATGTCTACGACCGCTGCACAGGTCGCTCGACACACTGGTCGATCCGGTAAAGCAAACGGGACATGGGTTGCACGAAGCCCGTACGTCTCCATGACAGAGTGCTCTCTATCGTACAAACACAGCTCGGTCTCGGTCGCAATCTATTACAGCTCTGCGTCCACAAGGCGAAAAAAATTAAGGGAAAAAAAGAGGCAATGGGTTGCATATTCTGTGGAAGTTGCAGAACATACGCGGACTCTGGACATTCGCATTGTGCGCACAGGCGTTTCAATTTTTAAATTCTGACGAATATATGGACGACCGCATCCGTTCCATTCGCGTCGGCGTGCTGCGGTTTCAGGCTCTCAATCATATCCTTCCCTCTTTTCAAAATCGATATGTGCCCTTCCTGCGGCTTCGGAAACGACAGTCGAAATGATCGTTAGGCTTATGAAGTCGTAGCGTTGCTCCTAGGCTGTGCTGCTGCCGAAGGCAGCGCTGCTGTCAGGCAGGAGCCGAGAATAGAACGGCATGCTCTGTTATCGTGCTGTGCGTGTAATGTCGGAAAGCACGAAGACCACTGCAACCTGGCGCGTGCGGAAGCCATGCGTCATTTAGTTCGGCCGCCCATTATTCGCGCTCGCCCCGACTAATCAGACAGGTGGGGACAATTCGATCGCAGCGCCTTTGAACGAGGAAACGCTCACGTTTCAACTTGCAAGCAAAGAATCCAAAACGGCGCGTTGATTTATGAGCACGCGCAGGCAGGGGTAGTCAGACATGGCCGGACGGGATGCTATCGCCGCGATGAGACATCGATGGGGCCTCCTGTTTGCGTAGGGAGGCTCCTTGGGCAACGTTCTCCTAATGTATCGACCTTATTTTATCGCTTAAAGGACACTAAAAGTAAATATTAGGTCAACGTTCACTGTTCAAATAGCGTTGCAGAAAGCTTCTAATATTTGCTTCATACCAAATATATGGTTAGTTTTCATGAAGAGTACCTAGATATGGTTACTGCTATTCAAACCAGGCCCCTTTGTGAAACCAAGGCCGCTCAATGAAGATTAACGCCGTGGTTGAGACACCCGGTGTATGGTTGATCACACGCTTCCATTCTAGTTCGAGAGTGCGAAGATTAGATGAGCGGGCGTTATTATGAGATGCTGTGGCAAGCTTAAGTACAGTGCTATGCTTATGAATTAGGATACAGCGCAGCTCTTGTGTGAGAGCACCGGCTCTTTCAAACGCTTTCATTGCTTGTGTCATCATGGCGATCAAGGAGTCGCGCGCAGAAGGATACACAATGGCGTTCCATTCAGTCAGAAAGGGGTCTGAAGCATAGCCGGTTTTCAAAAGCCTGCCGTCGCGGTCATACCACGCCTACACGATGAAGAACGTGCCTCCATGTCAACTAACGGCTCGGCGCGGCTTCGTCTTGATGTGCCAAGGAGTCGGTCGTCATTAAAAGCCGATAACTTCCTGCGTGCAAACAAGATAGCCTCCATATTTTCAAATGAGGTTTATGGAATATCTTCAAAGCCACCAAAGCGCTTTGTGCAAATTTTGTACCGGGCTCCCACAGCAATCCATCTGTTACTTAGTTTGGAACAAACGATTGCCTCACTATGGTGATCTAATGACTAACGTACTCGGCTGCTGGCCCGCAGGTCGCGGTATCGAATCCTGGTGGTGGTGGCTGAATTTTCGATGGAGGTGAAAATGCTGTAGGCCCGTGTGCTGAGATTCGGGTGAACTATATAGAACCCCAGGTGGCCGCTATTTCCGAAGCCGTTCACTAAAGCGTCTCTCATAATCATATATGATGGCTTCGAAGCATTAAACCCCGCATATCAATCTATCAATCAATGAATGAACCATTCATTACCCATAAATATTTTAGGCGTCATCAAGCAATGAAAAAAAAGAAATCAAATATCTAGATTAACCGCGATTTACGTCAATCTAACTTTGTGCAGATCCCTTGATTGTATTGCTAGGATGAAAAGCTTTCGATATACTGTTATCAAGAGCAGTAAATAAGGAAACAAAAATCACGTGACCCCCGCCCATCTAGAGCGACGCCATACATTGTCTAGACGTCGCAAGGATCTTAGCGAAGAGGGAACGAATGATGGGCCTTTGACAGCGCGATGTCAACCGATTGCGGTGATGTACGTGGCCTACGTGACAGCATCGACGTTAATGCGACAGGATGTCATGCATGGCACCTCGCCGGTTGTCCGTACTCGCTGTCATATTTCAAGCAGTGGTCCGCACCCACAGACTGGCCATTTGTGAATGCATGCCTCCATAAAGAAATAATGTCTCAAGACGATGTTCCCCACATAGTGAGGCAGGGATCTTCTAAGACTCGAGCGGGTGATGTCGGAGAAGCAACTTGGTTCTGTGGGTGTGTGGTCCTGAATGAGAGGAGTGGGAGAGGCTTAAGAGTACGTTTTGTTTAAATTGTGTGATCTGTACGTAAAGGAGGAGCGCTATTCGCCGCTCTACTCGCAACTGCATGGTTTTAATTATGTAAAAAATGAAGATGAAAATGAAGCCGGAAACAAACAACAATGTGGGTGTGTCTTAGTGCCGTCGCGACTGAGGCTCCCACGAACCCACTAACCTGTGACAGCGACCCTACGGCCTTTTTACGCATTGTTGATCGCTACCATGCGAGTGTTGCGGTAAAGTAGACAAAATATGACAGTGTTTTTCCGTCACCGCTGCTTCTTTCCGGGTATTCGTATAGCAGTGCATTCTCCGAAGCTTGCACGGTTGCTCGTCCTCGATGACTAAAAGTATGTGAAAACATATATTTCTGCATGAATTTAACTCTAAGTTCGCAAGACGGAATCGCCTAAGCAAAACTTAGGTTTGTGAGGTCTAGTAGTGCAGTGTATCTTTGGAATCGCAAGCACAGTGGTGTAACTAATGTGAGGTACATGACCTTGCTACACTCTTAAACACGTAACCTTTAGTAAAGTAATGCATTTTTAAGCTTTGTATCTGTTTAATTTGAAGGTTATATCTATTACTTTTTAATATAGTAACTTCTACCATATAGGTCACGGTATTTCTCCAAATGACAGAGAAACCTTTAAAGCAGAAGGTGACTAGCAACCTCTGAAGTTGTAACTTTAATTAGAGGTGTAGTGTGTTTTTGTCTGTAAAGGTATTTAAAAAACTTCTAAACTGAAATGTTATGCTGCAAACCGTCAAATGTAAGTTTTATGATAAATACAGCAGACCAATGCATGGAATTAACCGTATATAACCTCTGCATGCCTCGTGCAAAACTGTTTCGTAAGGAAAAAAAATTCATCACACGGTACACGCAGACGATGTGTATTTATATTCCTTCCACTTAGCAAACTGCATTTTACTTTCATTCACCTGGAAAATAAAAGTTTCCTGAAAAAGAAAAGAAAGGTGTATCGACTTACCAGGCATCTTAGCTTAGGGGTGAACAAACTTTAAAATCAATAAATTTCTATTAGGCCTGCGTGTGCATGGTGATTTTTGTGAAAATGCAGAAATGTACAGTGATTCAGCTATACGTAACTGAAAAGCGTTTGTGGGAAAATATCTATATGAGAACTTCGAGACATCTGTTCAAATATTCTTTGTCAATAAAGTTTCACCAAGCAACTGCATATCTTGAGATCATACTTCTTTTTTTCTTCAATAGTGCCAAGAAACACTTCAATCGGTTTGAAATAAGCCCACGCGGATTAGGTTCTTGAGGTCTTAATAGTTGTTTATTTATTTATTTATTTATTTATTTATTTATTTATTTATTTATTTGTTTGTTTGTTTGTTTGTTTGTTCATTTAGAGTACCTTCAGGGTATAAATACATTACAGAGGAGGTGGGGTGTGCATAGAAAAAACAAGAGCATGAACAATAACAGCAAAAAAGTAACACTGGAAGCATTCTACAAAATATTGCGGAAATCTACTAAAGTGCAATACGTTGGAAAAATAAACATGAAGTGCTACAGTACGCTGGACATGACATATTTAAATGCAGTTGTATTAGTTATATCAGTTATGAAAGCTGGTAAGTGATTGCAATCACCTACTGTCCTGGGGACAAATGATTGCGAGCCTGCAGTAGATGAAAAATAGGGTATGTCCACATTGTGATGATGGTCAAGTCGGTGTGAGCAAAATGGAGCTGGGTGTATGAACAAGGAACGGAGAGCAGGGTTATGGTAGTACATTTTATGAAAAATACAAATGCGTGATTGTTTTCTACGTGTTGCTAAGGAAGGTAGATTAAGAGCAGCTTTCATGTTTGTGACAGTGGCATTGTGATCGTAGTTAGATGAAACAAAACGAACAGAGCGATTTCGTACTGCCTGAATGCTTTGTGATAATGTAGAGCTGTGCGGGTCCCAGTCAGATGAGGCGTATTCTAGTAGAGGGCGAACGTAGGTGGTATAAATCAATCGCTTTAGCGACGGTGGGGCAAGATAGATTCTTCTTTTCAAGTGACCCAAAGTTTGGTTTGCTTTAGATAATATGTAATGGAAGTGGTGTTTCCCTGACACGTTATTAGATATGTGAACGCCAAGGTAGCGATAAGAAGCTGTGGTTTCCAGGGGTGAATTGTTAGGCAAATAGGACGGAGAGGTGACGTTGCGCCTAGTTACGCGCATGCTTTTGCATTTAGCGACGTTCAGTTTCATATGCCACGTGCGGCCCCACAGTGATACGGTACCACTGTGAACCATATTCAGGGTCTGTGAAAAAGCAAACGGGTGTATGATAATATATGAGAAAGCACATGGCGACGGCACGCTCACTGTTCAGTTCCTTCAGGTGAAATATTTCTTGCCGCTTCTATGTACCCAGGCTTGGTCCTTACGTACATATACATGTGGTGAAACATTTTTTTTTCCTTAGTAGAGTAGCCTGTAGTTAAAACCATCAATGATAAAAAAACAAGAGTGGTACATACTGAATGCAACAATGTGCTAGACATTCCGCATCTGTCCAAGTCAGTTTTCTGCACGTAATTTGACACATCAGCGCTAATCCGTGCGTATTTCACGCTGTCCGAATACGGTCGATGCTTATCCCCTCATTTAAGCATTGTTATCTGACTGCGCTCGTGGTAACATGACGAGAACAAGGTGGTCATGCAGAGTGCGAGGGGCCACTCAAGTGTGCCACCAAGAGAACATAGAGCTGCCTTTTCATTTGCGTGCGCCTCAGTGAGGCTTGAATAAGTGCTGGGACAGAGTACGCTTTTAGCACGAACGCTACACCGCTAATCACCACGTCAGCCAGAACATGGTACGTAACACTCCTTATATAACAACGTTGTGAAAAGTGTGTAAGCTGACACGTGCAGGCAAATGAAGTATTATGTGCTGCATGATACGTTTCTCAATTGCGACTGAGCACTAGTTGTAACAAAATAATGTCACAAAATTTATATCCTAATACTAGATTACCTCATTACTGTAAACGAGCTGCAATATTTGTCAGGGCACGAAAAAGGGAAAACGCACAATGGCTGCAAAACAAAACTTTGCTTACCGTAGTCAGAAATTCTGTTGTGGGCGCTCGGGCTATGGTCACAATAGTCGCATCGCATGCGAATCCTCGGCATCATCGACAGCGAACACCGTCATATATTGCTTGCAGTCACATTGGAGCTCATTGCACCGGCTGCCCCGCCGTGGTGGTCTAGTGGCTAAGGTACTCGGCTGCTTACCCGCAGGTCGCGGGTTCGAATCCCGGCTGCGGCGGCTGCATTTCCGATGGAGGTGGAAACGTTGTAGGCCCGTGTGCTCAGATTTGGGTGCGCGTTAAAGAACCCAAGGTGGTCGAAATTTCCGGAGCCCTCCAATACGGCATCTCTGATAATCATTGGTGGTTTTGGGACGTTAAACCCCACATATCAATCAATCAAATGATTGCACCGGCCACGTAACAGGCCACAATTGTATTTCTGCTGGACGGGCATTTTAAAATTGTGCCGAGCACGCCTCAACACGTGTACAACGAACGCGTCCGCGTCACCTTCAGGTAGTGGCATGAAACTGTGGTATAACATATTTGCCGTATTTAGGCTTCCTGAGAGACTCGTGGTGCCATGAGGGGGCGCTGAGTGCAAGAGAAGTGTTGTAATCGCGAAGCGTGTACAGCCTCTGTAGCAGTTATTTTGGTGAAACTTTATGTTGCGCAATTTCGTTGTGATTATAAAAGGCAAAACTAGTAAATTGCATGTTTCAGTCATCATAAGCTGAATTTATAGCAGCGTTCCTGTTAGCGCCTTATTGGCATAGTTTCCTGCATTTCTCACTGTTGGACGCTACCGCTATTAGACAGATAACGGCGCAGGAGACGAGGTGCCATACATTTTTTCTCCTTACCGCGAACATTGCGCTACAACACCTCCGGATGCCACGGCCCTCTAAGTATTTCATTGCTCTAACAACCACCTAGCCCACATTGCCGCGCACCGTGAAAAGCGCACTCACTATCATAGCGCGCGCAAGCGCCAAACCATTTCAGGGCAGTTGTTTCTTGAATGTAAACTATTAAATGTATACGGTGCACACTCTGTCAGCTCTAAATGTCACCGTTAACGGTATACACGAGCTATATACCTTTAAATTTAGATTGTAACATCTTTGAATAAACATGTAAGCCGTTAGAACCTGGGAAGACAAAAAATAACACACAAAAACGTCGACTCATGTAACCTTTAGAATAGAGCATAAATTTTGATAAAGGTACACTTAGAATATACGTAACTCGGAGTGTAGTGAAGAAGGAAAGATCATGAAAAGCACAAATTTTATCGAACGCTGTGTTACCGTAATAACTTTATTTCAATGTCATTGCTTTTCACGCTTTGTCGGTGCCCCCTAAACATTGTAAACAGGTTGACTGGATGTCACTTGTGCAATGTATGAGCGAAATGGAAAGGAAGATGAATTTATGGATTGTGCCAGCCCAGGAGCATTAGTTTTTCTAGAAGACCCTAGGAGATGCAGAAAAAAATTCACGGCATATCCACGGAGTGAATGATGATGAGTGGAGCGAAGCACCTGTCCATTCCATCAATGTGTCCATTCATCAGTGCATCCGAACGAACGGATGTGCGCATGAACAAAAGCACGGAAGGATGAATGAATGGACGCACGGATGGACGGAAGCACGGATGTACGAACAGACAGACTGACGCATGGACGGACTAACAGAAGAAGGGATAGACGCATGGACGGACGGATGGAAGCACGGACAGACAGACGGACGAATGGAAGCTTGGATGGACGGAAGCACGGATGTACTCAAGCATGGACAGACAGAGAGGCGGAGGGACGTATGGACGGAGGGAGTAGGAATGGATGGACGTATGGACGGACGAACGAATGGATGCACGCATGCATGGACAGACGGACGACCGACCGCTTTGCCCCACTCATCTTCATTCACTCCATGGATATGCTGTCAGAACCAGTAACACCATCTTGTTATATTAGAGAGTTTTAGTACTGCGTACGCTGCGTACGTGGCGGCGTTGCGTACGTAAGGACGCCACGTTCTGCGTAGTGCGCATGCGCAGACCACAACGTGCACGTATCGCGTTACGTACGCAGCCGCTATGTACGCACGCATAAGATGCGTGCGTGCGTACGTATGAGGTGATTGCGCCGCTCTCGAACAAGTTCGCGACAGCGCGAGACTTCGTTTTGCCAAATGGTGGCATCGAAGGCAAGCACCGACTGGCTCTGTGGCTTAAAATATGGCCATAATCTGGTTATAACACTTGGATTGGCTCACATTGGCTGTCAACAACACGTACTTCTATTTTCATCTACCAGATGCCGCAACACGCTTCACGCTCGTTACGTACACGGGTACTACGGCGTACTAAAAGCCGATTAGTGGCAAATGACGCCACGTAACGCAAGGCGCTTGCGTGATGCGTTCATAGCACCATTCCGCAGTACTAAAACTCTCTATTATTCGCAAGGACATATACACACGACGCCATTTATTGAGCAAGTCATAATCTAGAGGTGGCTACGTACTACATACAGAGAAGGAAATGACACATGGCCTAAGGAGCTTCAACACTAAAAAGTGAGGCGTATGCACACGTAACAGCATATTCGCACGGGCAACTTGCATGGGCGGGTGCATTCGCCCTTTATACAGCAGCAGATTTTTACGTATGTTTTAAACGCGAATCATTTCTTAGTGAACTTCGGCGACTTTTAACATATCTATGTATCTATCTAGCTGCTTGTTTTAGAGTGCTCGCGTGGTCACCCCCTTAATTTCGCGTGAACCAAAATTAGCATGGGAGGATAGGATAGTTTAATGAATATGACGTGCCACTCAAGACATAAATAATGGCACACTCCTGTCGCGCACGTTGTCAAACACTTTCCGCCAAACAGTCACACAAACCCACGGGCGGGTATGTGCCGCTGGTATGTGGGTAAGTGCCACAAAGGATTGACACTTAGTATCTACCCTGGAATGACGAGAACACACATGGGCAATATCACCGCGCGACCGTTAATACCCGACATCAGTAGCGTCGACCCGATGAACACAAAGAATATATGTCAAGCTGGAATCGAACCCAAGCATTCTGCGTGGCAATGTAGCATTTTATCACAGAGCTACATCAGGTCTCGGAACAACTTCTCAAACATACGCTAATCTTCGGGAAACATCAATAGTGGTTGTAGTGCTGCCTACCCAATTTTATAAACATTACATTTGTACTCCTTTGATACAGCCGCCACATCGGGTTATCGTCAATTATGATTAGTTGCCATGCGCTGAAGTTGATTTATGGACTAGTGTCCAGGGCCATCATCCTCGCAGGCATCAGCTCTTCATATCAGCTTCTGGTGTTGCTAATACGCATGTTCCCGTAGGCATCAATGCGCAAGTGCCGACAACTGGTTGTGTACACACCTGAAATTCTTTGGCATATGTATACGCGTGCAACATTTGTACATGTATTTAGCGTAATTTCATGACGTGTCACTCAATAAAAAATTGCAACACGGTCACATAACGTCGATTCCCAAATGCGTGGAATCTGCAGATTTTTTTTTTTTGTAAAGTAGACTTCATAAAAACGCCCGTGCCGACCTCGGAAACCAAGCAATATAAGCAATGATGAACGCACAGTGTCCAATCTCCATCGTACTATCGACGGTGGTACCAGCCACCAGAGGGGTCGAAGGTTGTGTGCAATCAAGATGTGCAACCATGGAAATCTAAAAGCTTGGAGGATTGAAAGAGGAAGGACAGAGAAGGCTTGATTTCCTATAGTGCCAGTAGGGAGAAACCAACCAAGATTGGTGAGCAACGAACTTTCGTTGATTTCATTTGCTGTTTTGGATGGCGGCTAAATTGGCGTTCAAATATACCTTCCACAAGGTAAAGGACAATAAGACTGAAATACTGTCTGATAAGAACATTTGAGATTCTCAGAAACATAGAAGTGGGACTGAGTGCGGTTCGTTATTTGGGGAGTTTTATATATATTGTGTACTTCCGTTCGACCGAATCCTTTTTACCGTCTTTCACAACATGGATCATAGCAACAAAAAATCATGCCAAACGCATTGCGATACGCAATAAACTTCCAGCGCTTATATATGCCTTACACACATCGGTCCAACTCAATTCATGGACTATACAAGCAACGCTTGTGTGAGAACAATCGTAAGAACGAGTACTTCTAGTCAGTTGGAGACACTGTAACAGTGGCTCTTGCATTCTCGCTCCGCTGCTAGCAGTAAATATTTTGCGGCTGATTAACGCAGAACAACGTTTTGATTGTTGCATTTCCTAAATTCTAACTTTGACGCTTTCTCTCTTCAATGTCTTGTTCTCTTCATATCAATGTATAACATTCCGCAATTCCATTTCATTTACAAGATGAAATTTATCTGTACATATATTGTGAAGTATCGGGAGACTGGTACTCATTCAGCCGTCACTACGTAAACAGGAACACTGGCCATGACGGACGTAAAACGTGCAAAGTTGTTGAAAGAACGCATAAGAATTATAGCATGCAAGCAATTAATTGATTGCCAAGTCATGAAATTATTTAATGAGCGCTCTGAAATATTCGAAATGGCATGATCGTGCACGAGCTCTAAAAGTTTTAAATAAAAACTCGATCCTTCATAAAATTTGGGGTAAATTGACAATTTGGGCACTTTTGATGGGGCTGTAGTCTCTCCCGCACGATATATATATATATATATATATATATATATATATATATATATATATATATATATATATATATATATATATATATATATATATATGCGCAGCGCATTCAAATCATTTTATTATTGCTCTTTTCTTTTTAACCTACTTGTGCTCAAATGTCGCAACTGTGTCAAATAGTATTAGTATTACGTATCTTTCTAGGAATCTTCTATTGCAGAGTTCTGTTGTCACGCTGATGGCTGCTTTTGTGAATATGTATAATTCGTGTAATAATTTTTGTTTTTTGATTGTATATGCAATGATGTTTTCCATTGTGAATGGCTATTTAGCACTACCGCAGTTACGTTCAGCTCGAGCAACACCTCGTCAGGAGGCAAACCACCTCCTTTTGTCCTTACTGCGGGCAATGCAATTGTATTGTCCGAAAAAAGAAATAAACGAAAAAAATAATCAATATAATATTTACACCATTGTTGCTATTTTGTCTTCGTTTTTTTTTTCACTCGTGCACGTTTGTCCCGTGTTCTCTGCTCCTTAATCTTGAGTAAGGGTGTCATCTCGGCCCGACGACGTGCACGCAGCGTGAAACCAGTCAGCTGACTAGCATACGCGAAATGAAAATGCAACCGCGTTTATTGCCTGAGAATGTGGACCAGCTACGACGTACATAGTTACGCCACTGGTAAATGGGATTGACAGTGGTGACTCCACGTGTTCCCACAATGAACGAGGAAGCTTTGTCAACGGCCATTTCATTGTTTGTCACAAAAATGAGTCAATGACGTAATCCCCTGACCTCGACGAAGGTGCCAATTACGCCTGATTTGTCGAAGTTTCTGCAAGATTGACACGAGATTTTTTTAATATACACCAGCGATGGACGCCGGCAAAAAAGTAAGGTGATTCACTGTGCTGCCAATGACGTTTTTCACAAAAGTCCACATGACTTTCCCATGCTGTCAGCCGCTTTGACACCTGTGCTCTAAGTGCTCTAATCATAATTTTCAGTGCCGATGTAGGATATAGAGCTGAGTGTGCATTGCCTCCTTATTGCTTTTGCCATTCTTTTTGAATACAACAGTTCACAGTTTAAAATCGTCTGGGTATGTACAGTGAACGCTGATGCACGTGCCGGCGTATTGCTGGATAGGCTTTTTTTCATCCTTGCTCTCTGTATTGTACTCTCCCTTTTCCTCGGTGTAGGATAGGCAACCAAGTGAAACGCATCAATAAAAAGAAAAGTAGGACCAACAAAAATAAAAGTGGGCAATTAGAGTAATGCCATATGTTTTAAAAAAACTGCGTGCTCTCTAAAGTATGCACCGCAAGATTATCATCATCATCATCAGTCTGACTACGTCCACAGCAGGACAAAGGCCTCTCCCATGTTCCGCCAGTTAACCCGGTCCTGTGCTTGCTACTGCCAATTTATACCCGCAAACTTCTTAATCTCATCTGCCCACCTAACCTTCTGTCTCCCCCTAACCCGCTTCCCTTCTCTGGGAATCCAGTTAGTTACCCTTAATGACCAGCGGTTATCCTGTCTACGCGCTACATGCCCGGCCCATGTCCATTTCCTCTTCTTGATTTCAACTGTGATATCCTTAACCCCGGTTTGTTTACTGATCTATTCTGCTCTCTTCTTGTCTCTTAATGTTACACCTACCATTTTTCTTTCCATTGCTCGCTGCGTCGTCCTCAATTTAAGCTGAACCCTCTTTGTAAGTCTCCAGGTTTCTGTTCCGTAGCTAAGTACCGGCAAGATACAGCTGTTATATGCCTTCCTTTTGATGGATAGTGGCAATCTACCTGTCGTAAATTGAGAGTGCTTGCCGAATGTGCTCCACCTTATTCTTATTCTTCTGTTACTTCAATCTCGTGGTTCGGCTCCGCGGTTATTACCTGCCCTAAGTAGACATAGTCTTTTACAACTTGAAGTGCCTATTACCTATCTCGAAGCGCTGCTCTTTTCCGAGATGCATGACAGTTACGTCGAGAGCTGGATTTCACTGTTCCGGGAATTGGGGTGCATACGACAACTAGGCAGGCAGTAACACAAAAATTAAGTAAATGACAAAATTTTGGCAGAGTTTTCATTCTGTTGCTTTACTTCCAGAAGCCGCAAGAAAAATTGCAGCATATCCACGGAGTGAATGATAATGAGGGGGGCGAAGCTTTGAAAGGTTTTTTCAGCAAACCGTGAATAATCCGCTGGCCGCGTCCACTTGTCGGTCCATCCGTCTCCATCAGTCTGTCTGTTGTCTGTCTGTCCGTTCATCTGTTCCTCCATCTGTGTGTCTGTATGCCTGAGCGTCCATCTAGTGAACACTCGAAGTACCAACATGTCACATCTTTTCAACATTTTGTCGCCGCTAAAGCCGGGAAGGATGGCAGAGGACTACGGAGTGATTAGTGCGGATAGCAACCGTGCTTCCTCCTAGCCAGACGACGTTGAAGCGGCGGCTCTTTTTGTTCTGTAATACAGACCTTAATTTTCCTGGTCGCATTGTCGTCCTGTGTCCTGTGCTTTCCACGTTGCTACAATATATTCATCATATACAAGTGCCGCCATCCAGCAGACATTCCGAGGACTAAAACAAGAGGTGGCTATTATACATACAGGAGACGGAACGATGCATGCCTTAAGAAGCTCCGTCCCTAAAAAAAACAGACAGAAAGAAGTGCCTGAATGATATCTACATACACTTATGGGTACATAAAACTATGCTGGTGCCTATAACGAAACGTTCCAAAACCTCACAGAGCTCCCATCGCACTTGCTTAGGAAGGCTAAAAGGCATATTCTTTTTTTTTCTCTTCAGTCGATTCTATTGAACCTTTATCCTATATAAGCTTTCCACATTTCACTGGCTTTTGCATTGCCTCTGTGATCGGCCTACTTTTGACCAAGCGACCACTCCACCTGCTGACGTTATCATGTGCCTCCAGGTTATGCGACACAGTATTGGCGTCTGTTTTTTGGTGCGCTTCAACAAATTTACAATCACGAACGTAATCCAACTTGCCATTCTGCTGCAGTACTGGCGCCCGTAAAGAAGTCACGAATAGTGGCTACCTAGCTGTGACATTATGATGATGTCATAGAGGTCAAAGCACAACATGTTCATTGTTTTTTTTTCATCCCTCGTGTTGACGTTGCCGACGGTTACCTCTCGCATTAGACAAGACATATATAAAAATAGCTGTGGTAATTTGCCTATTATTTGCATTTTATTCCATTTTAGTCACTATGAAGGCACGCTGTATGAGTGAGGGCGTCAAGATCGCGCGTGCTTTCGTTCCAGGTCTGTGGCAACCGCAATTACATACATCAGTGGGACATGAAAAAACACACAAAGAAACGACTATGCACATACGTTTATGCGTACGTTGAGGCACTAGTCCTCGGGAGTAATAATTATTTCAGTGGCTTCTTTTTTCACAAGAATTAAAATTGTTAAAATATTTATAAAATACAATTTATGCTCACGCTGTCTTATCACATCTTTCTGATAAATTTCAACTACTGAGGAATCGTAATGTGTTCTTCGCCAACAAATGTGACTATGCGCCGTGATGAACATATTCCGGCGAACACTAGCCTCATAAATTTGGTTCAATGTAAGGATTGTCTTGAGATTCGCATGGTTGTGAAATATTTCTTAATGTTAATGAATTATTTCAGGCTATATTTGTCTAAAGTAATTGTCCAAGCGTGCTTACTGGGGAACAAAGCTCGCACTTTGGGGAACGGCACAGTTATCAGCAGCATTGAGTAGTGGTAGCTGCATTGATCTGTTGCAATAACATTTCTCCCATGTTGAATCATCACAAAAAGTTATCATTCGAACTCGATCAACTCGTCTGAAGTGTTGCCGCCCAACGCTTTATTGAGGCCGCATGGGCAGTTGACACTCCAAATCACTTGATAAGGAAGCCCAAGAACGCAAACGACGTGCATGTGGCCGAAATTCTGCTTCGGGTACCTATGTTTAAGCCGTAAAAATATTTGTTCCAACCCACCACCTGCATCGACAAGTATGTAAGACGTGCTAGAACGTAGAAAGTATCTTCTCAGAAAGACGGTTCGAAATTGAAAAAAAAAGTAATACAATAAATAAATATTTAAGTGCACTGGAACTTTCTCGCAGTTGCTTTGCTGGTTTTATGCGTTGGTACAACGGGAAATTCGCGTTTATTCTGTGAACGCATTCACTGTATAGCATGTCATTGCGTGTGTAAGGGCAAGTAAAAAGAAGGCCTAAAACTCGTTTCGAGTTATGGCTTTGGAGCATTATCTAGAACTACAATCTATAGAGAGAGGTTCAGCTGTGCACTTCGTAGCCGGCGCATAGGCCTTATACAGACCGAATGTTGCTGATAAAGCATGATGGAAGCTTGCCGACGGGATCAGACGAGATTACCCTCACGCCTCTTTTTCCTTTCATTTTTATCGCACAGCTTATCCTGGGGTTTTTCTCATCCGTTTTTTTCCCTGTTTCTTCCCTCTGCCATAAAAAGCAACAAAATAAGCACGTCTCCAAGTTTTCTCGGCCGTGTTTCAATCTAGACAAGAACATTTCCCCCTGACTCAGTCATCTGGACAAAATAAACATTCGGACATGGACGTGCGGGTTCCGAAAACGGTCCCATTGTTCCCCACAAAAGAATCCATACTAACTTCACCAAATAGAGGCAGAAAACCTACAAACAAAAATTTCGAACGAGCTTTTCTTTTACCTAAAGTTTGAAGTAGACCTCCATAATCTTCTTGCACGAAGATTATTGAGGAGGAGGGAGGGAGGGAGGAAGCAAAGAGGCAAACATTTTTAGCTTTGTTTTTTAAAACGGAATACGTGCATTACTAATCTCTTTTAAGCACAGGCGAAGTACGCGCTTATACTTGATGACCTTCTCCATTTATCCCTCTTTTCGCAGCAGTTGCGGTGCGAGTTATGATGTGGTGCCTTCTAGCTACACACTAAGAAAAAGCCGGCTCATGAAATGATACGAAAGCGTGTTTTATGGGGCTGCATCGAGCACCACTGCGGCCAGCTAATCAGAGCCATCTTCGCAGGGCCGACGCAATTCTCGCCTTCCATCCCAACACACCTCCTACGCGTATTGTGCGCTCTGTAGTGCATCTACTGATTACCCCTGCTTTCTGTATCACTTCAGACGACCGGTGTAGATTAATGACCGAGGCGGGATGAGCGTCTTTTTGGAGGCGTGGCGCCGAAGCTGCAATGATTGATTTCGGGACAATACCGCGTGATGGAATTGTCCCCCGAGTATAGATGCGGAGATATTTGCGCGTCTCCAAGATAATTTTTGAACTTTTCTTTCGCAAAGCCATGTTTTTGAGAACTGCTCACATTGTTCATAGGCATATACGATCATTTAATTAGCACTTTTACCATTGTTTACTAGGGATTTCATACCGACACTTTGAGCTCACCAAGATTATGAACCCTGCAATGGTGCGGTCTTTGTGTGACAAAGCCACGTGTGTTGTAACTTTTATTGTGCACAGGTACTTAGTGCAAATGAGTTCTGCGGGAACCCGCTAGGCGTTGGTAAGATTAACCAGACGAACATGGACAACCACCCGTTTGTAGCACGAAGCTACAAGGAAATCCGTACGAACTTCTCAGAAAGAAAACCCTCAGACAAAAGCACGCCCTGATAAACCACGCAGAAAAGCTTTTCATTTCCAGCCGTACAAACGCTGTCGGGAGTTCAACACTCAGTATACGAGCAAAGTTTCAACATTTCCAGTGGTAGAGCTCCACTCCGGCTTTAACCACGAGTTTTTATTTGTTGATTTAACCACTGGATGTGCTCATGCAGCCGTTGGAAACTGGACGTGGCAATGCTCGACAAACTAATTGCTCAAGCAATGTTTGGCTAGCGGAGATAACTGAGACAATCTAATAGCTAAACTAAATAAACAAATTGCTTACTAAATAAATATATAGGCAACCCTTAACTAAGATAGTTTATTTGCTTGCTAGGTCTGGCGGTTGGTCGGTCCATCAGTCAGTTAGTTAATTAGTTAATTAGTTATTTTGTTAATTAGTATATAATTAATTAATTAGTTAGTTATTTAGTTAGTTAGTTAGTTAGTTAGTTAGTTAGTTAGTTAGTTAGTTAGTTAGTTAGTTAGTTAGTTAGTTAGTTAGTTAGTTAGTTAGTTAGTTAAATTTATCACGCTAGATTTTATTGCTGGCTTAAGCAGTAAATGCACTATCATCGTTCACAAAGACTACGCACAGCGTGATCTTGAAAGCAGTATAGGGTAGCTCATTTACACTAAAACACACTGTTGTGGGAATATTGAAACATTATATCTCGCATTATATTATAAAGTGTCCTGCTGTCTTAGGGCTCCAGAAGCGGCTATTTACTGCACCGATTGGCGTATGGTAATGAAAACATTACCAGCGCTGTGTATTACCCCTAATGTGTGTGTTTTTCACACACACAAAGGATCTGATGACTTCGTTATTTTTAACTACGTGCTTAGTGAATGGCTTTTCGAGTCTGAAAAAGAAATGCGAGTGCCAGCACTTTGCCTAATCACATAAAGGTTGGGGTCTCACCGGGGTCAGTCAGACGCTGACCGCCGTATTGTAAACGCTACCCTAACACTGCATCATGAATCTTGGGCAGGAGAGGCAAGCCCAGTGACCGTGGCGTGCTCTCATAAATGCACCCCTCCACACAATGCTTTCATTAGTTTCATGCTTTCATCTATTCCGCCACTAAAACTTCCACACACAAAAAAAGGTAAAGATGGGCCATGACATCACGAATGGCGAAACCTCACATCTCACTGAACCTCACGTGTCGGGTAGTACGAAAACCGTGCTTCTCTGTTAGGCGTTGCTGTAGCAGTAAGAAGCACGAGTGCTGATTTTATAGGTACTAAAGCATCTTGCTATGGCGAATTTGAGTGGCAGCTCCAATTTCGCTCAGATGGTGGGAGGTAACCAACGATCTTTCCTTCCAAAAAGACATGTATAGCGATGTGCCCTCTACATAGTAGCAATATGATGTCGACAGGAAAATTACGCTGGCGTTGCCGTATCCGGATAATGGGGACAGGTTAATCTTTCCTTGTTTCTTTCTTTCTTTCTTTCTTTTTTTCTTTCTTTTTCTCATTGTGCAATGTCCCCTCCTAACGTAAGTGGTCAATTTCATTATAGGGACCGCCCATCCCCGGAAATGTGTTTTTGGGTGGGATACGCAAGGCGTCTTTTATGTTCCTTCAGCATTCGCAAACCTGCAGGAGGCCCTGCCGCGGTGTTCTAGTGGCTAAGGTACTCGGCTGCCGACCCACAGGTCGTGGGATCGAGTCCCGGCTGCGGCGGCTTCATTTTCGCTTGCGGCGAAACTGCTGTGGCCTCGTGTGCTCAGATTTGGGTGCAAGTTAATAAATGCAAGGTGGTCGAAATTTTCGGAGCCCTCTACTATAGCGTCTCTCACAATGATATGGTGGTTTTTGGATGTTAAACCCCGCATATCAATCATCAAGTCCGCAAGACAGCCTAACTAAAGCACAATCACGAGTGTTGGCGCTATCATCCTTGTTCTCTGAAGCCCTTACTTAACTTCTCATCAAATGATTCTGAAATAATAAAGGGGGGTATAGCCTTTTCATGTGTTCATTCTGCAATGCAGAATTCTTGTCCGGATAAGTTGCAAATCAGCTTTAATGAACAAGCAATTACATTTAGGCAAGCGGGTTAACTGTAGCACATCATTACCCAAGCGTGCGACAAGATGCGTAAATGTCTTAAAGCAAATGGAACACGGGCTGGGAATGAGAAACGCACCGTCAGAGTAAAAACATATACGGTCATAGCCTATAATCACCGAGTGGCACACGGTTTGAAGACGTAGCCAAACGATACGGCACTGACGTTGTTTTTTTTTTCGTGTCTTCGTAAGCTTCTGTCCATGAGCGCAAAAGTGCTAAAGAAAAAGCATTGCTAAGCAGAGCGAAAGCAATGAAAGTGCTCCTAACAACTGTGGTATAAACCACACTTCCCGATACTCAGAATGTATGCAGGTCATTACGTATTATATTCCCTTGTTGTGCGGTAGAACCTACATTGGCCAAAGCGGAAGATGCATCAACGTTCGCCTTCAAGAACACGAATGCTGATTATCGGAGTCAACACCGTACTCCCTCACCACTCATGTCACGATTGCAGCTGCATGCCTTCATTCAACGACATAATGATACGTGGCATCACAGAAGTCAGCTAGCAAGAGAAGAGACTGAAGCCTTCTACATTCGAAAAAAAAACCGATAGGTGTGTCAGCAATCTTTCGATTGCGCTGAGCGAAGCAGAATTCAGCTATCTTTCTAGCAGCTGCGGAAGATGATACCAATGTTATTTTTTGTTCTTTCTCGCGGCATTTTTGGTTGTTTAGTTCCCGCTGTTTTATGTTTTTGCATTTTTTGTTAAGTGGTACTTCACCTACATATCATCTGTTTCTTTCCCAAGTAAATGTTAGTTGCGAGTCAGCGTTTGCCTGTGTTCTTTTCCTTCGTCCCCGTCCCACGTGCGCTATTCAACCAAGATGAACTTGGCTTAGGAATTGTATTTTCTCGAAGTCGCAATTTTCAGAAATGTGTAATTTCTTATATATACTTCACGCTTTGTGCAGCAGGTCACTATTATTTTGCCGTCACGAAATATTTCAATGAAGCACCCATACGAAGTGTAATGCTCACCCTGCTTCCCTCCTTTAGTTTTTGCTTTGCCAGTCCAACACAATTATATGTTTTAGAAAGGAAAAGAATACAACCACCGTACGGATTTTGGTACGGTGGTAGTACGGATTTCCACCACCGAACGATTGATTTGTGGCTTTGTGCTACGAACTGTTGGTTGTCTTCTTTCCCTTTCTTAACCCTTCCTCCACACTGCGGTTTTCCGCAGAACTCATTTGCAAAAGTTGTATGTTTAATACAGCTTGCGTGAGTTCAACGCAATCGCGTAGTGTTCGAGTCACTCACTTTCGCACTGGGGAACCAGACTCCAAAATCAACTCATTTCATATTTGCTTTCAGTCAAAACTTTTTGCGCGTAACAAGAGTTTCTTTAATTTTTGAGCCCCACCTTCAGAGGCAAGTCAATAAAAGGTTTGATACAACAAGAAATAACAATGTTTTGACAGACTTTTATTTTAACCTTCGACATTAGTAATATGATTCACTTTCTTGATGAAACTTTAAGCTGAAGTACCAGTGCATATTTACTAACTATAGTTTTTTTTGATGATGCCATAACGTAAGAAATTTCTATAAATTCCAAAATTTGGCAACAAGTGCAAAAACATAATTTTTATAAGCGTTAACCTGCCAACTGAACACAGTATCATCGCAGTAAAGAACTTTCAAAAAGCTTTAGTGGTTGACTGCGAAATTTGAGCATCGCCCTAAATTGAAGCATAAATTTACTTCACCTGCTTACACAGATGTTTCTCCCACCACCGCGGTGATCTAGTGGCTAAAGTACTCGGCTGCTGACCTGCAGGTCGTGGTGCCGAATCCCGGCTGCAGTGGCTGAATTTTCGATGGCGGCGAAGATGCTGTAGGCCCGTGTGCTCAGATTTAGGTGCACGTTAAAGAACCCCAGGTGGTCAAAATTTCCGAAGCCCTCCACTGCGGCGTTGCTCATAATCATAAAGTGGTTTTGGGATGTTAAACCAAGCAAAGAAATCGATCAATCAATCGGATCTTTCTGGAGGTTTTCTAGGTACTAGGCTAGACATTTTTGTAAGTGTAGTGAGACACCCTACGGAACAAGAACTACGACATTCAAGTCAAAAACCCCATAAAGCTTGGTATTCAAGGATGTGTGCTATATATCAGTGCAAATTAGATGTTGTGCTTTCCGACAGCTATTCGCGAAATCAGTTGCACCGGCCGCTACTCATGACTCTCAATTTTTTTTACAATGCGAAAAGTAGTCACGTTCAATTTAGTTTATACTCTCGTGAGTGCGTCATTTACTGCACAGCGGAATGGAAAAAAATTTGGTCTTTGAGGTTCAGTTACACATAGCGTATTGCGGCTACTTATTTTGGATATATGAAGTAATTACCCACATGCACAAACTCCTAATGCTATGCACTCGTGCATAGCTATGAAGAAGTACATTGGCTTATTAGGTTTTTCTTTTATCAGTACACTTTAGATTTTCCTTTTATCAGTACAATTTGTTTTAATTGACATAATATCAATCAAAAAGGCGATGGACTATCAAAGGTGTGCAAGACGCTGTCTAAGTGTTAGAGCTGAATGTTTGTGCTCATATACCCGGAGGATGCGCATGTACATAATAAAATATTTAAAAAACAAAGAAAATATTGTACCATGGTGAAAAGGCAGACTCATTGAGTTAGAAAACAACTATATAATTCTATTCAGAGTCCTAATTCATCATCCTCTAATGTTGAATACCTGAAACGAATCCCATAATTTTTTACCCTTGTACAGATCATGTGTGCTTCGTACCGTCAATAGATTCGGTCTTTTAGAAGGAAGGCTTCTTATGGTCGAGCTCAATCCTGTGTGCGGCTTGACGATCCTTACTGCGCATGCGTGCTGCTCCCCCTTCCTCCTCTCCTATGCTCCCTTCTCTCTTTCGCATCGCAACGCCGACGCAAGCAGTGCCTGCTAACCTACCCTCGCTCCCCCTCTCCTTCCTCTGAACATCCCTCCCAGTAGCGTTTAAACACTCATTGCGCATGCGTGTACCTTCTCCTATCTGTCCTCTACCGCACTCCTCCCTCTCTTGCCTTGCAGTGCCGACGTAAGCAGCGTGTACTAGTCGGTGTTCTGGCGGAAAAAAACCGCCTGCTCCGCTGCACAATGGTTCACTGCCACCCTGTCATCGGTACTGGTTCTTGACCTCGAAAGCTGTTTATATTACAGAAAAGCACTACGTCACATTGCCGGTGTTTAAAAAACTGCGCACGTTAAACCCTTGTATACCAAATACATTAACACGTCAGTTCAGGACTTGTACCCATTAAATCTAGGCAGAAAGTATAAACATGATACATAAAGTCTACTTCGTACATTATCTGCATTGACACCGATTACAAGCGCTTAGGCTTCCCGCAATGGTGATAACTGTAAAACGCCATTTTCATGCATCATGTTAACACAACAAATGCTTCGTCATACATTACCAAAACTGTTAAATGAACTTCATAAATGTGGTATTGACTTAAAAACAACTGGAAACCATGTAATCAAAGCATTTTTTTGTCACCCGTGAGCAATGCATTTCCTTCTTGTAAAGGGTACAGCTTCTGTTCGATACACTTCAATATTTTGCGGTTCTTCTTTCTTTTTGTTCACCTAAAGCTGTGTAAAGGAAACTTTATTTGTTGTCATGATTTTGGGAAGATTTATCATTGTATAAATATCGTGTTTCATTGTAATTTTTGTAACTACTGTATTGTTCTGTGGCACTAGTATAAGTGTTATTTTCCATAAAAACTTTATATGTATTGTGCGCTCTCGCTGTATGCCCTGTAAAACAGGGGCCCTAAGCTTCGCAAGTGCATAATTCCACTTTTTCTCGAGCCATTGTGTTTTGCAACACACAACATGTGGGCGAAATAAAGTTGGGTTAGATTTGATTCGATTTTAATTTGAAAGTAGTGCCTTGTGCGTAGTTGAACAATAAAAATTCGCAGAGTACATATTAACTAAATGTGAACTGGGGGTCCAGTGTAAAATTTGAGTCTTTTCTATCTCATTGCTTATTAGAAGCAGTTGGCATGTCCCAGTAGAAAACACCAGTCCTTAACTGCGCGCTGCGCACCTCCCCAGGTTTCTCTTGCGCAACGCTGCGATGAGCGCTTGCGTCAATACCGATTCTAGTGTAATAGTTAGCGCCCGCTGATTCTCATCTACAGATGGTTTCCTTTAGCGGGAAACGGTCAATTTTTTTCTGTTTTATTGACTGTTCTAATATAACGCAAAAAAATTGACTTTTTTTTCTTTCATTATTCTTGTCCTTTCCTCCACCGCTTCCAACTTTTAGTAGTTTCCAACCTTTATTTATTTTTACACATGAGATCAGATAGCTAGGCACGTACACAAACAGACAAGTTTTAGTGTCAAAAATATCTATATTTCTGCAAATGTGCTTTAGATGCGCCACTTTAGAATCAAGTGCAAAGAACTAAAAGTCTCAAGTCAACCAGAACATAACAATGATCACGTGGGCTTCTCTCATCATGTCAACGTATAAAATCAACAGGAGCAATCGAATTGCCTGGAGTTGATCCAGTACTGCGGTTTCAAACAACTTCTGTTGTATATATGTTGGTTGTCATTGCAGTTCTTGTTGCGATTGTTCATGGGCTTCGTTTTTATCATTACGCTTCCCTTTCTCTTCTCCCATACATCCCCCCCCCCAATAAAAAGTTGTAATAATGGCGGCGCCATGCTCGATGAAACTTGTGCGGCAAAATAAACTACCTGATTGAAAGGGTCCAAGCAATTGTTTCATAAAGCAGATACAGTCCAGGCATAGTGAACGCTTCAATTTCAAATGCAGTCCTACAACAGCAACAGGAACAAAATTTCAGGTGTTTATGAATGCATTGTTTCGACGCAGTAAACTGCACTTTAAGGGTAGAGCTATGTATCAGCATCTTTGCGACTATACATGCCGTAAATTTTCTCCCAAAACTGTATCCGCATGAAGTTTTACGTGAGACGAGTTTTGAAATACGGTTAGTTTTACTGAATATAGTGAGTTTTGCTGACGTAGGGGTGTGAAAATATTTTTCTGTTAAACTACACTTCATTTCTATATTTGCTACCGCAGGTTAAATAATTGCCACAAATTTCTACAGGAACACATCAACCATAGGTATTTGGTGCAGAGACATTATTATGATAAAAATGTTTGGGAAAATGCTGCAAGTACTAGAAACATATTTTTAAGATATGGTTGTGAAAAATCTTGGGAAGTCACGAAGTAATTACACTCTTCAGTGAGTCCTATTTGGTCAAACATTTAACATTTTTATGCATATTGGGTACCATTAAGTTACAATTTTTGAATGATAATAATTGTTTGGTTTTTGCCTTAGATCATGCCAGAAACTCTTTGTCTTCACTCGGGTGTTATGTGAGAAATTGTGTCCTCTCAATGTTTCATAGGCATATGAAGCAACAACAACGCGAAGCATTCGCACACTTCAACACGCTTTTTTTATGAGGCTATAACATTAACACAGTGATAGTTCGTTTCGTAGTTAGAAATTTTGCTTAACTGCGGGCGCTATTGTTTGTTTTATAGGCTATACTATTGTCCTCGGCCCTACATACGGCCCATAATACTAAGAATGCTATAACTTCGCGAGGTAGATTCACAAGCTCATTACGCTGGCAGTGCTCTACTACTCCAGCGAAACCACTACATCCGTTTGTTTATCCTTTGTTTATATTTTTCGTAGCTCCTTACGCAAAATAACTGAGCGGTTTCATATGCGTTACCCGGGTCCCCACAAGGAGCCTCCTGTCATACCTTTTCTATTAAAATTAGACTCTAGCGCGATCACTTCGATAAAACAAGCAATCAACTAAACTATTAAATGTCGGTCTTTCACCCTTTGTATAAATGTAACTTGTTCACCAATGAAAGTATACTTAGAATACGGGACCAGGAACTAAAGCCGCTTTCATTCAAAAGGATGAAGATGCACTGAAAGAAAATGAACTCACCTTCCTTTGGCGATTAAAGTTGTACGCTTAAGTAAAGCGTCATTTTAAATTACGCCGCTGAGCACAGTTTTATCTGGTAGCATAATTGGCAATCTGATGCCTGCAGCGGATAACAAACTTTCAATCAAAATTCGACCCAGCCGTAATGTCATCGCCAAGGCTGTAAAAGGACCCTTTTTCCAAGCAAGCATAATATGATCCATGGAACAGCATAGGGGAGGTAACTTATCATACAAAGCAAGGCACTGGATATGCAACGCAAGCTTTTTAATTATCACCCTGCATACAGTCATAAGGAATATGAGATTGGCAGGCGGGGAACATTTTATGGCTGAATTACTTTCCCAGTTTTATTTTTATTTAGTAAGGTATATAATTGGCCTATTGCATCTCGCAATCTTCTTGCTCAGAAGTTGGTATCTGTTTGTAACATTCAATTATTTTTTTTTTAATACAAAGCATTTCTAAGCGAACTTAGCTCTCCTGGCCGTTTCGATTATGGTATCAATACCGAACTTGATATGGCATTACATGACTGTATGAAGAACATATTTATCTAGTCATAACATGAAAATCATGAAGTATACGTCAATAATGTCATAAATTACGACTCATGGTCCTGCAGCTCTTGCGGTGGTTTCGCTCACATGGCATGTTGCAAAACTGGTATGGTATGACATGATTGCCTGGTGAACACAAGCAACAGACCCTAACATGAAAATCATGGCATGCGTGTTGTGTAACAACATGACTACATCTCACCTTCATTATGCGCTTGCGGCCGTTTCGCTGGCGTCACATATACCAAATTTGGTATTCTAGTACGTGAATGGATGACGAAGGTATGTGACTCGTGCAAACATGATAATCATGAGATGCGTACCATGTAACAACATGACTACGTGCCACAGTCATGATGCGCTGGCGACCGTTTTCGCTTGCTTTGCTTATACCAAGTTTGGTATTACGGGACGTGAATGGAAGACAAAGGTATAATGCTGGAGCAAACATTATAAACATGAGATGCGTGTCATATAACAACATGACTACATGCTACGCTCATGATACGCTCGCAGCCGTTTCAATGGCTTCACATGTACCAAGCTCGGTATTACGTGACGCGAATGGACGACACAGGTAAATGACACATACAAACATGATAATTACCACATGCGTGTTTTAGACCAACATATATACATGTGAAACTGATGATGTGCTTGCGGCCGTTTCGCTAGCTTCACATATTCCGAATTCATATGCCGTATAACGTGATGCCAATGGATGACGAAGGTATTTGCCTGGTGCAAACATGATAATCATGAGACGCGTGTCATGTGAGAACATGACTGCATGCCACAGTCAAGGCACCAATGCATTTCGACGTGACGCGGTGCGCGTGCTCACCGGCGTTAATTTCGTCGCGTCACGCCGTCGTTCTCACGCCAGGCGCCGGTCCTGCCGTATACTCACTGGCGCGCGCCGTGCTGCGTTTCTCTGACGCATGCACGTTTCAGTGCATCCGGCGTCCCTCCGTTCCCGAAAAGAGGAAGACGCAGTGTTGTATGGGTAACGCATCAGCGCGAAATGCAGCATGTCGCATTTCGCACTGGTTGCCGTCGGGCCGCGCCGACGGACGCTGGTCGCACCTGGCGTCAGACTAGAGATTGCTCGCGTGTTCCGAATAAAACGTTGCTGTGTCCAGCGTGCGCGCGCGTCAACGCTACTATAGAGTATATTGCGCCCTTCATGATGCGCTCACGGCCGTTTCGCTCGCTCAACTTATACCAAATTTGATGTTACGTGGCATCAATGGATAAAGAAATATATGACGGCTGCGAACATGATTATTCTGACACGCGTTTTATGCAAGAAATGACAACGAACCACGCTCATAGCTTGCTCGTGGCCGTTTCGCTAGCTCCACATATACTAAATTTGGTATCACGTGACGTGAATAGATGAAGAAAAACGACACATCCAAACATGATAATCATAACCCAGAAGTCATGTACGGCATCATTTACCTTGACCTCGTAACATTGTGGTGATATTAAAGTAACACATCGACATTTCTCATCCGTGCTTCGCATGTCATCAATTCCCATTGTACGTGGGATCTGCCAATTTTTTAAAATATTGTTCTGTATGGATCCTGCGGGACAACTCATGGCCGTCTAACAGGCCGAGGATGCCGGCAGAACCAATGCGCTGCTGGTCTCCAGCTAGGAGGGGGGGGGGGGGGAATGGCCCCTTATTTCCCTCCTTCTGTCCTTACATAAAAAAAAGTTGACAACATGGTTCTAATACTTTTTATAGACACTTACTTGCGGTTACCTGCTTCTGTAATTTTGGAGTATGTGAGTTGAAAGTTGTAAGATGAAATATTGCAGATATAACAAGATATGACATTTTCTCTTCGTAGCACTCGACTAAATATTTATACATGACTGACAACACATGGATCAAGAGTAGCTTTACGCACGCACAAGTATGCGCGAGTAAATGCAGCACTGATATTCACATAGTCTTGTCATGGAGGCGCATACAACAACGCTGCGATATAGCCTACGTTGATTGCAGTGTATCGATAACATAAATCGATGTGTCTTCAGCATAGTATAAAAAACTCTCCATGTCACAGATAGAAAAATTTGTGAACACGGGCTGTCACTGGTGCCAAAGTTTCGACAAGCAAACATGTCTTCCCCATTTCTCAAGCTTCTTCTGAAACGTAAAAACTTATCGCGTAAACAGTAGTTGCAGCGTTGAAGAAGACAAGACCTCATGTCAAAACACTCGCTGCACTGGCACACCGTGGATACGAAGTTTTTGTTTGTTCCAGCTTCCATCGCTCCGCGACTCTCTTCTTTATATATCGATCTCGCAAAACATTCATAGGCTTAGTTTTAGTGTATATTCGTGAGATATCTAGTGTAAATTGCTCTTCTTTCCTTTTTTGTTTTTCACAAAGAAGTGCGTTGATTCCAAATAACAAGTCATATGACACATTTAACAATCTGCACTCACTCTCCATAAGAAATCAGTTGAGGGTTTCTCCTGGCACTTGGCAGTTGCTTTACGTGACACAAATTTCACAGCTATGCTTGATTATTGCCTTCCTTAAGGTACTCTTTACCTCGTTTCGTGTGACTGTTTGATGGCGCTGACACTGTCAGCATCATTATGCCCTGTAGTTAGGCCGGTAGCCAGTTGACTGCATTCTGGGTTCGGAAAATTCCTCTATGAAGAAAAAGTAGTTGTTTGTGGGTAATTCAACTCCAAACATCCCAACCGTTTTGGCGACCATCTCAAATGTATTAGAAAAATATTCGTGCTCGTTTGCTGCATTGAAAAGAGTGATTTGCTAGAATATTTCAGAAAGAAAAAAGTTCTGGTCTCGTGGGTACCCATAAAATTCTTGAAATGTCGTCTGCGTGTTGTTCGGAAAACGTTATTTGAAAAGTATTGTTTTTTGCCTTTCTATACCAAATTTTGTCTATATAGTAAATAAAGTGCTTTTATAAGGTGTTTGAAGCGCAGTAATAGTAATACAAATGGTCTGCCAGATACACCTCCCAAAATTTAGCCAAAATGCGTCGTGTTCAGATTTTTTTTTACTACAACACTGCACTTTGTGAGAATATCTGAACAGAAACTACATTTTGTGAAAAAAATAGGCTAAGACTTCGGAAGATGTTTACCATAGGAGCAAAAATCCCAAATTTCAGAAATTTGTCAATTTTATTCATACTGAGATGCAATTTGCACCACGTGGTAGTTGAATTAAAGATATGTATAGATCTAAATCGAAAGCAAACAAACAGTTCCTTTCGTTTAGCAAGTTTTATTGTTACAATTTTCATTTTAAAGAAGCAAATAATTTTTGAAGTTACCCTTGACGGCAATGCGAAACTTCAAGGCGGAAGTTGTCGTATGAACCAAATCGGATGGTAGCCGTCAATGGGAAACTTAAAAAACGTAAACTTCAAAACGTGTGCGGCTCTGGCCACTTCAACCATCTTGTGTTTCGTAGCGTGCATTGATGTCGTAAAGTGCATGATTCTCAATCATTTCGTTCTCATATAAGTGCGACAGCCGCAGCCAGACTCTAACCGGTTACTTACGGGACAGCTGCGGAGCATCATAACCACTGTGCTGCGGAGGCGGAAAAATCAGGAATGACTCATTGTTGTATCCGGATAAAAAAATCGGCCGATACCACGCACAGTGGGATTTGATAATATACGAAGCATGAATGAGAAAGGTTGATATGCGACTTTAAAATTCCCACAACGTATTGAGGCGGACGTAAATTATGCCGTACGTGATTTCCATGTCATGCTTATCATGCTTTGATGTGTATACTAGTTTTGTCATCTGTTCACGTCACGTGATTTGTAATTTGGTATATGTGGAACTAGCAAAATGGCTGCGAACGCGCAATGAGCGCAGCATGTAGTAATGTTACATGAGACTCATATTATAATTATCGCGTTTGGACGTGCCATTTACCGACCCGCCGCGGTGGTCTATTGGCTAAGGTACTTGGCTGCCGACCCGCACGTCGCGGGGTCGAATCCCTGCTTCGGTGGCAGCATTTTCGATGGAGACGGAAATGTTGTAGGCTCATGTGCTCAGATTTGGGTGCACGTTAAAGAAGCTCAGGTGGTCAAAATTTCTGGAGCCCTACACTACGGCGTCTCTCATAATCATATGGTGGTTCGAGGACGTTAAACCCCACATATAAATCAGTAACGTGCCATTTTCCTTCGTCGTCTATTCACGTCACGTAACACGAAGGTTGGTATATGTGTAGATAGCTAAACAGCCGCGACTGCAACATAAGCGCGGTATGTTGTCATGTTCCTACATGACACGCATATATTGATTATAGTGTTTGCACCAGTCATATACTTTCGTCGTTCATTCATGTCACGTAATACCAAATTCGGTATATGTGAAGCTAGCGAAACTGCCGCGAGCGCATCATGAGCGTGGCGTGTAGTGATGTTCTTACATGACACGCATGTCATGATTATCATGTTTGCATCAGTTAAGTGCCTTCATCGTTCGTTCACGTCATGTAACACCAAATTTAGTATATGTGAAGATAGAGAAACGTCCACGAGCGCACCGTGAGCTCGGCGTGTAGTCATGATTTACGTGACATGCATGCCACAATTGCAACGTAAGGGTCTGTAACTTATGTTGGCCATGCAGTCATGTCATACTATACCAGTTTTGCCACATGTCATGTAAATGAAACCACCGCAAGAGAAGCAATACCAAGAAACGTAAATCATGACAATCATGTCATTCCAGTCGTTATTTTCCTGTTATGACTAGTGACTTTTCTCGCCATACTGTCATCTTATGCTTTACCAATTATTGCGGTATCAATACCATTATTGAAATGGTCAGGAGAGCTACAAGTCGTAGATAGATAGATAGATAGATAGATAGATAGATAGATAGATAGATAGATAGATAGATAGATAGATAGATAGATAGATAGATAGATAGATAGATAGATAGATAGATAGATAGATAGATAGATAGATAGATAGATAGATAGATAGATAGATAGATAGATAGATAGATAGATAGATAGATAGATAGATAGATAGATAGATAGATAGATAGATAGATAGATAGATAGATAGATAGATAGATAGATGAAACTTCTCGCTCATGAGGGCCAGGTCTGATGACAATTACCTGAACTCACTCCGATGCTACAGCAGTAAGGAATGATTTGTGACAAAAAATAGACAAGACAACGGCAAATATATGCGACAGACTCGCAGTGGCAGAACATACCGATATTCTCGCTGCTCTGTTTGGTAACTGCGACCAGCCGGGGCGAGTGTCAGCGACTCGGCGCGAAAGCATATGTGACGCCCCCAGATCGAGCGTTATGGCAACAGTGTGCCGGGGTTCTTGAGCTCAGGAAGGTGGCAGAGTGATGGTTATGGCTGAACGTCTGAGGAAGGGAATCGCCCAGAGAATGGCATGTGCTACTTCTGCCTTTCTTGCATGGTGTGTATTTTTGTACGTAAAAGCAGATCCACCCAGTAGGCGAGCAGCTGGCTTCCGCCCTACGAGGCAACTTGTTGGCTGACTAGCGTTGGGGATGTCACCGTAGGGACCCATTAAATGGGTGATGGGGCAACAGTCAGCGCTTATTGTAGGCTCAGTCTGACGTTCTTTTCCATCCATTCATCGTCTTGTACGCTGCTGGGATGGTGATAATGAGCACTGGTGGCTGCGATGGGAAGCAGCTGATGCGAAGAATTCGTTCGTCCAGGAAAAGCATAGCGACATCTGCTTTGCCATTTTCCTTCAATGGAAGCTGCTGTTGTTAAATTTCCCGCAGCATTACAAATGCTATGCTTTTATACCAGTGCGTCAGTTACTACACGTTCCACAATTCATACTTTGTTTTTCAGCACTAGCAGCAACAGTTATGGAACGATGGCGACAACAGCCTTACGACTCAGGATGGTGAAACCTACAAACACATGGAGAAGTAATCCACCAAGAAAGAAACAGAGAGGAATGTAAGAGGGCGCCACTTCAGGGAAGCTTTCTGAACAGAGGATAAGTAGGGGCATGCACGTATAAATTATCAGGGAGCCGTTGCTTCCAGTTTTTCAGCAGAAATATTGAGCTGCTGATTTAACTAGAAGTTCGGTTCTCGTTGTAATCTTCTAAAAGTAATTAAATACGACGATAAAAACATTATTTAAAATAGAATGCATAGTTCGAAGAGTTTGGGGGGGCATTACATATGCAGCAACTGATAGGCGATTATCGATAAAATTATTGATTGAGGTGCGTAAGGTTGGTCAATGTTTGAGCATTATTAACGCTCAACATAGGTAAGGTCTTTGAGAAAAGTGTTCAAGTAATGATGGAATTATATCAATCAGTTAGACCTATGGTCGAGTTTGCATCGTACAGGCTGTATGATCGAAAAATATCTTGCTGTTTGCCAGTTTTTCAAGTGTTGTTTTCGAAAATTATGCATGGGTAATCCCGGTCATACAATTATTCTTTCACGAAATCGTCGCTTTCAAACCTTTCCGTTCTTCGCTAAAGTATGTACTTCAGTATATATATATATATATATATATATATATATATATATATATATATATATATATATATATATATATATATATATATATATTTATATATATATTAAATAGCAATGCTTAAGTGTGGTTGTGCAAACCTTTTTGATTGTTCGTATTACGCGTGTTTCTAGCTAGTAAATTGAAGGGTAGCTGATGATTACATGACAGATGGCTTGACAGTCGGAACAATGCAAAGTAGCGTTAGGGCGTGAAAGACTATAACCTTTTCTGGCTGTAATCAACATTTTATTGGACTTCCTATAACAGTATAGCAAGTATATACAGACATATGATTCAAGAAAAACGTTTTGGTTTTCATTCAGAAATTTCGCGCATGAATAGCACTTTAGAGAATTAGCATTTAGATGCAAAATCTTCCTATTGGCTAACTAGCTGTACAAACGTTTGTAGTTTTGTTCACTTTTCTGTGAAAGCGTAGTGGGACGATAATTTACTAGGAATCTTTTAAATTATAACAAGCTACTCTTTTCTTTATGCATGGATCTACATATAAAGTGTCCCCTATATTGGCGGGCTTGTAGCGCCTTGTGACGTTGATAGAGCGACCAGTTTATTTTCAACGCGAAGATAAGGCGAACAAATCTTGATTCACACAGGCTGTAGCACAATAATAGCGAATATACTAAGCGGAATATTACGAAGCCTTTCTCCTATAAATTGCCTGGTAATGCGAACAAGGAATCCTGGCAGGCATATCATCCATCACTCGAATTCGCCGTTTTTAGTTGCTTTACACAAAAATACTTGAAAGAGGACACGTTTTAAGGGCTTCTTTTCTATTATTGGGACACGACATCAATTAGAACTAACAACTAAAAAAACCAAGACAAGCATAGAAGGGGACCAGACGCGTTAGTAGAAGGAGACAGGTTCGGTCACCATTATTATTTTTTCAGGCACTTTAGTTTATATGCAAACAACGCCTCCTACATTTTTCTCGCCAAATAAATACTAAAAACAATTATACGATACTTCTAAAAAAGAAGAAAATAAAAGCTGAAGTGTAAACTACGCTGTATCACTCGTTAGTCAAGTTAAATTAGGTAATATTATGTGGGGTCATACTTGCGGAAACCACCATATGATTATGTGAGATGCGTAGCGCATGGCTCCACAAATTTTCACAATCTGATGTTCTTCAACGTGCACCGACAGCACACAGGACATGGGCCTCTACTACTTCATTACCACCGAAATGCGACCATGGAGGCCAGTATTGCATACGCGGCCTTCGCATACGCAGCCAAGTATTCTAGGCGTTCCACGAACGCAGGCAAAACAGTTACATTGAAAATATTCGTAATTTAATTTTGACAATCTCCTCAAGATCAGTTACATTATATGACTAAATGAGTTTTTTCTCTAGTGCGGGGGGAGGGAGATACGTTTATTTACAGAAAGGCAGAGAGGTCGGCCTGAGCGATAGCTTGCTCCAGCCTGCTACTCTACACTGGGGGAAGGGAAAGAGGAAAAGAAAGAATAATGGATGACGATGGTGAGATAAAGAGGTGAGTATGTAGTCTTCTTTCTAGCTGAGACACATTTTATAGCCGCGCACATAGTCCAGTTGTTTCCAAAAAGGTTATAACTGCTCTTGTGACTGCAGTTGCACTGTTGGTGTCTGGCCAATGGCCCAACATGGTCTCATCAGTTAATGACCTACTGCGGTATAGTTCAGTAGAACAAATCAGTGTTTGTCGTTCACGTGCGTAATGACTAAAAGCAATATCTTGCTAAAATTTTGTTTTAAAGCATACATATCAGGGTTTGTATTGCTGAATTGATATATGCTAACTCAGTGAAAATGCGAGTTGACTGTTATGGCAAAAATAAATCTCTCTTTTTCACACGACAGTGACAGCCACAATCTCGAAAAGCCAGTGGTGGATGGGGGTGCCGACAAAAAAAAAACTAACAGTTGAACATTACAAACGAAACCGGAAGACATTGCCCTCACTCCATCTCTATGCTCAACGGCCATCTGTTTTAAAACCAAACGAACCGACGTCTTCTACCAAACATGTTGGCAATAAATGCGTGAGAGCGTAAATCCAATGCTAGAGAGCACGGGCAACATCTGATGCAATTTCATTTCTCAATGCTCCCAGCCGCCCGCCCCCCTCTTCATTCTAAGAGGGCCATTTAACGTGCGTCGCTGACACTGGAGATTTTCCCATTGTTGCCCTTTTAGTGCCACGTTTTATCGCTCCTTCTCCCACGGAACAAAGGGCCAACGACGTATATGTGAGCAGATGGGTTTGCAGCATCGACTCCGGCTTCCGTCAAGACTCCAAACAGCATCGCAAGTGAAAGAAATAATAAGGAGATTGTGGTGACTTTTGGTCTCCCTTCCACGAAAAAGAGGACCCCGTCATGATGCAAAGAAGAAACGATCATGCAGCGTAGGTTACACTCGCCTCTAGCTCTCTCTCTCTCTCTCAAGTTTCAGGCCATTGTGCGCGGGTGTCGCAAGACACGCGTCCCGATGAATAGAGTGGGCGCATTCAACCAGTATAAGGAGCAGGCGCTCTTTCTTCTCTGGAGTACAGCGATGGAGAGCTTTTAAGGCGAGCCCGCTTTACGAGCGACAACTGTTCAACCTTCTCGACCTCCTCGCCTCTTGGCATCGCTGCTTTTATGGCTGCGATTTCTGGCTTGCATAGGGAGAACAGCTCCTTACAGCTTGCCTGCTTGATTTTTTTTTTCATTTGCTTGGACCGTGTGACTTCAGGCACCAGTTATCTGCGATCCAAGCTTTAGGGCCATCCGGGAGCACGCCACCAAGTAGTTGACATCTAAAAAATGAGAGCTTTTTCTTCTTTGTTTCTTAAGCGCTAAGTGCGACCTATGTATATGAAAATCAGTGGTCGTACATGTCTTCAGCGTTCTCTGAAGCGACGAGATATAAAGCGCGAACAGCCTTTGACTCGGAAAGATACCGATGGCTGGGCGAGTCGGCAAATGGTTCCTGACTTGCTAGAACACACACGCTAGAAAATGCATGTCCGGCACACAGGAGCCCCTCAGTGTGGTGAAGCCCCGCCGTGGTGGTCTAGTGGCTAAGGTACTCGGCTGCTGACCCGCAGGTCGCGGGTTCGATTCCCGGCTGCGGCGGCTGCATTTCCGATGGAGGCGGAAATGTTGTAGGCCCATGTGCTCAGATTTGGGCGCACGTTAAAGAACCCCAGGTGGTCGAAATTTCCGGAGCCCTCCACTACGGCGTCTCTCATAATCAAATAGTAGTTTTGGGACGTTAAACCCCACAAATCAATCAATTAATCAATCAATTCAGTGCGATGAAACAGTGTTTTTTTTCACAAATAGACATACGCTCAGTACATCTCTTTGACGTTGATTGTTCAGAAGTGGCCACTGTTACACTAGGGGCAAACTAGAAAAACTCTTTGTGTTTTACACTAGCGTGTGCTCCTTAATTGCAGCTCCCCAACATTGGTCTGAACGTGCACCCACTAGCGTGTATGATGATGATATCGTGAATTCGAAGTATAAAAATCATGAATGTATGTGGGTCTCCGCGGTTGTGATCTCATGGAAGACTCCAAGCAGCCCCAGAACATCGGTACATTAATGCCGGCGTAATCGTATTGAATATGTTCGCTTTTTCAATACTAGATAAAAAAAACGGACGTAGTTTGCCCTAACGGCGCACAGTGGAACTCATTGTTTCCTTTCAAAAGTTAATTAGAGCGCGAAAACTTGACACAATCACTCACACACGCACACACCCATGCATCAAACACACAGCGCTCACTTCCAACTGATTTATTCATGGCTCGGAGGCTTGAATATATACATGACACCTTGTGCGCACACACACCAAAAAAGGCCAACAGCAACATTATCAAAACGTACAGTTAATCAAAGTCATCGCCTTAGAGCGATAAACTGAAGTTCGCTTGGTAACAACGAAATTGAAGGGGCGCTTACACAGTTATCTTTATTTTTGTCAATGAAAAAGGCTTCTAACACTTCACGTGCAGTTTTACTTGCGCTTCTGCCCAGAATCTTTGTTTCAGAAAATCGTGCGTCACATCCACACGAGATGACATGCGCAACCAGGTGCGCATACTTGTCATCTCTTTTCGTTAATTTTTGGGCGTGTTCCCTTAATCAGTCATTAATACACCGTTCGGTTTGGCCAATATTCACTTTTCCGCAGGATAAGGGTATGGAGTACACAACCCCCATGGAACACTTAACAAAGGCCCTCTCATGTTTCTTCTGACAGCCACGCTTCTTTCTATCGCACACACTTTGGCACAGTCTTCCAAGTTTTTCTGGTGCGGAAAACACCATCGGTATGCCGTGCCTGGCCGCGACTTTCTTAAGGTTGTGCGAGACCTTATGGATATATGGCACAACTTGTGGCCTAATCCTTGAGGGCTGGGTAGCAGTCATCGCTTCCCGTGTTCCACGTTTAAATTTCTGCAGAAGTGATTCAGCAACGGCCGTGATGACCGATCGAGGGAACCCAGCTGCCTCTAGTCGGCTCACCTGATTAAGGAAACTAAGTTTCATGCTGTGTGGGCACGATCTTTTTAGCGCCGATTCTAAGCAAAGAGACGCAACGCCTCTCTTCACAATCTTTGAGTGGGCAGAATCGTACGGCAACAGCTGCTTCTCAACACGAGGATGATAAGACCAACACATATGCTCATCGTTCCATGTGAGGCTTAAGTCTAAAAACTGCAGACAAGCTTCTTCAGGCAGTTCGACAGTAAAGGAAAGCCCTCGTCCTAGTCTTATAAAAACGTTTAAAATAAAATCAGGGGATGTAAGGTCACCCTGTTTATCTAAAAGAATTAAAAATCGTCAACGTACCTAAAAACCTTTAAAACCTTCCCCCCTTTAAAAGCATCGTCCAAATCCCTATCTACATCTGCTAAAAAAATATCGCAAAGGACCGGGGCGACACAGGAACCAATGCAGATTCCTTGCCGCTGAAGAAAGGGTTTTTCGTCAAACATAATAAAAGTTGCATTCAGATAAAATTCTAAAAGCGATAAAAAATTGTCTACATTAACGCCCGCGTCATTGATAAAATCGACGTCACCATTCTCTTCTATGCAGGACTTTACGGAGGCTAGAAGCTTGTAATGCGGCACGGAATAATACAGATCTACAACATCCACTGAAAAGGCGTTGCCTGTGGTAACGCGAGATCGCAAAAAGTCGCACACATCACATGAGCCCTTCGTACGAAAAGGGTCATTCACCGCGAGATTCTTTAGCTTACTCTGAAGAAACCTGCTAACGTTAATCTGCCAAGACCCTCCTTCACTAACAATAGTGCGAAAAGGTACATCCGGTTTGTGTGTCTTGGCCGAGAAAAAAAACGTTCAGGTTGCTCCCTTTGCAGTTCTGTATGTTTTTAGCTAACATTGTAAGCCCAACATTCTTGCAAAAATCAGCGAACTTAGACTTAACGCGAGTCGCTCCCAACTTAACTGGGCGGAAGTTCTTCTCGATAGCCGCTAAAGCCTTTTCTTTGTAAGCTCCCTCAGGCATGACAACAAAGCAACCTTCTTTGTCGGCTAGCATTAATGTTAATGTGTGCTTTTTAAAGAACGACACGGGTGTCGGGTGCTCCATCGGGTGCTCCATACCCTTATCCTGCGGAAAAGTGAATATTGGCAAAACCGAACGGTGTATTAATGACCGATTAAGGGAACACGCCCAAAAATTAACGAAAAGAGATGACAAGTATGCGCACCTGGTTGCGCATGTCATCTCGTGTGGATGTGACGCACAATTTTCTGAAACAAAGATTCTGGGCAGAAGCGCAAGTAAAACTGCACGTGAAGTGTTAGAAGCCTTTTTCATTGACAAAAATAAAGATAACTGTGTAAGCGCCCCTTCAATTTCGTTGTTACCAAGCGAACTTCAGTTTATCGCTCTAAGGCGATGACTTTGATTAACTGTACGTTTTGATAATGTTGCTGTTGGCCTTTTTTGGTGTGTGTGCGCACAAGGTGTCATGTATATATTCAAGCCTCCGAGCCATGAATAAATCAGTTGGAAGTGAGCGCTGTGTGTTTGATGCATGGGTGTGTGCGTGTGTGAGTGATTGTGTCAAGTTTTCGCGCTCTAATTAACTTTTAAAATGATCTACCAACTAGCCCAACAACAAGTTCTCTTAGAATTCATTGCTTCCTAGCTTGTCCTGGTCCACGGCCAGGCTAGAGGAGCGGCACGTGCCAACACGCGAGCTTGCCGCTGTTCTAGCCTGGCTGTGGTTGTACCAAGTGAAGACATGCGATGTGAAGTAATACGAAGCAATGCAAAGTCATGCCACCTTACAGTCATTCCCAGCACAGTGACACCTCACCGTTTCGGCTGTATTGCGCCGTGCACTACTTTAAACGGATCTAGTTCTTCAGTCTGGCTTTGCAGAGCGCCGCTTTTCCTGGTAAGCGGCTTCCTGTTTTGCTGTTTCCTAATTGATTCCGGTTCATTGTGAGTTGCGTTCTGTAATCACTTGTCATTGAAGTTAGCGCGTTATTCTTGCTTTTAAATTCTTTCTGTGAGATTACAAGGGTATATTCTTACTTTATTTGTTTGAATTGCATTTTACTGTAGCTTTGTCTCCCTGCTATGTACATCACAATCAATATCAACTCTACATTGTACAAGAGGTCCCCTTGCAGTCTCTGACTATGGAACCTCATTCTGTATATCATGCACCTGTGTTTTTCTGCACTTAGCACAATAAAACCTTCTTTTCTGTTCTGTTCCTGAGTGGCAGTAGGAACCTTCTTCGGTTTTCCGCTGTCCGCGCCTGGCGGCGCGCGCCAAGACCCAGCGCATTCGTGCCCATTTTGCAGAGAAGCAACGTTTGGCACGACGAGGTGGTTACGCTCAATGTCCAGGCAGACGGGCTGGTGGCGAGGCAGTGTACGGGCAAGTGAAGCAGGCGCACGTAGTGAAACTGGTTGCTAAACAGCATCTGGTTATAATCACGTGATGCACAGTTTTTTTTTATTTTTTTATTTTGTTTTTGGTTTTGCTCACATTTGACAGATTACGACCAGCCTATACAGCTACACTGCTATAAGTCTGAATGCACTGGCCACCTACGCAGCCTTGGAAATCACTCAGCCTTTAGCGGTCTCGACGCATGATAATAATGATGATGTAGCGCCAAAGACGAAACAAATACACCGAGCCACGCACCACAGGCGCTGATGATGCATGGTACTCTCCATCGGGTGCTCCTGATTTTTAGCGAGGAATCCATATTTCTACTTTATGTATAAGTTATGCGATCAGGCACACCAGAGCCCCCCGATTAAAAAAGCTTCCTTAAAAAATACCAGCACACGTTAGCAATTTATATGCAAAATTTTTTGGAGAAAATTATCAATGGTTCACCACACCTACTACTCAGCAACAGCATTCATTCTAGCACTTTCAAAATTCAGCACCTCATTATGGGAATACTGGCGACAAGATTAACGTGCTATTCATGATATTATTAATGCTAAAAAGGATATTTAGCACCTGCTGATATGAGAATACCTCGATTATAGGTGCTCATTCCTGGATTATCACATTCCTGGCTGGAATTTTCCTGCTATCATGATCTCAGTTGACTCCTTAAATGCGTACAAAAAGCAATGCGACTTTAGCTTTGCTAGTAATTCCCACTTAATATAACAGAAATGACTCCACAGCGAAATTCTGGCGTGATAGAAGAGAGCCCACATCTCAATTTGTACTTCAACTAAATGTATACAATTCGTGTGCTTGCGTATTAAGTTATAGGGTAACTCGATTTTTGTCATGCCCGACAGATCCTCCCGTCGGGGTGAGGGTGCTTATGGCTGACTCTTCACTTCCTCGATGGCTTGGAGAACATGAGCAGCTTTCAGTGACCCCAGGAAAGAGTCTCTGATTACGGGGGGACCCCCCTTCAAGAGCAATCAACAAAAATAAAAACCAAGAGCGTGCTCAGGCCACCAGCGATGGGTGCCTCCAGCACTGCTCCCCACTCTGCTGCAGCCGTACTTGCTCACCACCAAACTTCACTGCCTACCATATATTCTTCTATATAGCCTGCACTTATACGCGCACGTCCTGTCGTAACTAGCACATATGATTTACCTATTATACACGTACGTTGTTCGAGCTTGCCCTCGTTTTGTAACATTTTCCACGCAACTAACATCAATATTTCTTGTTTAGGGTTATCTGAGCAGTCAATGTGAGCGCTTTGAGAAGACGCATCACCTAATCAGTATGAAGGAATGACGAGATATTTCTCAGCCTCTAATGTTATAATTCTAAATTGTGCGCAATTCATAATCTGTCGTCTATCAAATGTTTTGCACACGGTGTCATGTAGGTACGTCCTGCAAGCCAACGTGCAGATGTATAGTATGCCTTAATGCGGCACACATCTGCTTTATTAAAGAGTACCATTGTAACCTGAACAAAAAACTTGGTTTATGCTGCAATAACATAATAACAAAGTAGCTTCCCACAGCACGCAGCAATTCCGTATATCATTACAAAGTAGTGACGAAGCTACCATTCCGCCCTCTATTAGAAACACAGATGCGGTAGTTGTAGTTCAGTGACCCTCGTCTTACGGTAGGACACCGCGGATCCCCATCGTGCCGACGCGAAGACCTGAGAGTGGCTGACGGGTTCCTCTTAACTCATTTAACGAAAATCGATATAGACCACGGATAAGAGATCAGGAGCCAGCCTCATTCGAAGCCAGATGCACCCCCGTGCCCTGGAGGCCGAGCCTGTGGCCTTTGCTGCGGTGTACACGAAACCACTGTCCACTCCTCCCAGCGTTCGCCATCTGCCAACGCCATCCCTCTCCATCACCAGTTAGTGCTCTGCCTAAATTCTGCAAACAAGGGAGACCCTGACTCCTCCAAAGACCAAGGCTGCCAAAAAAAAGGTGGATTGTCAGATATACATTAGTTAATGTAAAGAGATAAATTGCATGACTGTCACACTGGGTACCAGTAAATTCGGTAGTCTATACGTACAGCGGAGAAATGGAAAGTACGGGAAACTTTACAAAACACGATAGAGCAGAAGTTACAGATTATGATTAGATGATTTGTTTTATGGCAGAATACACTCTGATAATGAAGGTGTTCTACTACAGGGATCACCATACCCGACATCTTCAGACCGCAGTTGTATTGTACCTTCGTGTGACTGTCACCGGTTTAAGGAAGTGAGAATGTCCCAAGCTCTTCTGCACTTTTTTTAGATAATAAAGTCTAGTGTTGGAGGACAACTCGTCTGGCGAAAAAAAAATTATTGTTCAAGAACACCTATACTCGCTAATTATACGTTGGCGTAACACTTGTTCTTCCTTTCCTCCTTGTTTTCTTTTTTCTCCCTTTTCTTCCTCTCCCATAGAGTAGCAAACTAGAAACAACCTAATTTACCTCCGTTAAGTTCCTTCGCCTGTCTTTTTATCTTATCCTTTTACATATAAGTACCTGGAAACTATGTATATGCTTGGGTGCGAGATATCTTCGTGCTGGAAAGTATTTTTGCGAGTGTTCCTCAGCTTCCGCGTGTTTGTGTCTAATCTCATTTTATTGTAGGCCATGAGGTGGTTTTCTCTCGATAGTTGTATACTATCGAACGTTTGTCCCAGTGATTTTCTCGAAAAAGAACAGCAGCATCAGAAAATTGAGTATCTGCATTGTCAGTTTGATGTTTCGCACTGCTCGAGATTCGCTCGAGGGGACGTACTTTTACTTACGGCCCTGGTTGAAGATTGCTTACATGGACACTATTACGGGGAAAACCTACAACGTTTCAATGACGTAAATCCAACCATGTCAGCGATAGCAGAATAAGGCTCGAATAAGTACAAAAGAAAGGCCGACACGTTGGCGTAGATTGAGCCCGGTAGGCTATCCTTTACTGGTAAAATCCACGTTCTCGGTAATATCTCGTTCATCTATAGGCACCAGCTTCAATATTTTTTTTATTTTCTGATTCATGACACTGCCTTTAAAGTTTAAACTTGTTTCAATTACATTAAGCTGTAGTCTAAAAAACAAGAGCACATTGCGGTTTTTTTTAAATAGAGTTTAGTGCTTGTTTCATGTACTCTCAGAAGATTCATAATATTTATTACAAATCATTACATTGAGAAACAAAAACTTTACGCGAAGAATAAATTGCACTTCCTTTATTCAAGCGTCCTGCACTTTCAGAAGTACAAAAAGACATTTCCTCACTATCACTTTTTTACGCAGGCAGCTCGTCTCCCCATCGCATTAAATCGCGACGACTTCCCAAAATTTCAGTCTAGATGAATGGCTGCATTTTGGCAACAGAAGGACCAAGGGATCTGGCTCGCTGCCACCACAGGGATATGTTGGGTGGCTGCTCACAAAGCCAGCAGCTTACTTCACTTGAGATTCCAATGGGCTTCATTTTTCTTAACCTCCTCAAAGGACGCATGAGACAGACTAAGCGCGCTTCTACGGCAACATACACAGCGAGCACAAGGGATCGTCTGAGGAGAGCCAGGGGAGAAGATCCCTACTGAGACACTGTGGCGGCACATCAGTCACTGTCCTCAAATCCGGGAAATTGAGGATTGACGATAAGAGAGGCGCCAGCGATGACCAGTTACGTCTTGTGGCGTGCTCCCGCTTTCTTGCCGAATAAGTGGCCATCCGCGAGATAACCGGAGTCTCGAACAACGTGTGAACGCTTCATCTAGCGGAACCTGGAGTGATATAGTGAGTATGTATAGATTCAAAACATTCTGAAAAGTATCACTACACGCCCTGCATGCGGCTCAGTAAAAAAAAATTGAGGTAACAACCAATATTACTGAAAGTTCAACGGCACTACTAGTAGTTAAAAATTGGTGGATAATATGCGCGTATCCTGAGGCTGGAACGTCTGTGTAAGGAAGCAGCCTGCATAGTTTACTTGTTTGCCAATAGTTCAATGACTTTGCAGAACAGTTTACTTTATTTCTATCTAAGCATTCAAAATAAGAATGAAGTACAGGTCTATACAAATCTTTCGCGCAGCATCTATAATTTGTGACAGAACAAATATGACTCTAAAATACAGACTATGAAGTGACGTGGTCAAAGGGAAAGAGTAGTTAAGGGGTTGAACCGCCCCTCAATGTTTTGATCAATTGCGCTTGCGTATATATACACACTGGGAGGTGCATATGGCAAGCACTCTCAAATCATGACCGGTGGGTTGTCAATATCCCTCAAGAGGGAGGCATATAAAAGCTGCTTCTTGCCGGTACTTAGCTATGGAGCTGCAACCTGGAGACTTACAAAAAGGGTTCAGCTTAAGTTGAGAACGACGCAGCGAGCAATGGAAAGAAAAATGGTAGGTGTAACCTTAAGAGACAAGAAGAAAGCAGAGTGGATTAGGGAACAAACGCGGGTTGAGGACATCATAGTTGAAATCAAGAAGAGGAAATGAACATGGGCCGGGCATGTAGCGCATAGACAGGATAACCGCTGGTGAATAAGGGTAACTAACTGGATTCCCAAAGAAGGCAAGTGGGCTAGGGGAAAACAGAAGGTTAGGTGGGCAGATGAGATCAAGAAGTTTGTGGGTATAAATTGGCAGCAGCAAGCACAAGACCGAGTTGACTGGCGGAACATGGGAGAAGCCTTTGTCCTGCAGTATACGAAGTCAGGTTGATGTTGATGATGATGATAATTGAGGACCCGCGCATCGAGAACGGCGCGCTGAGGCTCTATGACACGTTGTGGTACCTTCGTCTGCTTTACGCAGGGTCACATTCTGTGCAGTCATTGTGTAAGTATGCACAAGTACTCCACAATTTTTCCCCTTAGCGGTAAACAAGCCGATATTAACTAAAATGCTGACGCACACCGGGCCAAGGTAGAATAAATAGAGGAACGTCCTCGAGAGGAGATTGGTGTTTACAGTACTTTCTTAAGAGATTAGTGATGAATGACGTGACATTTATTACATCACTATACTACAGAGCACAGTGTACCAAGTTTTGCTTGCATTGAGGCAGCGGGACAATAATTTCTCATGAGTAATTTGCAAGTGTTGCGGTGGTGGTAATGCGCATGTCGGCGGGGATGCTGCATCAAGTAAGGTTAGCGCCATGTGCACAGCCGGTGATTGTTCGGCTGTTCGCCGTCGAAGACACAAATTGCATGCTATCGGCACTCCTTTTTTTAGATCTCTGTCAACCACACGTATAGCTTGATTTTAGTTAACTGATCTTCATAATTTTTGTGATCCCAAATCTTGTATTAGTAGTGGTGGCCGCACAATCTCAGTAGTTGAGTCATGCACCTTGTGTTCTTAAAGTTGAATATTTACTACGGCAGAATTTATGCGCTGTTTCCAATATATTCCTCTCGAAAAGGGGTATCAGAGCTCCCCTGTACCTGTTTTTTTATATAGAACATTCGTTTGACAAAGAGATAATTCTACTCTTATAAATACCTGCATCAATCCGAGAAAGCCCCTTGTTTAACCCTTGGCGTTTTTAACACCAGAGTTGTTCAGGCTAGCCGTAATTGGTGCAGCCCGCGGACATATGCCGTGGGGGATACGCGAAGACCATACTCATCATCAACAGATATGGGCCAAAGAAGTTGGACAAACCACATTAGCCACCACTACTGAAAATAAAACTGAAGAGGGAAACTATCGTCATTATACGGGTACGTGCCATTTTGTGACCTATCAGAATACCATATTGAGCACAAAGCGGCATATGCCACTAAAATTGGGTAAATCCAGTGACTGACCACTATTCCACTAAAACTAAGGAAGGCAACACTTATGCCAACAAATTTCTGGGAAGCTACGGTGGTTAGCCGTTGAACCCGAGAGCGTAGAACAGGTAGCAGGAAAGGCAACGACAGCGAGAAGACCCCGAAGTGGTGAAGCCGTACGCCAACGACGACTTCCCAGTAGACCTGTGAGTAATGCGAACGCATTGTTTACACGCGAGCTTCTGTCTTTGGGGAGTGGACAAGCTGTCGTGTCTTTGACTGCCGGTGATTTAACTCTAACCACAATGCGCTTGATAGTCGACATAGAAACAACCTGGCATCACCTAGCTAAAGCCTGACAAACACCAAGAAGCAACCATATCAGTCTTCAGAGTTGTCCGGTTCAGCTGTTTCAAGCCCTGTGCAGCTTATGGCGAGCTTCGCCATTTTTTTTTACTTGCTCCCAAAATACGGAAATTCTTAATGTTTGACTCACGTGAAATGCGTGTATTAGCCACACCTTATTTTTTTTTGTCCAAGCCATTTTTATTTTTATGCCTAATGCTTCTATTTTCGGACGCTTTTATACCATTATATTTTGTCCTTCTTTTCGTCGTATACGCGTAGCTCATACACGCACGGTTAATCATGACGCAACTGTCACGTATTCATGCTATCGCTATCACCACATATCAGTCCTTTCGCCGTTCCCACGAGTAGGCAAGCAAAGTTATTATCCTGGACTGGTTGACCTCCCTACTTTTCCTTTTCTAACATTTTTCCCCACTCTTGCTATAGATGACTGTGGGGGTTAAGGCCACTACCCAAAGTTTTCGTGGGTGTATGCATGCAACCTTTTTTAAAGAACATGGTGGACCTTTCCGTATGTTCTTTCGTTATTATTCGAGGCATCTAATTGGCTCTTATTAAGCTATCTCAAGCGAAAGTTCTGCCCAGACGTGATACCTATCAAGAACCACAACTAAAGCCATCAATTTTAATACGGCTCTATCTTCCGAAATATTTCAGCCCAAACTGGAAGTCTTTAGGTGTGACGAAAATGCAGCGCAATACACAAAAGTCGCGTTCGGTTCTCGCCACAAAAATCGAAACAAAATGCGACGTTTCAAGCCATTTCTCATCTCCTTCCTAACTAGAGTTTCTTCCCGGAATCACGGACCCTTAGGGACGAAAAAAATGGCATCGTGCCAATAAGGGTGCGATGTCGTGAAATGGTTGCGTTCATCGAGAAAAAACCAATCCTGCTAAGCTCGGAGCTAACGCGTTTCTGGTGGTTGATGACGAACTTCAATCGATGCCGTAGTGTCGGTGCTCCCTACCAGGAACGACGCTGTTCAGAGTCGGCCCCAAAAGGCTGATGACGCAGGGCCACCGTTAGAGCGATAGCGAAGCGGATAGCAAGGCGCTTCGTCGGCCTTCGTTACCGTAGTAACTGTGGAAATGGTGGCAACGCTGCGTTGGAAGTGAAGGTGTTGCCGAACTACGCATATGCGTGTCAGCTAGCGTGTGGTTATTCCAGGCATGTAGGAGTGTGCGTTGACAATGGCATAGAAGCTACGAGATTCGTCGTATTTATGGATCATTGTAGACAATGAGAGGAAAAATTTGGCAGCATATCCACGGAGTGAATTATGGAGAGTGGGGCGAGGCATTCGTCCGTCCATTCGTTCTTGCTTCCATCCGTCCATGCGTCCATCTGTGTGACCGTTCATGCATCCATCCGCCCATCCGTGCGTGCGTCTGTTCGTGCGTCCGTCCCTGCGTTCGTCAATGCATCCGTCCCTGCGTTCGTCCATGCCTCCATCCATGCATCTGTCTGTGTGTCCGTTCGTCCATCTAGTCAACACTTCAAGTACCACCATCTCGCTTCTTTTCATCATATATTCCCTACATAGAAGCACCGCCATCCAGTGGACATTCCAATGACTAAATGAGAGGCGGCACACGCACACTTTCGTACGGCTTGCGCTTCGGGTCTACTACCCACCTTTAACCACGTCGAGTTCATGGTATGTACTAGTTCACTGTATTCATGGCACTGCGGCCCAACGCTCGCTAAACCTTTCTCAAAACCAAGGAGGTTGCGCCCAGCGAGTTTAACGTAGCAATCTTTTCTTGTAAGATAGTGCTCTATCTGACAGGAAAAGACAGGAAACTTTATCCTACACTTATGCAAGAGCTGGGTATTATGAATTGCGGCGTTACTACGCTTTCACTACTTATGGCAGAAGTAAACTTCAGAGCACCCAAACTATACAATGTCTCCCCACTACCCCAAATAATGCCCTCCGATGCAAAGAAATTTTTCATGTTTGCTCACATTTCCCGCCTCTGTCAGCCAGTAATGCCCGTGCTGAGAGTGGGATCGGCATTGATATGCGTAAGCACCTCACGTTCCAGCAGCCCTGCAGAGAGTACGTTTGGTGGCTCCCGTAACTCGTATACTTGTGTATACACTATACGCAGTCGCCGCAGAGCGGCCCGCCTCCTGTGTAGTGCGGCTGGCCGTTGAAAGCCGCGTAATTCTTGTTTACCGCTGCTTTTCCTTTCAGCGAGATCTGTCAGCCACCCGCAGGGCGGGTCTCACGCATGCATTCGATCTCGCGTTGCGCGCGGAACGGTCCCGTATTAGAACGAACAGCGGCTCCTCAGCTGGATAGGCGAATGCCTCCTGCAGAAGAGAGGCTCAAAACGCAAGTTCGGGAGCACGCTTTCGAGATGGGGCTGAATCACTAGAGGGAAATACACGCCACTAGGGGACTATGACCGTTCATGCTCAAATTACGAGTCCTCACGCGTGAAGTACGTCAGAGGGCTACGCATACAACCTGCGCCTTTCATAACACGCTTCTACCCGTACCATATTTTAATTATTTTATCATTATAGGGCCGTGATCATTATTCATTCACTGCCTAGAAATATATATCTTTTCACAGCATCAAGTTTCAAAAATTTATCATGAAGTATGTGATTATGTTACTCAATAAGCTCAAGCACCATGAAGCTAAAACTGATTGTGCTCTCTAGAAAAATGAGCGACGTGTAGACTAACAAAGCATTACCACAAACCTATCGCAATACAGCTGCTACCAAACAAAAAATTCACAACGTAACAAAGTTCAATCTCACGCGAAGAATGGCAAGCAGATCAAAACGTGCGCCATGTTGCTCACGCAGAAATGACGCACGAAACGTACTCACAGGTACAGATGAACGCGAATAAAGTGTCTCAGTTGCTACTTTGCTCTGTCTGAAAAGCGCATCCTTGTCGCCATTGGAGACAGTGCAGCGAGTGCAGTGACCTTTGTGCGTCCGGTAACTACAACAGAATCATTCCGGTGAAAGTCCAAGGCGTATGATTGTCCCTACCACGAGTTAAGCGCGCGGACGTGTGAGCGCCTACAACCTCCACCCCCTTCCGTGGGGCCAAGTACGCGTGAAAGATGAACGCACCGGCGCGCGTTGCCGCGTCGTTACGATTTGGCGGCACGCGCTCCTTGCGCCATCTCACTGGTAATGCTGAAAACGTGTTTCCCGAGATCGCCATCGGCAGCGGTTAGTCTTTGATATGAACAAGAAGGCTTACATTTTAAACATTTTCGGATATAGATATCTTTCTATTTCAATGTTGCAGAAGGTGTTCCTTCGTGGCTCAGTGGCTAACGCCACGTACTCACAAGCGAAAGGTCAGACGTTCAATTCCGCGTGCCAGAGTCTTTTTCTGGATAATCTCTCTTTTTTGCGTTTTCATATATGAAGATACCTATACATATACGGTGAATGACTGTGGTCGTTGACTTGGACGACGGCAGCAAAATCTATCCGAGAATCTCCATATATTTGTTATCGCAATAAACAAATAAATAAAGAGAGCGCTGCTTGTACTGAGTCACACAAGGCTGGGGCACATCAAAGTGGCTCGACACTTGGCTAATCCTGGCTTGACTACGCACATGAGTATTCACACTACGATGCAAGATGTGTTCCCATGATCACATTTTAAATCACCAGAATTGCCTGGGCACTGATCTGTTTCAATTGGGTGTCTCTGTTTCTTTCAGTGTCTATAAGAAACTGCTGAGGTGACCTCGTTGGTACGGATTCATTAGAAACACAACACTTAAGAAACAAAAAATACAAGAGACAAGAACGAGGACAGCGCACGTCCTATTTCTAACGGTTTAAATGTCTCTAGGCTCTTTTTGTCCATTGTTTTTTTTTTATTTCTTGACGTGTTGGCTATTTCTTACCTAATGTTCTCTGTGTCTCTAGTTTTCTTTTTCTTTCTTGGTGTGGGTTATAGGCTAGCAAACACGATATGTAACGGGACAGAAGGCAAAATTAAACAGTGAGAAACAATGAACATGCGATTTTTAAAGACTTCATGCTGTTTAGTGAGCTCCGCTCAAGACATTTCTACTGCTAGAAGTCAAGCCACAGAAAACTCAGTTAAACCACACCGAAAATGATAGGTCGAAGTCACCCTCTCACCTTACTTTACGCCAACAGCAACTATGCAACATCAAAACTGCATGTCAGTTCAAAGTGAAGAGACCTAACGATTTCCATGTCACCTTCACTCAACTTTCATAAATCCATTAACTGGAACATCTGCAAAGTAGCAGTGTTTATAAGCGCCCAATGTGTACATTGCCGTTCGCGGCACGTAGATGCGCACACATAAACGCGCGCAATGGACGTACGATGCCGAAGCGGAAAACAAAGAATACATAAGATGCGGTCGCGTATTAGGCTTTCGCAACGCGAAGAAGGCGCCTGCATTGATGGCCCGAAATTACCCGAGACAGCTCCAGTAAGTAAACAAATGCCGAGACACAATGCACCCGTGCTGCCAGCCTGCCCCCCAGAAAAAGCGCGCCTCGTGTCATTAACCTCCCACTGGTTAAACCGCACGAGAGCCGAAATAAGCACTTTTTCTCCACTTTCGGCACAAACGCGAGCTGTTTGCGGAGCATGCAGTCGCGAGTACAAACAATATCTGGCAATGCTAGTATGAGGCGTGTGTGGGGGGCGGGAGAGGTGTTTGTGTGTGCGCGCGTCTGTACGTCTTTGCGTGTGTGTCTCTTCGTGTCTTCGCATGTGTGTATGCGTATGCGTCTGTGTTTGAGCGCGTTTGTGGGCGCGTGTTTGGGCGTGCGAGTCAGTGTGCTCTCACATATTGCCATGGGGTCGTGGCGTTGACGAAGGCAGCAGTTGGCGCCTTAAGATTAAACTTTTACTCACTTATTGAAAGCGAAGCATTTCTTGGAGTACTGCATACACTATGGGCATTTCTGTCAATACAAAACAGGTAAATAAAATTCGCAGGCGCTTTCGAGTGTGTGATTTTCGTGTTTTAAGTGTACTTTGATTGTAAATTGTGAGCCAAAAAAAGAGTTAATAAGCAAGGATCGCCAATTAGCCTGAACCAAGTCCTTGCTTTGTTATGTTGGCACGTATACTTTTGTCGCGATATTCAGCGGGAATGATCTGAAAAATATAGTGATCACAATAGCTAACAGCAGCAATAAGATGGTCAATACGTTTACTGTAAGCTATGAAAAGGGGTTGCCGCCTGAGAATACTCGACACAAGAGTGCATCTTTCGGTAAACATGTGCAGGGCGCGCCTTGCCTGCTGAAGCTGCCGCTGTATGGGGCTCTACGTAGCACCGTGTCGAGACAAATGATCGCGTCACGAGTAAGAGGGGGAGTACCTTTCTCGACGCTGGGTTGACAGGCGAGACCGCAAAACAAACAGGAGCTGCCTCAAAGAAAGCAGCGGTGCATGTCTGGACCGCAGTCGGCACTCCAGTGTCAGTCATTGTCTTCGCTCAGCTTCGTTGCCACCCAAGCTTTCTTCCTACTAGGCCTCACTTTCTGCCTTGCAGTGCTGTAGACTGAGAGAAAGAAAGGAGTTTAAAAGGCGTCCAAGTACGCGAACGAAAAGAATTAGCACCTGTGCGGGTTTTCCTTGGCCTGTGAAGGTTAAAAAGATCACGACAGAATGGCAGAGCTTTTTCTTTTTTCAGGAAATAATAAAACTAATTCCCAAGCATGATACCAGTAGCATTTCACGCGGAAAGAAGGAATATTAACGTTTCTAGGAATTCTATCCTCTTACCTTTTTTTTAACATTAATTTCTTCTACCTGCCTTACTGCATGACATACTGACTTATAATGGTATGAGGAAGTGCAAACACTTTTTTCATTGTGAAAACCTCGTGGCACTAGTTGCTGACATTGCTTATTTGTTATGTTACTTAGCTCGACAATACGCTGAGGTGATAAAGTACGACAACGATGAAGATGCAATGCCTGAATGACCAAAATATTCTATAAGAAAGTAGTCTTAATTCATTGTTTACGTTAGGGTATATAAGAGAATATTTGAAAAATATAACAGGCGAGAACATTGAAGAAGAAAACAATGAAGGAAGGGAACAGGGAAAATAACGCTGTGTGAGTCCTTATAGGGCATAGTATTTAATGAGCCTTCTACTCTGGTGGCACCTTATATGACCAGAGTCTCAAATAAATGATTTCGCTACTGAGCATCCACCACTAATGTTGCAAATTTTCCCTCTTCAGCACGAGCAAGGCAGGCTCTAAGGTGTCTAAGTCTACAATGCCTTGTCGCTATCACACGAATTTCACGAGGCCACCCTTCCAACTTATCTGATTCCACCATAAAATCCATAACAAAATAATAAACAATTTTATTTCATATATAGTTACATCGCAAAAATAAAACTTTCTGCTCCCTTATTCGTTGTCCTGCAGCAAGCACTTTGATCGTATCCATGCATCCATCCATCCATCCATCCGTCCGTCCATCCGTTCACCCGTGCGTCCGTCTATCTATCTATCTATCTATCTATCTATCTATATATATATATATATATATATATATATATATATATATATATATATCTAGCCGTCTGCGTCTGGGTGCTCTCGTGAGTGCCTCTTAAATTGGTGTAAACCAAAATTATTTTGCGAGGGTAAAATGCTTTGATGACTTTTACTGCGCTTGTCTCTTTTTCTCTCCTTTAGTGTTTCCATCCGTTTTTCGCACAGTTACATTATAACTATAACTCGCTGGTCATGACATGGATAATGTCGAAATCTCGTCACGCAACTATTTCCGCCAGACGTATACCTATGGGCAGGTATGTTAACAGGGGTGTGGGCATGTGGCATAGGTAATTAACTGTTTATATTTAGGCCGGTACGACGAAAACAGACAGAGATAATTTCAACACCTGATCGTTAGAAAAAAAGCTGCCATCAGCAGCACTTACACGAGGAATGCAAAGAATAAATTCCAAGGTCCTATCATGAATTTATTCCCAGTACACTGCGAACCAATCAAGTATTCTACCACAGAGCCGTGCCAGGTCTCGGAACAACTTTTAACATAGACTAATGTAGAGAAACGCAAATTGAAGCTGTAGTGCAGGCTATCTAATTTTATAGACATTACATATGTACTCCTTTAATCCAGCCGTCCCCACAGGTTGACGTGAATTGTAATTAGGCGTCATCCGCTGAAGTTCATTTACGTTACAGTGTCGAGGCCAACGATATTCTGGAGCACCAGCGCTACATTTCAGCTTACCACTTTTTGTGTGGCTAATATGGATGTCGCTTTTGCTATAATACGTAAGCGTAAACAACTGGTTATCTTAAAATTTGCGTGCTGTTTAACGTATGTTTGTACTTCATGATGCTTCACTCAGTAAACAATTATGACCCAATCGCCTTTGATCCGCATGCTTGGCATAACATTGATTACCAAGGTACGCTGGATCTCCTAAGTAGTGTTTTGGTACATGGGATCTGCCAAGTAGTGTTTTGGGACGTGGGATACGCCAGATAAAGTTTTAAGTATAAATGCCACTTCAGGGAAAGAGGTATGTACTAAAATGAAACAAAGGCAAGGAGGTTATGTGGAATGGTGGAATCTGATTTGCTATACCATAAACTGATGGTAGAGGAAAAGGAAAGAATGATGCTTTGTGGGGTCATAATACAGAGTATAAGCCGATAAGGTCGTAGAGTATTGACCACAACACAACCTATAGAAAATTGAGTAATACAGTGAAAGGAAAACGTTAGGTGGTATGAGTACGTCGTGAACACCATATATGGAATAAATAGTATAGCTATTCAGCTTGCCAGAATACATTACTGACAAAGTACTTGCTTCTATAGCGTGCAGCGCATCAAAGCTTCGAGGTGTGCTCGTGCTGCCACCAACCGCTTGTAAACTCGGGGTTCCAGTCATGGCCACAATCTTGCGAAGCCGGGAGGCTGCTCCACAGTGGTAGGCACAATAAAAATAGACCTTTTGTTTTCATACCGGCAGCACAAAGGCCCTCGAAAGGAATGCTGAGGTCCCTTCTTTGTTGTTTTACTCCTACTGTCGACGACACGCGACAGCAAGTCTTTCTGAGTAGATTTCCCTGATGTGCCCTTTGAAAATAGTGGTGCGCTGGCTTCCCTATTTTAGAAAAGGGCTGCAAAACATTGCCATATTCGGAACTTCTCTCGAGGATTTCCATAGGCTTCCTGCATCGTCCGAATTCTACAGTGATCATTCAGGAGTTTTGGTTTATCAGTGAGCTTATTCAGAGTTATTCAGGGTAAAGGAATGAATAACTGTTACCGGCCTGGTTTAAGGTAGCTTCCAGTAGTACAGCGTCAAGCGGGAGAATACAGTTAGCGATTGTTAGAGTACTCAACTGCGTCTTAAAGCACAGTGTTGACAGAAATGCAGTCGTCAACGAAATCGCCTTTATTGTTTTTATGATCGTTCAACGAGAATGAACGAGTACACCAAAGAGGTGTCAAACGCGTTACGGTTAGACGAAGCATCGCAAGATGTTTCTAGAAGGTTACTCCTCTGGTAAGTGTACCATAATGTGATAAATATTGCTTATGTGCGCAAACAAAAGCTCTCGTTTTTCGAGAATAAGTGCACCGGTTCACTTAAGTGAGAATAGATGCACCGGCGTTTACGGCGCTTTCAGCTAATACTGTCAGTGCACCGTCAAGGTCCACGCTCCCAGCAACACCCCTTAAATGTATTATTTTCCGTATAGATAATGTGAAAGAGAAACGAGCCCTTATGATTACCATTTCTTTCCTTCCTGTGTGTAAAAAGTATCTTTAGCATTATTCTCATGTCCAATGTTTGGAATGTTATATAGCATCTCATTACACTATGATTGCTCGCATTCGCTGCGCGGCTTGGTTTGTTGGTTTAGAAATAGAAACTCCTTGAATTTAAGTGGTGATTTATTGAGAGTTACCTCGTTTTGAGAGGGGGCACTTCTCACCGAGTTCAGGTCTATCTAGCTGTGCTGACCTTTAGAGAGCAAGCGTTATTTTCTTTTTACTTTCTTATCTACTTCCCCTTACTCTCCTCGCAACTGCCTTTCGTCTATGCCCTGCCAGCTCCGGAAAAAGTAGGCAGGCGTTGTGCTTCTAAATGGCATTTGTCGGTACACTCTTTCCCTTTTTCCTCGGTATCCTTGTGTTCAAATAAACTGAATGCATCAATTAGGTACACCTGTAGAATGTCAACTGCTCGCAGCTTCTGCGTATTGAACTAAACCTTGATGCCGCGAGTATTGATTAGAATAATGATTTAGGACCAATATATAGTTAGACTGCTTCCAATGAGGCTAATGATAGCCAAACTAAAGGTGAGAGAATAATTAACAGGCAACGATAAACTTGAGATCTTGGGGAAAAAAAGTTTTCATGGCATGCAGCATCTCCATCCTAGAAACCGAGTCAAAACAAGAAAGCCGGGGTAATGCATCCTTCTCCATACAGAACTCACGGCGCAACTCTATACAGAGATATTTCACCCGACTAGCGATGTCGTCGTAATCAAGATTGGCGCAGCGCTAAACACAGAGCTGGTACCTCTGTTCAGCTGCAACAAGGGGCAGAGAGTGGTTCATTCCAACGCAGCCTCTTTTATCCGTGCGTATTTTGTACACCAGTCAGAGGTCATTGCTTGAGTCTCCAAGGGATGATATCGTCACTGCAAATGAGTGCTTTTTAGGCGTGCATGTAGCTAAAACACAAGCCCTTATTTATTATTGTTTTCTTTGTTTTTTGTAACGTCATAGGCCGCGAAGAATTTTGTGCGTTTGTTTCGTTCATTCTTGTACATAAATCGAGTGTGCAGCAAAATAAAAACTAAGAACAGCTTCACTTGTTATTGACACCGTACAGCAGGGGACACGTCTGCGGCAAGCGAGCAAACACGATACAGTTACCCCTCCGAAAAAGACCATGTGGTGAACACGCGTGGTACTTTGAAACAACAGCACGCACACATAATCCAAGGCTGAGCGGGAGGATGAAATATAAACTTGGCGACGAATTGAACGGCGTCACGCGTCGGTGACTGGTCCTTTGCCTCCCCTCGTTCAGACGAGTACACAGCTTCTTCGTTCTTGCAGACGACGCAGAGAATGCCTGACAAAAAAAAAACGGTGCTATATAAGTTCTCAAAAGCAAGCTTGTTTCTAATTGTTTTAAGTTTTTTCCTTCTTCCTCCTCCTTCGGCTAACACTTAGAGCAACGTACCTGCTAGTGGTTACAGATGCGCAGCGTGTCGCCTTGTTTGTGAAACGAGCGTGGCCCTGCAAGCGGGCCATGTTCCAATAGACGCGCCAACACCCTCTGAGGGTTCACTTCCGCGGGGTGGGTTCCAAGCGCGACGAAAAGCTGTAGTCGCTCGGCTGCGTCCAAGTCAAGCCGGTCATGTGTGGTTCCTGCTTGGATGGCTGAAGGCGACGCTTGTGGCTTTCTTCTCGCTTGAAAATCTGTTGGAGAAATCAGCCCCGTTACATGGGTGGCCACCATGGTTCACTACTGAGACCGAGTTGGTGTGTTTGATCCTAAGCCACGATGGGGCTGGTAAAGCGAAAACCACCTAGCATGCAGCTGTTGGTCGACGGGAGAGAGACCCACCAAATGATCAGGGCCATTCCGTTGGCCTCAACATGGAGAGGAGCCGACTTGTACGGGTCGAACGACTACATTAAAAAGGTGTCGGTCCCGCGTTCGAGTCGAGAGATAAAACCAGCATTTATTCAATTAATAAGCAGTTATTTCTGAGACGCCCATATTGATTTCTCTGTAGCACTGTGCTACAAGGGGGTGGGGGAAAATTATACCCGTTATTTTGATAGCCCCACACCAAAGTGTCTCTAGATTATAGTCCACCGGGCAGCTTGCGCACGACAAAGTCAAAACTTCAATCAAAGTTGATTGATTGATTTGTGGGGTTTAACGTCCCAAAACCACCATATGATTATGAGAGACGCCGTAGTGGAGGGCTCCGTAAATTTCGACCACCTGGGGTTCTTTAACCTGCACCCAAATCTGGGCACACGGGCCTACAGCATTTCCGCCTCCATCGGAAATGCAGCCGCCACAGCCGGGATTTGATCCCGCGACCTGCGGGTCAGCAGCCGAGTACCTTAGCCACTAGACCACCGTGGCGGGGCGTTCAATCAAAGTTGTTAATTTTACCTCAGTTGATCGCAAGGGTAGTAAATTTGGCTTTCGGAGACGTTTTTTGGACCATAAAAAAGAATAAAACAGACTCCAGCGTTCTTGGTCACTTTTTTTCTCACACAACGTCGAACTTCATATCCCGCTACTGAGACACTGATTCCAGCGCGCTTAGCAATTGGTGCTCGAAAAAAAAAAACCTGACAAGGTGAAAATTAAGTCAGCGTTCTCATCTGCGAAGTTGTCTATAATCGGATCCTAGAGCTGGCACCTAAAATGCCAGAACCCCGGTTTATGTCTCGCATAAGCTCTTTTCAGCATTGTATATTTGCAATAAAACCATACCAAATTTCTCTGCTGGCGGGCAAAGAAAGAATAAAGGCCAAAAAGCCTGACGAGGTGGATAACGGAATAACTTTTCCGCACAGTTTTTCAAATATTACACACACCATGTGATTTATGTTATGAATTATTTTATTGGGCGAATGCATAACCCATACGAAAATTTCGGAGTGAAATACGAAGCTAATGAGGAGAGCCGTCTTCATTGCGAATGCAAAAACGGTGCACGTTCGAGCTTCCCCACTGGCTGCGTGTATAGAGGATACTATATTTATCATGTTTTAACGAAGTTGAACCACGCTTGCCGAGTAAGACCTTGATTTTAATTGCTTTGTAAAAGGATGGGACCGTTGATTTGTACAAATTTAACTTAAATCCGTACCTCGGTTTAGGAAAGGAGAACAAGACGTCTGCACGCTTCGGTAATACGGAGTAACGAGGACGTAAGTGAACGAGTTGCCCCACAAGAAAAATACCATGATGCTTCTCGGCGCTGTTGGGGCTCATGGCGCGAACGAACAATGAACCAAATACAGCCAGCACCTCTTACATGAGCGGCACGCCTGATTTTCCGCCATGGTTCGTTATCGCTAACGCACCACACTATACATTAAGTAATCGTTTTTTCTCTCGTTTGCTTAGGAGCCTGAGGCGTTGCTTTAGTTGTATGAGCAAAATTAGCTACAGCAAACTGTGTAGGTGCTATAAATAATGTCTGCTTATTTTAAGCGCCACCAAAGTACGGCTTCTCAGTCGAGTTGGCTCGTGTTCAAGATGGATTTACAAGCGCAAAAAAGACGAAACACCCATGAATAAACACACACAAGCGCTGTTTTGCGTGTTTCTTTTGAGTATTTTGTCAATTTGCGCTCGTATCAATCTGTCGAAGTGCCCATGCATATATACATTGTCGTTGCGCTGAACTAAGAAAAATTAGACTAGGAAAATAGGAAAATAGGTCATAGGAAAATGATACTGCACAAGCTCACACCTGCTTTGCGTTCGTGTAAATTATTCTAGCTATCGGTTATATATGGCTCCTAAATAGCAAAACCGACATTAGCATTTATCAAAAGCAGCAGCATAGCGAAAAGCTGTAATCTATATAGGTCACCAAAGATACCAGCCAAGTACAAGATTCGCGCCCTTGTCGCGGCTATCAGAACTCAATGTCGCTCAAGTGCCTTTACTGAACAGCTCACAATAGCTATATTTTGCTGTCATATTTTATCTAGGCCACTAAGCACCCAAGAAAAGAGATAGATAGATCTTACGGAGCATTCGCAGATGCCCTCTATAAAGTGCGACACAGCTTTCTTTTATTAGAGACACTGAGATAAATCAAAACAATAAGCAACAAATTTGCTTCCCGGTGAATATCAACGGCCACCAGCTGCCCGAATCCACCCACTGTGCAGTGGCGAACGCCGGAACAACTTCAGGCAGCTACGCTGGCTCGGTGGCCGGCTATTTTTCAAAGCAGTTGCCGTTATCTTGGCGTCAGAACCCCAGCGGATGATCTCCATTGCACAGGCGTCGTGGCGTCTCGCCCTTCGCCGGGCTAGCAACGTCGACTCTGTTTCCCCGCGAGGTCCGCCCGCTTCAAGCGAGCTGCGACCGTTCCTTTTTATTACCTCTGTATCACCCACGCTGCGTGTGCTTGCTCTCTCGCATCCCATCCTGCTGTATACATACACCACTCCGGCTTCGCTCCTCCCATTCATAGCACGCTTTTCCGGTCTTCCGCTTCTTTTCTCTAAGTTACATACTTTTTTTCACAGCCGCTTGCACTCAGAGAGGAACAAACAAATGAGACAGGAAGCCCCAATTCGCGTCGCAGGGGGCCGGAACACGCACGCGCGCTCCCTGCGCCAGATTATCCGCGCTGCCGAGCGATAAAGAAATTTATAGCATGCCAATGGAATTCCAGATTAACACAACCCAGGCACAAAAAGCCGCCACTCCCTGCGCCTTATCAGCGCCTATCTCCCTGAGTAGCGGGTGAGCTTCTTGCACTGTGCTTTAAAGACTCACCCTTGTGCGAGCACAAAGAGAGGGCTAGATAATAGACGAAACGACGCCGAGTGCAGGGACAACACATATACATGGAGCGTTTGTTTAGTCCTCCAGTGGGCTTGTTGACTGGCGCTAAGTGTGGCGTCGTTTCTCATTATATGCGGCCGCTTTCGTAGACATCTGCGATTGGCGTACGAGTATTTACCCTGGCGCATTAGCTGGTAATTCCAAGTTTAAGAATAAGTACATAGATCTAAAGTGAAGTAGGCAGAACAAAAACAAGAATATCGACTTCTGCTCCCTCTTCAAGTGTACGGGCGTGTGTGGGAGCAAAACCACATTGGTAACTTAGCGACTGTTACCAGGAAGATGAATAAGTTATTTTTGACATTAAGCTTTACTCTTGCACGTGATAGTGAATATTGTTTTTTTTTCTGACGTAAAAGATGCGGCAGATCTAAACTTAATGACTTCCAAGTATTAGAAGCGGCCTTCTCATTTATTGAGCCTCCTCGAGACACCAAGTAGCACAATCCCTAGCTCTACGCATAGAGTCAGATTTAAGGCCCACAGATTCGTGTTTGACCGTATATGCAAACACTCCCTCACTCCGGCAGAACGTTAGAGCTGTCACTCACGTTTACTCTTTTTTTTTGTTGCCGTTTTTGTTGTAATTTTGTGCACAAGCCTGCCGTCAAACGAGCTGCCGTTTTGTTACCGCGCGCGATTCTCAGAGTGATGCACATTCGTGAACCCTTCTCGTGCTCTAACACTGGTTTTTATGTTACTTCGGGGAAAAGCTTTTTACCGAAGAGTGCTTGCCGAAAAATCGATCTGCATGCTCGCTGTCAAAACGTTCTCCGAAACTTTCTCTGTGGTAGCAGCTGTACGGTATCACCCCATATCTGTAAAGCATCGAACACAATGAAATATTGGAGGGCTGAGTATGTATTCAGCAAGTTCCCCTGTATACAGTCCGCTAGGCTTCACAGTACAGAGCGAAAAAGCTGTAGAACCGAGAAAAGCTGGGAGCTGTTGAGAACAGTTCGTGCGCGCACTTACAAAAAGCTTTCATGCAGGAGATGTCCTGTGATTAGGATAATAGTTGAGGTATGATTACATGCTCACTCATTCTGCAGTTGCGCTCCGGCTTGCCTTCAGTTTTACTGGTTAATGAAATCGTGTCTCTTTTCGTTGCAGCGCTATGCAATATTAGAATTTCTCATGAACGGCCAAAAGGCATAACAAAAACACAGAAAGAATTAAAACGCTGTAGCTCAATGTTTTGTCACTTTGAGCTTGCGCGATGGTTCTTCCCTTGTCTTTGCTTTGCTTTTTTTCAGATGTCAAATATTCCGCTTCTTTTAGGAATAAACTTTAGTTGCGAGTCAGCGCTGTAGTTTGTCTTTTCTTTCCCGTTCCTGTTTTCGTCGGGCTAATATTCGTTTCGACTGGGTTCAGACGGCATTTATTCAGCCCAAGGACTCTGCAGCGAATGGCCAGTCTGAGGCAAAGCGTTCACACACACGATGATGATGGTGATGACACCCGGTGAAGACAAGAACAGAGAATCAGGTGGATGATGATGAATATAATAATGTACGTATTAGAAGAAGCGCATACAGAATGCCCACAATACATGTTGACGCTTGCGTTTGCATATGTGGGTGTTTATATACATGCAAACCAGAAAAAAAAAACAGGGTGGTGTTAAAGTAAAGCCAGTCGATCCCCCCCCCCCCGACTATTCTTCCGCCGACGTTATTTTTCAAAATGTGTGTCTGCGTACTTCTCCCAATCCATGTATAGCGACGTTCGCAAAAACACACATTGTTCACTCACTCTGCGTTGGAAAATAAATAAAAATGAGGCGAGAAGGACGTAGGGAAAAAGAGAAAAGCATGGGTTCCCCATTCCTATTTGAACACCTGCTTCTCACCACATAGGCGGAGTTGCCCCACAGCCGGCAGTTTGGCAGCTCGTGGATGATGACGAAGACTGACTGACAGCGACGAGGGGAGAATCTTTTGCCGCAGGCGTCATTCTAGACAGCTATACAATGATTCCGACCCCGACGGGACGTACAGACAGTGTCAGATAACAGGCACGTTTCGGTTTCGACTATGTTTGCATTACGTCAACCCGACATGTCTGCACTAGTCAGGAAAAAAAAACGGAAACGGCAGAGCTCAAAAACCGTGAATATTTTATATCAACGGACGCGTATTCACGAACAGCACAGATGTTCGCCAGTACACAACGGCGAATGATGATTATTAAAATAATAGGAAAATAATTTTCACAACGCTTTCTCTTCATATGTCAGCTGTTTTACCGAAATGACTTGATGATTTCAAGTTCATTTTTAGTGTTGTGCTTTCTCTGACTAATGTTCTGTCAAATTCATGCGTGCGTAGTATCAGAGATAATATTAATGGCCAGCCAGTCCGTCCAAATGTTAAAAAACAAGTGGCACTTGAATATCTGCACTCTACTTCTTATTAGCTAAGTATAATCGAACTGCACGCTTCTACCTGCGAAAGCCACAATATGGCCCCGCAGGTAGGAGAGTCTATTTACGCCTTAGAGTCTCGGAGTCACGTGACTAGAGCAGACACGTCACATATGACGTCATTGCATGATTTAGATGCATCTTGCATGATTTAGATGCTGACCATTGCTCTAGCAAAAGGGATGCTGGCCAAATTGTGAGAAATTCGATGCGACACAGCGTATGTCACTGGCCACCCAGAAACACGGGGTGAACCACTGCATGTGGGAAAACAGCGATACCTCTACAATACCACAAAACATCTTCCATTCATTGAAACTGTACGGCGTTGGTAGGACGGTATATGTGATGTCTTCCCTGAGGTCTCATCGTCACTATCTATTGAGGTAGAAGGACAGAAACAACGACAGTGGGAATCCCGATTTGAATTAGTATTGCCACGTACGTTCCTTTTTATCTTTCTTGTCTCATTCTGTTTTCGCCCACAAAACCCCACCGCAGTGGTACAGTGGCTAAGGTACTCGGCTGCTGACTCACAGGCCGTGGGGTCGTATTCCGGCTGCGGCGGCTACGTTTTCGATGGAGGTGAAAATGCTGTGGGCACTTAGACTTAGGTGCACGTTAAAATACCCCAGGTGCTCGAAATTTCCGGAGTCCTCCACTACAGCGTCTCATAATCATACGGTGATTTTGAGACGTTAAACCCCACATATCAATCTATATCATTTGTTTTTGCCCACAAAGGCTGTCAGGAATGTTCAGCGCAGACTGCGCCTCATTGTTCGAGAAGGTTCGCGTGTATTGTAGATCGTTCTGTTGACATTGCGCGCAAGACCCGACGTTCGATAATATTCCATAGCTTGCTTGATGACCAGTGATAAGGCTGGAATATTCGACGGCACATGTATAAATGCCGACGCACTTCGCCATTTGTCACTTTATCGACGGCCGACGCTCTGTTCCCCGCTATCGGTGCCAGTGTGTATCGCTGTAATGTTGACTAACATCTCGTTGACCAGCCACGAGTTCGGCTAAAATAGGCCGTGTCATCTCCGACCTACAGTCTCTGCCTTCGTCGACGTCACGAACACATGAAAATATTGAACACCTGAATTTTCTAGGACGCCTAACTAAAGCACATGGTTATTGTGCTTGTCATTGTCATTGTTCTTGTGGTTGTTGTTTCGCCGCGATAAAAATCCGCGAGGCATGTCCAAGGTTTCAAACCACACTTTTGTGTTAAGCAAAACGACAACTACAGCCGCTAAAATCGAGGTTCGCTCATTATCTCTCTTCTCCATATACATATAAGATGCTGTGATGCGACCAGCACAGTACATTCGGACATGTTGGCAAGAAATGCGCGCTTATCTAAGCATCCTGCTCTGCAGCGTCTCGCCAGTTTGTATACATGGCTCCATATGCGACAATATAGAAAACATCCCTTGTCCACTTACTATCATTTTCACGCATCTGCAGAGACTATCCGGGCTGTCGTCCTGGAGCACCATATTTCAAGATGAATTGCGCTGGCTAGATTGTTATCAGGCCCTGCGATCACTGCAGAGCGTTGAGAACCTTCACGCCGAGGCTCTCCCCTGTCACACACTGCCACAAGATCTTCACCACCTTCTACAAAGGTCGGTAACGTACTCACAGCCGTAATGCCGTTTCCGCACCCCTATGCTCTACGCGATCTAGTCGATAACCTATGTGCCCTTCTTGCCATTGCCACAACACAGAGAGCTGCGACTTAGGGCTGCATTCTGTAACAACAGCTTGTTACTCTTGCCACTGTGCTCGTTACGTGATGTATGTCGTGTGTGGTGATCTCGCATGCCTTGTGCATGTGAAAAACGCAGCAGTGACAGCACCGGCAGGATGAGGCTATCAGGAAGAGAAACAAATTGTGCAAACCATCTTCCATTCACCTATGCTTCTATGGACATATGATTTGCACCGTAAAAAATGACATTGACTAATAGCATGTAGTTGCCTCTTGCATGTAAATCGCCGCTGAAAACGACATATGACAGTCGTCGACCTTAAAAATCCTTGTGCGCTTCTCAGTTGCTTCCTCAATAAACAAGGCCCGGATTCACAAAACTCACTTACGAAAACATTTTTGCGCAAGAGAAATTTTTTCGCGTAAGTCGATTCACGAAACGAAAAAACGTCGTAAGAGGCCATAGTTGTCACATCGGCCGCTGCAAATAAAGCGCGCTGTGACTGCCTGGGAACATGTCAGCGATGGTGATGCAGTTGCTATATTTGCTTACGTCCCCGAAAAGTGCTCGTAAGTGGATTCACGAAGCGAAATTGTGCGTAAAAACAGCATGGCTGAGAGAAAATCCTAAGAGTGGTCCGGACCACTCTTAGGAACAATGTGGCTACTTAGAACCTGCTGCCGCGGCGGTATACTTTGGTGCCCTGGCTGGTTTTGAGTTAATTGACGCCCATCGAGGGCTGCCTGATGACTGCTAATGCGTTTTTATTTCTTTCGGCGCTTTGAGCTTCGCGTGTTGTTTCCCTTGTACGCATTGGATGGTGTTGACAACCAGCATCGTCCAATAAGTTCGAAGTCACAGTAATTGAAGAATTCTATTGGGCGTGAATGGCATAAAACTACGCATGTAAAGATTTGTGGTTGGATGAAAACCAATGTGATACGTGAATGGTTGGTGCATTCGAACGCGACATGGCATAGGATCAACCTTATTTGTTATGTTGTTGTGTTGCGCCCCATCTCATCCAATTAAAAGTGCGACTCGAGATCCTTGTCTTATTGGTGGAAATTACCACCAAAGAGGTTAATGGGAGCACATTCTTTGCACGCTATTGGAAATAAAAATGAGAGGAAGTTTTCAGTGAGTGGTTCCTAAAGTTTGTGCTCTAGTGTACTTTCATTGGCTCTAACTGTCCAATTGTTGCGATCTCTGAAATACAGCTGTTGATACAGTTTGGGACGATCTGGAACAAAGCGTACTTTGTAAACCAAAGCGTATTAGGGGTGCGCGTGATTACGCATGGAACTACAAACAAATCATGCATCTTCACCTTCACTGTTCAGACACCGATATGGACCGTGTTAATATGGCAAGCAATCGGAATGAAATGACCCTAGTAACTTTGTATGACACCGAAAATATGCAAACCCTCACGATTCTGGAGCAAACCTTGGCTGAATTCATCTCTGCGTCAATTACCAGCCATTTAACTTGGCGCACGAACATCATTCAAAGGTAGAGCGAGCCACTGACATGTATTTTGTGCGACGCAGCGACCACTTGACCTGAGAATAATAGCGTTGCGAAGGCGAATCCCCTGTCGCATGCTCTGATCGAAACAGACGACAAACGCGAGCAGACGACGGCTTGGCCGACAGGCACAGCTTGTGATTGGTTGTGAAGCAATATCCTCTACATCAGCTCACTCCGTGACGTTGCCAAAACACTTCTTTCATCTGGCACGCCTGTTCTGTTCGTCATATCACCTCCCTCGCACATAAGAGAAAGTTTTTTCACGCCGTGAAAATAGTGCAAGCACTTTCTAGGAGCTCTCTTATGTGCTGCGCAGTTGTCTTAAACAACATGGCGTCGTAAGCAGCATATCGGTCGGTGCGACTTTCAGCAAACGCTTCTCGCACGAGTCACTTCAGCGTTGACCGGATGTGTTGTGATTACAGCAGCTCTTTCGGTGCGTGTAAGCAGTGCGGAAAACTGTGGCAGTGCAATGGTGTACGGTGAAGCGCAGCGAAGCCTGTGCGTCGGTGTGGTTATCAAGCGGGGATCGGCGTCGATGTATCGACGGCAACTAGCACTCGAGAAGCCTGCAATGTGTGTTTGTGTGCTGGTAACAGTTCGTTCGCTTGACTTTCCAGTCTCTCAGTTTGGTGCTGTGCGACATTTCGGATTGACAGAGTTTTGACACGTTACTTGAGTGACCCCAAGTACGTACGGAAACGTATGAACTACGCGCTCGGTTCTTGATTCGCCACTAGTTAGCCCGTACGCTTCTATTTACTTGAGAGCAATGTACTGTTCGGGAGTGAAACAATGTTCGTTGTGAACAGTGGTGCTGTGTTGACGTTCCAAGACTTGTGAACAAGCTGTGCTCGTGTGACCGAAAATTGAAAGACAGCGTTGATAACTGTTTTGCCCTGCGAAGTCGTGGTGGGGCAGCTTGGCGCTTTTGCTTGTTAAGTCGTCACTTCTCCTTTTTGTGATAACCATAGTCCTAACGCTGTGATGTGATCAACCAAAACTGCGAGATGCTACTTTTTGTTGTGTATCGCGTGACTTTGGAAGCGCGCCTAGACTGTTCTTTGGTAACAAATTGAGAGTTCTTTGTGGCAGCGAGAGCCCGTGAACGTCAAGCTTCCCTCCAGCCCCCCAAAAAAGCAAAGATTTCACCGGTGCCTTGCTTTGGATGAAGTTGTAGGCCAATATCGCCTAACTACAGGTTTCCGAGTTCGTCTGGCCATCGTTTTGCACGGCACTAGAGCCTTGACAACAGCCGGTCATGGCCAGTTCTTACACTTTATCAATGGACGTGCACGCCTGGCCAGCCCTTCATTGCTGTCATTGGCAGCTTCCAGTCTGCAGATGCCCTATGCCTGTTGGCCGTACTTGGTTCCTTATGACACCGACGGCTACTAAATGCTGCCATCGGTGAGTTCACCTTGCAGAACTAAATTTCACCGGTACTCTAATTCACGCAGTTCTATAACGTGTGCACGTTTTTAAGCCCATCAGATGTAATGTTTCTCTATGGTAAGTTGAAGCATAAAAAATTTACTACTACTGTTATATACATACATATATTATGGAGCAAATACATAAAAAAGTTTTTTGTGATTTGATACAAGTGAGCTCTTGTTTGATTATGAGGTTGGGCCTGTCGATTGACCACGTTTGATAGTTGGAAAGTTAATGTGAATTTATTTTTCAGGAGCCAGGTTGCACTTAAAAAATTTGTTATTTTGGAAAATTAGTTCTATAGACGATTACCACTGTGGTAGTACTATACTTCAGTAGGACATATATATTGTGGTACGTAAATTTTACATGAGGCTTCAGTTTATTTCAAAGTAATTATAGCAGATTTTGGTCACTTTAACGAAGTGATAGCTTCCTCAAATAAGTATTAGAAGTGAGTGCTCTTAATGATAGTTTTTAAATATCTCGTTTTTGGCTCTTCACAGATCGCAGAGATTGGTTTGTTAAGGTCCTGTGATGCATCGGTTGCACATTCTGGCACATCAATCCTCATCATTACTTGGAGCACCTGTACAAAAATAGGAAGGACACGTTGTCCCTAACTGTGCAAGCCTATGTCACTGCTCGGACTGTTATCATTCAGCGGATGTGGCGTGGAAGCCGGCATGGCAGCCTCATCTGGAAGGACTGCAATCTGCTTGGGAGCTTCGAGGGCACAAAACTGCCTAACGGCTGGCTGCAAGGTTAGTTTTTCTTTAATACATACGATTACGTGAACACCACTTACTGTGCACAAATTGAAAACCCAAGCATGGTTGCTTTCAGTGGACACCTGTAATATTCTTACACATAATTCTTATTCAACATTTATAGAACTAAACTGCAAGATAATTGAGAATGTTGAAAGCTGAAAGCCTGCAGCTTATGAATGAAACTCCAATATTCTGAGACTCAAAAGTTTGTGCTTTGAAACGAGCATAAATACTTTAATTCCTTATTGAGCTCTCGAGCTTGTCACTCCCTCTGTGGATCAAGTGCTCTGGAAGGAAATAGCATGTGGGTGAAAATTGCCTGGCTGTTCACAACTTGCAAGGAGAAAGACCTATTTAAGTAGCCTCACATGACATAGGGCCAGTAACTGCATCTTTTACCTAATGTAGCTTTTTCTCTCTCAGTGCTGTTGCTTGTGTTTCAGCCGAACATGTTCACCACGATTGCATAGTGATATATATTTTTCTACAAATCGTACCTGACCTAAGTATGCATTGTTGATCTCTAAAGGTGACGTTCAGTGTGTTTCAAAGCCATGGCTTCTCATTTCTCTGTCTGTGGCTAGCCTTTTTCAGCAGCAGAGCGATGCAACTAGCACACATGCAATCCAAGTCATGGAGCGCTTCTTTGGTGTTCTGTGCAGGACAGAGCATATCCATCCGGCAAGACACTGGTATCAACAATAATGGTAAGTGTTGATGGCACCTCTAGGAGCCCGTTGTGTTTGTTGCGTATGATTATTTCCCCTGATGAAGTGCATTTTTGAAAGGTTTTCTTCATTTAGAATAATAGGTGTCAGTAACAAGCACACTCATAATGCACAAGTTCTTTGTGTCTTCTAGACTGCCAATTTGCTCCTATAAGCGGTATGGTGAGCTGGCTATGTTAGACAGCCTTAAAGTTATCAACATTGGCTGTTGTGTTGTAATGCAGTCTAACTTGTGTTTCTTAGTGAACTTATTTGTGGTCTACTTCTCGCACCTAGTGTAAAGTCGAAATAAAAGAAACTCTATTGGCTTTTTATGCCTGTCAGAAGTTTCATGCCTTCGTCTATAACATTGTGGTTTTGCTCTTGTATCATTTTAAATATATTTTCAGCCTTCACTGTTTGTGTGTGTGTGTGTTGAGGCTTGTCATTGGCTTCTGAAAATACGATATCTGTAAATATTAGCACATAATTGACAACTACACACTCTTGCATGTAGCATGGTTGTAACAATGATCTGTATTTTTCTAAGTTCCAGCAGTAACAAGGGGTTCGGTGCTCCACGGTCATGTACAGTGTATCAAGAACAGAGCACAGAAGACCAACAAGTATAAAGAGACTGCCAGTGACTGTTCTCCTGCTCAAAGTTTACAACAGCAGAAAGAGCACATTGTGATGTCAGGAGCAGCTGCTGCTTAACTTCTTAGCAGTGCATTATTCAGCAGTTTCTTTGCTTGCATTCGAAATTATTTAAATTTTGCATGGAAGATACCAAACACTGACACTAATTTAAAGGCTGCTGTAGTGTTTGTGGGCAAATATTTTTGAGCTAAAGTTTTTAACATGTGTGTTAAGTGCCTGCGTGCCTCTACATTTGCATGCCAGAAATCACAGCATCCATGGTCGCCAATGGTAACTGTGTTTGCATTCTTTGTAGTACAAGAAGTAAAGCCATGGATGCAGTAATCATGTACTTAGTCGATGTAATCCTTCAGTGTACACTCATTTGTATAGCACCAATGATGCCATGAGTGTATAAGCTCTGGGAAGTGAATCTATGTGGATTATTTTATTTGGAAGGAAGAGGATCATCACTACTCCTAGTATACCTTAACAGTAGATTTTAGTGCTTGGGTATTATCCCACTGCCTGTCCGTCCTTCAACAGTCTATTTATCTACTGTGTAAGTGTAACTTTTTAAATGTATACTTTGCTCGGATAGATTTGTTCATAATGTAATGCAAGTGACTTATCATCTATGCAGCTCTACTCAGACTAGAAATAAAAGTATTTATTTTTATATGTAGCTATAGCATGCATTCACTTGTGTTTTTCTAGGTGCCTGTACAATTGTTTAGCCCTACAAAAGTGCTGGTATACTCTAATATTGAATCTGGCATTTTAAAATAGTTTGTTAGTGGAAGTAAGAATGTGTTTACAACCAATATTACTATCCTCAGATGAACTGTGAAAACTCTGGAAATTTTTTCACAGTTTTTGAACGTTGTGAAGGCAAATGTTATGTTGTTTTATTGTGGTCCCTGTTTCATGCAAATGACACATAATTACTTTGCAGTGGAATAGTATGAGTTGTTATTTTCCACATATCTGCTGAGCAACATTGCAGTTGAGGCCAGCAGCAAGACCTGCATGCCTTGCACTGGAGCATCACCTCATATAGTAAGTGTACAGTCTTTGCCCATCAGTGAACTGAATTTTTTTTCAAGCAGACTAACAGACCACTGTATGGGAAATGTGTTGATGTGAAAACTTTGAAGTCTTTTAGAGGAGTGTTTTCAGGGAACAAAATAGGGTCTATAGCTGTCAATATAAACACTGTTTGCACCAAGGAGCGTAGTAGCTTATAATTGTATTATTCATGCATTGTCTAGAATTTACTCGCGCTGTGCCAACTTTCAGCCCAAGTGTCCTAACATGCTTTGTTAGTGAATTGTGAATGAGCCAAGCTATGTAAATAAACAGAGTGATATTGCAGACATGTACAAAATATTGATGCACAGCCCTTTTCTTTAGCATGACATTGTCAAGGGCTTTATTCTTATGTTTTTTATAAAGAGTGCTTGTCATTGGGCATCAGCGGAAAACTATGCATCAAGCTTTTGCGAGATGGTTCGAGAAACACCATGTTCAGACGTAACAGTGCCGGTGGATTTCTCTCGTAAGTTCCTTTCTGTTGTATATTCAAAATGAGTTTATTAGAATTGTTGTTTTATAGCCATTCATTTTAATATTTACACCTGAGTGTGTGTATGTATGTATGTATAGGTGTACATATGTATATGTGTGTGTGCGTATATGTATGTATGTATGTATCTTTTAAATGAGAATCCGTTTATCATTGGTGAGTAAGTTTGGTAATGATATGGCTAAATTTGTTTCTAGTTATTTCTCTTTTGAGCCATTACATATTTCAATTTATTTGGTACTGCATAAAAATAAATGTAACCTTACACAGAATATGTGTGTTCGAAGAAGTTGTTTCATTTACCAACCTACAGTCATGGGCAAGAAATTGGGTAAGATGGAACGAACCTGTGATGATTAGTTTAGAGCATAGCTACTCTACATGGCATATCTCGTACACATTGCGTTGGTTGAATATGTCGATTTCAACCTTTCAATTTTAATCAGAATAAGCAAGCTATCACCCGTGGTTGTATATGTGTGTGATATTTATGCATACTGTGATACCGGTTCGCAATTACAATTAAGGTCACAAACCTAGTCAAGCTGATTACACGAATTTTGTCCATGCATCTTTCATCTGCACTGGAACTGTTGTTAATAAAAAATAAACTTCAGTTTAGAAGTTTATTCTAGTAACCAAAAGCAGGGTATCTCTTTATCACACAAGTCTAATTGCCATTGTTCTGTTCCATTCTGGACAATAGGGGACCCCCTCAGCAGAACTCTATTAACTGCTATAAATCATTTTAACCATTGACAGCGACATTACACTGAAGCGTGCAGCATGACAAATAGCGGGAGAGAAGACACAAACTAATCACTCTGTTCGCGTCAGCTCTAACTGTCCGTGCTCTTTGGTCTTGCTGCATGTGATGATGCCCACCAAATTAGCACGAAAGCTTGTCCCTACAAAGGCAGTCAACTTGGCTGCAAGCAGTTAGCTCACTGCATGTGTAGATTTTCTTCAAAACACCGTGAAGACCGATTGCTGGTCGAATATCCAAACCCGTGAAAAGTAATATACCAGGTATAATATTGGTAATTCAGCAATGGACACTTTTGCGATAAGAGAGAATGGAGGAAAAAATTATGAACCCTGAATTGTTTAAATTTTGAAGGAGCACAGTACAGCGCTTTTGGGTCAAAAGGGGAGTGAAAGAAGCAAGTGCGAAAGCCTACTTCCCAAAAAATTAGTACCCGCCACCACGCATAATGTCAGGCCGGGCAACCTCTTGAAAAAAAAAAAGTGCTCAGTGATTCTGCGAATCGAACCAAGTACCTCGTGGATTGTAGTTGAGCGCTGTAACCGCTCGTCCACTGTAGCAGTGCTTGCATTCGCCCTATTGCTGATATATCGTCATTCCTTCGAATGAAGCCAAATGCAAAAACGTCCGGTGAAACTTTGTCAAAAATAGAAAAAATAGAATGCGTTTGCCCAAGGTTACTAGAAGATAGAAACCGCCACGTGTGACTGTACAACCGTGCGCTATTTATTCTTGTACATTACTGTCATGACGTTGGGATAGCCGGCTCTAACGTAGGCTACCTTCTCATAGTTTGCCAAATATAAATAAGAAAATAAAAATATATAACAGCCTGTGACAACGCTAATCAACTATTATGTGTTCACTGTCACTAGTGTCACTTTCACTAGATGAATGCTCAGTTTGCTTCCATTATTGTTATTTAGGAAAGTTTTGGCTCATTAACTCAACTCTCCTAATTAGCAATGATTCTCACATCTAAGGACAGTCACACTTCATCTCGCTTTCTGAGTCGCTGTCACACCCATATAACGCGTACTCCTCTTTTGTATGCTCTCCGAGCATCTGACGCTGCTTTGCGGAGACTTTCCCTGACGTCTGCTGGACCAGAAAATTGTCTTTATTATCTATCAATTTCAAGCTATCACGAAGCCGAAACGAGTCTCTCTCTCTCTCTCTCTCTCTCTCTCTCTCTTCATCCTTTTCGCACGTGTGATAACGTCTCTCGACTTCAAGACTTGTATACACGTCCCTTGCTTTGTTTGCGCACTGAAACAACGCTGGACGAAATATTTGCACCGTGTTTTGTGAAGAGCATTAGCACTGAGACACCTCCCGACGAGTCTACCTCATTTTACGTAGACATATACCTAAGCGTAAGCGTATGCACGTTCTCGCATTCCGGCTTTATAAAAATGCTGCGGTGCAAGGAACTAGCGAAATTGCGCTCACAAATTCATTTGATTACTGCTGTTATCTATTTCAGCACAATTCGTCTGCAGGCACCAAAGTCGCTCATGTGTCTTGTAATAAGAATATTGTAACAAAGGCTACCTTTGACTATAGGTACAAAACACCCTTACGTTCACCACTATACCGTGCTAGATTGCACCGAATTAGTTAAGTAGCAGCGCAGCTTCAATGAAATGTAAGGTAAGTGGTCGCTTTAAATAAGGGAAGACATTGAAGGCACATTTTTAAACATTGCATGCATTGATTTATGTGTGGTTTCATTTATGTGGTGCACCTGGAGTGTTGTTTACTTGTACTTGGCGAGATAGTGCATGGATTGCTCGGTGGCTTAAGGGCATCAAGCAATTATTTTTTTTTTTGGCTACAGTCGTTGAATAAAGGCGAGTGCTTGGCTTTGCAGAGCCCACCAAAACGTCTATTACAACGTACGCGGCATCCCGTAAGCGCTGTAGCAGACGCTCGCGGAACTGAAACTTGGATGCAGCAAATCATTGGCTATCATCGTATACTCTCGATGCTAGACGCTTTGCGTGCTACCTTGATATTATCGGCACACACTTCTTTCTTTCCTTGTCGTTTCATCGGCTATCGTCTGTCCTCCTTGCCCTCTTAAGTGCCGAATAAGTTAAATTCATACCCGCGCTATAGTAATCCCTCCAGATAAGAGAATTTTTGGCTAAGAAAATGCGTAGCCAAAGAGAAAGCTTTGTGAATTCGGGCCCAAAACACGTTCCCTTCGTTTGATTCTCATGAGATGCGTCGACGTTTGGCTATGTGTACCAATGAGAACTGATGTTACAATTGCTTCTTAACTCGTCAATACAAACATCATTGCAGCAGGACATAAAATTTGCGGGAGGTTACGTGCTAGAGCTGAAACGCCGCGAGAACTATTGAGAACTTCGTGGCACATACTGATTGCGTGTTCGTATGTGCATAACAGCTGGACAATGAAAGAAAATATTCAAAATTGTACACAACCGACTTAGTCTAGAAAAACTGTACAGCTGCTTTACGAAACATTACCTTGGCGTTAAAACCTGGATAAGTTTTGTGTTGACATGTGAATTGGTCTTTGATTAACTAATTTTTCTTACCTGCTGCATACCACGCAAACTCTCGCTTCACACTGCATATCACCGAGTTTGAGAATATGCAGCACCCTCCTATACAGCATCTTGCAGCTTGACCCCTTCTTTCATCATCATCAGCAGCAGCAGCAGCAACCTGACTACGTCCACTGCAGGACAAAGGCCTCTCCCATGTTTCGCTAGTTAACCCGGTCCTGTGATTGCTACTGCCAATTTATACCCGCAAACTTCTTAATCTCATCTGCCCACCCAATCTTCTGTCTCCCCCTAACCCGCTTGCCTTCTCTGGGAATCCAGTTAGTTACCCTCAATGACCACCAATTATCCTGTCTACGCGCTACATGCCCAGCCCATGTCCATTTTCTCTTCTTGATTTCAACTATGATATCCTTAACCCCCCTTTGTTCCCTAATCCACACTCTGCTCTCTTTTTTTTTTGTCTTTAAGGTTACACCTACCATTTTTCTTTCCATTGCTCGCTGTGTCGTCCTCAATTTAAGCTGAACCCTCTTTGTAAGTCTCCAGGTTTCTGCTCCGTAGCTAAGTACAAGCAAGATGCAGCTGTTATATACCTTCCTTTTAAGGGATAGTGGCAATCTACCACTTCTTTCACAAGTTCTCAATCACGGATTGTGTGCTGCGCTAGTGCGCCCCGTCGCCCATCACTCGTGAAACTCACGAGCTGTTTTGCCAACGGCGGCTTGTTGAGTGGGTGTTGGAAAGGCAGACATCCAATCAGGTCGGCGAGGCATCACGATAAGCATCTGCCCACAGCGCCGACTTCAGGGTGGATGTGCTGTCGGCTCCGTGCAGCAGTATAACAACAGTATGGATGAAGAGGGTGCATGGAGCAGGGATACGGCGTCGGGGACCCGTATCCAAGTATAGGCGTGCCTTATCCACGTTTCCAATCGGCGACCGGTGACAGCCGTGCATCTGTCGCCAGCCGCCGATCCGTCACGCCGCGGGGACCGCCACTCACACGCGGCGGCGGCGACACACGCGAGCCCGGGATGCGGGCCATGGGCGCACGTGCGTCTTTGCTGTTGTGTAGCTTCGTGAATGAACACACGAAAAAAAATAAAGAGGGTAACTACCAAAGAAAAATTGAAAGGTTGCAAAAACGTGAGTTTCGAACGTAGTTGGAACGAGTGAGTCACTATAAGCTAGCATGTCAATGATGTAGGTGTGCACTTTTTGCCTTCTGTGGTTTGAAAACGGCAAAAAAGTCACGTCTCAGCTTACCTTCACTACAGGTTCACTATGCGTGCCTTCATGAAGTAAAAGAGTACTGGCTAAATATATTTATTGGTTTGCCACAGGGTTACCGCAGGTCAATCCGCACATCACGACCACGTCCCGTTTCCCGAAGACTGTTACGCTTATAGAACGCTGATTTCAAACAAGTGATGCTGTCACTTACTAGTTTAAATGTGGTGTTATCACTGGAGTATTCTTAACTTTGAGCAATGGAGGGCGTTTTGTTTCTTAACCATGAAGCTCGTGGTGAAGAGGTGAACGTATAACCATCGCACTGAAGGTGAACGTGTCAGCATAAATTTTAGGTAAGTTAAACGCCAGTACACTAATCATGTAGTCCGTACACTTGCTATTTTTGTTGGCAAAGCCGGAGGTGTAAAGTGACTAGGAAAATATTTGCCCTCTCTTTTACAGAATTGCTGCATGTAAACAATTTAATGCGTTCTGTCATCAAATACGAAAGGTTTGTGCACTGGCGGTGTTCATTAGTTTTTATCCAATGTTCCAAAGCTCTCACCGAATGTTCGCACCTATTTAATTCTGTTTTAATTTTTACTGCTGACTAATAGAGCCATCAACATAGATGCGATATTTAGCCGAGTATAGTTCGTTACCACTGGGAGTCTAACCAGGCACCACTACCAGGGTAATAAGCGCACGTTCAAAGACTTGCGAGATTAGCATCCTTGTCAGTGTTTGAGTACGTGAATGTTTGGGCGTCTGCCCGTGTATGTGATTCGCGTGTCTGTGAATGCGTGGAAGGAGATACGGGAAATCATGTCACTTGATGCGCAACATAAAAAAACACGAAAGCCAGGTTGACACAGCTCAACGCTTCAATGCTTACGTTCTAACGTTCCGCAAGCAAGTATCGATGTCTCCCAGGTCGGGGCAGCGATGCATGAGCCGATAGCTACGCCAGTTCACATAGCGTGAACTGACATCTTGTCAACCTAGCTTGCGATAAGTAAACTGTCAGAGTTGTTGAACTGATTAACCGAGATAGGTGGAGACGCATGGCTTATTGTTCTCAAACGACAGGTAACAGCTGGGCTAGGCGTGGCATATACGTGGGCATACTGTACTAACCAGAAAGCCTGCTTTTGTTTGTCCTTCCTTTGATTTCGAAGAGGAGAACATTTGAAGATAATTTGAGAAACAGACTAAAAACGTTCGAGGCACCGGCTCAAAAAGAACGTAGAGTATATTCTCACACTCGAAAGTACGTACAAAGTCAACTTTGTGACCTGTTATGTATGAATGCCACTATTCCACTACAATAAGGTATATCATTAGGTGTAGCCTATTCTTCACGTTATCATCGCAGAATTTCAAATCACTCACGCAACGATCAATTGTTCGAAAGCGCATGCCATACCGTTGAATGCGCCAACATACTTTTATATTTTAAATATTTTATAAAATGAGAAAGGCGATTAGTTTATTTACACCTCACTAGATAATGCAGGGCAAAGAGAAACGCTGCTGTTCATCACACTGGATGTCTGACTGCAAAAAAAAAATAAGTTCCTCGTCATCCGAGTATTTAAAAGTAAGATAACTAAAACACATGTATGAGAAAATCATAGATACTTCAGCAAAATCTAAGTGAATGCCGGAATGTTTATTCTTTCTAGATTGATAAAGTGTCGTTAGAAGAGGCTGCAAAGTAAGAATGGCTGCATAATCACGAGGTTAAGACAAGTTATAATCCCCGATGTGGACGCAGTAGTGAATTTCAACGCAGAAAGACTCGTGGACTGAAATCAGTGCAAAAGAAAAGATGATCAGGCCGACAAGCTCTATTGACGCCTTTTTGTCTCCCTATTTTCTTCTGCGCGATGATTCACCAAAGTCATATATATATATATATATATATATATATATATATATATATATATATATATATATATATATATATATATATATATATATTGTACCGAAGCATACTGGCGCCAGCTCTTGCCTCAGGAACTGCGACTGTTAGTTTTCCTCCTGGGCGTGGTTGGAACGGCGAAGCATGGGGGAAGGAGACCGAAGACGGGGTGAAGGAGATCGACGTGGGCTGAAGTCTAGTCGACGTGAGCGGGGCTCATGTGAATCAGGTGTCACACGCGATTCTGATGGCCGAGGTATGTTGCCGGAATGCTGAACATCATTAAAATAGAATCCACGGCGACGACAGTAGCGCGCGACATGTCCTGGAATTCCACAGTTGTAGCAGACGGGCCGATTATCCGGAGTGCGCCAAGAGTTTACAGGTGCTCGAGGTGGTGGAAAGGGCCGATTTACCGGATAAAGTGAAACTGGTGACCTGTAGTAGTTGGTGGCTGGACTGTATGAAGGGAGCGGCGGTTGGGCAGGAGGTCGGCGGACGGCTTCTGCATAAGTCAGCGGTGCAGCCACTGATATTGGGGATGCGGGCGAAGGGAGAGCCTCGGCAACTTGCGTCTGAATAGCACGGCGAAGTGAGTGGTCCAATGTTGTGGGGGTCTCGTTGATGGTGGCGACAAGAAAGAGCTGTCGAGCAACTTGCTCCCGGATGTACTGTTGAATTTGAGGCATTAACACGCTGTAGTCGGGGCCACTGCTTTTGCACTCTAAAGCCGAAATATCAGCTGTTTGCGTATTAGCGCGACGTGTAGAAATTCGTTGCTTGCGCAACTCATCGAAACTTTGACATAGCTGAATGACGGCCGTGACGGTCTGTGGGTCTTTGGCCACAAGCATATGAAAGCGTCGTCATCAATGCCTTTCATTATATTCTTTATTCTGTCAGCCTCCGTCATCCTCGCATCAACTCGCCTACAGAGGCTGATCACATCCTCAATGTAGCTCGTGAAGCTCTCACCATTTCGCTGAAATCGTCCCCGCAGGCCCAGTTCAGCACGAGGCTTACGCATGGCTGGACGACCGAAAAACGAGGTGACGGCCTCTTTGAAAACCGACCAGGTGGGGATGTCGGCTTGGTGGTTGGTGAACCATAGGTTGGCCAAATCTGTCAAGTAGAAGATGACGTGAGTCAGCTTCGCAGGGTCATCCCACTTGTTAATTGCGTTGGCATGCTCGTACTCTGCCAGCAAGTCCTCGACATCTTGATCTTCAGTGCCGTTGTATATTGGTGGGTCACGCAGACGAAGTACACCAGAACACATGACAGGTGGCAGCGTGGAAGAGCCTTGTGGGGGATCGACGCGCTCGGTCATCGCGGACTGATATGGTAGCTTACGGCTGCGGAGCTCTAGGACGTTACCCAGCACGTTTCCACCAAATGCAACGAGCAAGGTTGCGTAAAAACACAGGCTATTATTCGAGAAACGTTAGCCGCAACAAGATGGTACAGATGGGAACCCGGCAGGAACCAGGTCCGAGCCACACACGGACGTCAACGTCTTCATTCACGCTGGCACAGATCTGGCGCCACTATGCTTCGGTACAATATATATATATATATATATATATATATATATATATATATATATATATATATATATATATATATATATATATATATATTGACGCATGTTTACATGTGGACGATAACGATGATGGGGCATTTAGGGGGCACGAGGTAGTGGGCCTCTAGCTTCTCTCGAGGCCGAAAAAGACGATCTTGTGGCTCAGCTGCTGAGGACACGCTGCTTTCGTCGTCCCAAGGTGTATCTGTGTTTTATTCGCGTTGTACCGTGACACTGGTGGAGGAGCTGGGCCGCAACCCTGTCTGATGCTCCACACGCCCGCTGGGAGCCGCTCATCGAGTCCAAACGCATTGTCACCTGTAGAAACACCGGTTCATCGCTCCAGTCGACGGTTGCGAGGCCTCGCGCCAGAGCTCACTCACTCGCCGGAACCTGCTAGGCACCGCACACCTCAACCAATGGCCAACGCAAGCTCGCAAAAGGTGCCCCAAGGCAGCTTTCCGACGCACCCATCTCAAGTGACCCTCTTTCAACCCCTCGTTCCTGATCGCTTTAGTGGCGGTGCCCACGAAGACGTTCACGACTGGCTTGACCACTATGAGCGTGTTGCCAAGGCAAATCAGTGGTCGGAACAGGAAAAGCTTTCACGCGCCTATTTCTACCTTGACGACGGTACCCGTACTTGGTATGAGAATAGAGAAGGCAATATGTCAGCTTGGCCCAACTTTCGACAGAAGTTCGTCGATACCTTCGCCAATATCGATAGAAGGGACCGTGCGCAGCAGTTATTGGAGCTACGGGTTCAAAAACCCAACGAAACCGTTGCAATGTTTGCCGAGGACATGACTCGTCTTTTTCAACGAGCTAACCCGCACATGACGGAAGACAAAAAGTTGAGTTACCTCATGCGCGGTGTCAAGGAACAGCTTTTTGCCGGGCTATTGCGCAACCCTCCGAGTACCGTGGTTGACTTCATTAAGGAGGCTACGGCTATCGAGCGGGCCCTTCATCAACGCTGCAGGCAATATGACCGCATGTCCTGCAATGTCCCAATCAATGCTATCACCATGACGTCTGAGAGTCAGAGCTGCTTGCGAGACTTGATTAGGGAGATAGTTCGCGAGGAACTGCAGAAGTTGCGGAATCCAGTTGCTGAAAATCCCATCGCGTCGATCGCTGAAGTCGTACGCGACGAAATCCACCAAGCATTGTCTACGGCTAGTCCTGATGCTCAGCAGCGTCCTATGAGCTACGCTGCCGCTCTCCGATGTCCACCACCCGCTATGCCGACGCTGTACCATCAGGTTCCGATGGCCCCTTCGTATCCGCCGCAAGAACAGACACAGCATCAACCACCCACGCTACAGCCATACATCCAGCCGTCCACAGCCACCCCATGGGCACCGACGCGTCCACCAACCCGGAAAACAGCTGCATGGCGCACAGTGGACAGACGTCCACTATGCTTTCAATGCGGAGGTGCAGGACATATTGCCTGTCATTGCTGGCATCGAAGTGATTCATTCCGTCCTTTTCGACCTTGGTTTGGCGGTCGACGTGCCAACGACGAATACACTTCGCGTCGTGACGACACCTCTTTCTATGGAGCCCTTTCCCACTTTGAGGACGGCTCTACCACTGCAGAGAAGGCAATGCCTGCTCACCCTTCTGGTCCGAGACGTCAGTCCCGATCTCCGTCCCCCGCGCGTTCGCCTTTGTCGCACCGCCGCACCTTTGCGGACCTTAATACAAGAAGGTCACCTAGCCCGCGCCGGGGAAACTGAGAGCAGCGACCTCCGGGGGCAAGGTTGCAGGCCATAAAGATGACGACAAGAAGCCCCCACAGCACGACGCCATACAGCCGATAAGCCGTGAAAACGACGAAATTGTGACTGCTGACCTTAGTGTTCTTCTCGACGGCCAGAAAGTAACAGCTTTAGTCGACACTGGTGCCGACTTCTCCATTATCAGTCAGGACCTCACCGACAGCCTCAGAAAAGTGAAGACGCCGTGGACGGGCCCTCATATAAGATCAGCAGGAGGCCAGTTATTGATGCCCTCGGGAAGATGTACCGCAAGAATTGACATCGGAGGTTCTTCTTTCACTGCGTCGTTCGTCGTTATCACCGCATGCTGCAGAGACGTAATGCTTGGCATGGACTTTTTACGGGAATATGGTGCCGTCATCAACATACCAGCAAGCTTGATTACGTTTTGCAACAGTTCGGGCTTACCCGATTCTCCAGGGGCGCGACGAAACCAACTGCGGCTTACTGATGACGATGTGGTTCTCCCTCCGAGGTCATGCACGCTTGTTTCTGTGGCCGCCGCTGCTCAGTTTGACGCCGAAGGAGTTGCAGACCGAATAAGCTCGCTGCTCTCCACCCACGGTATTTCTGTCGCATGAGGTATCGTCAGAGTTGCTGCTGGACGCACGGACTTGCTGCTGACCAATTTTAGTGCTGAGCGCCGGCACCTTCCTAAAGGCACGGCTGTGGCTTACTTCGACGATGTCGTAGATGCCGAAGGCTGCTTGGCGGTGGTCGACAAGTCGCTAAATCTTGATTCAGCGCCTGTTCTGGACGTTAGCATTACTTTGCCGAAAGACGACCGACGCAGACTTCTTGAGCTACTGGCCAAATTTCAAGACTGCTTTTCGACAACATCAAGAGTTGGCCGCACGCCTCTAACCAGGCATCGAATAATTACCGAGGAAACGGCGAGACCTATTCACCAGAACCCTTATCGCGTGGCTCCAAAAGAACGTGAAGCGATACAACAGCAGCTAGACAGAATGCTTGAAGATGACGTCACTCAGCCTTCACAGAGCCCCTGGGCGTCGCCTGTAGTCCTCGTTAAGAAAAAGGACGGCAGCCTGCGCTTCTGTGTGGATTACCGGAAGCTAAATCAGGTGACCAAGAAAGACGTATATCCACTACCGCGTATAGACGACTCCCTCGACAGACTTCAACATGCTCGATCCTTCTCTTCAATGGACTTGCGGAGTGGATACTGGCAAATCGAGGTGGACCCAAGAGACCGCGAGAAGACCGCTTTTGTGACACCGGATGGGTTATATGAATTTAAGGTCTTGCCACTCGGTTTGTGCTCAGCCCCTGCTACCTTTAAAAAACTCATGGATACCGTGCTTTCTGGGTTGAAGTGGAAAACATGCTTAGTATATATGGACGACGTCATAGTGTTTTCCGCGACGTTTGACGAGCACCTTGAACGACTTGAGGTGGTCTTACGAGCCATACAGTCAGCGGGCCTGAAGTTGAAGCCTGAGAAGTGCCACTTTTGCTACGAAGCGCTGCGATTTCTTGGTCATGTCGTCAGTCATGCTGGTATTCGTCCCGATCCTGAAAAAATCGCAGCCGTAGAACAGTTCCCTATGCCGACCAATAAAAAGGCTGTCAGACGCTTTCTCGGCCTCTGCGCATATTATCGACAATTTATCGCGGACTTCGCACGCATAGCATCACCGCTAACTCGCCTCACAAGAGAAGACGTCACCTTTGAGTGGAATAACGAAGAGGAAGCTGCTTTTAACTATCTTCGCCAGCGACTACAAACACCCCCAGTCCTTGCCCACTTCAACGAGAGAGCCCCTACGATGCTTCACTCCGATGCTAGCAATGTTGGTCTGGGAGCTGTGCTTGTGCAGCAGCAAGAGGGCGCAGAAAGGGTAATCGCTTACGCAAGCAGAACGTTAACACGTGCTGAGGCTAATTATTCCACGACTGAGAAGGAATGTCTCGCCGTGGTATGGGCGGTTACGAAATTTCGTCCGTATTTATATGGCCGTCCCTTCAAAGTAATTAGCGACCACCACTCACTGTGTTGGTTAACTAATCTTAAAGACCCTACCGGCCGATTAGCGCGTTGGAGTCTCAGGCTGCAGGAATTCGACATGGCAGTCGTACATAAGTCAGGGAAGCGACATATGAACGCCGACTGTTTGTCCCGTTCACCCATTGAGTCGGCAACCCTATCCGAGGAGGAGGAAACATCATTTCTCGGTGTCCTTGACACGACCACCATTGCGCAGCAACAACGAGACGAGGCTGAGTTGCTTGGCTTAATTACATACTTGGATGGCAGATCTCGGAAGGCGCCAAGAGTTTTCGCAAGAGCGTTGTCATCATTTTGTTTACGTGGCGGAGTACTCTATGAAAGAAATTTTTCGTCGACGGGATCTGCCTATCTGCTCGTCATCCCAGCAGCCCTTCGCACCGAAGTACTGAAAGCATGCCACAACGAGGTTACCTCTGGCCACTTGGGTTACACAAGAACGTTGGCCAGGGTACAGCAAAGGTATTACTGGCCAAGACTAACCACAGCCGTGAAGCACCACGTTCGAACCTGTCTCGACTGCCAGCGACGCAAGTCACCGCCAACTAAACCAGCTGGCCTCCTGCAACCCGTACAGGTATCAATGACTCCATTCCACCAGATCGGCATGGACATTTTGGGCCCACTCCCTACTTCTACTGCAGGCAACCGATAGGTTATCGTCGCGACGGATTATTTGACCCGTTATGCCGAGACAAAGGCTATCCAGAGAGGTACAGCAGCAGAGGTGGCAAGATTTTTTATCTAGAATATTGTATTGAGGCATGGTGCACCAACCGTCGTAATCACAGACAGAGGAACCGCATTTACAGCAGCTCTTTTGGACCATGTTTTGATGCTGAGTGGAACAACGCATCGTAAGACCACCGCATACCACCCACAAACGAACGGGCTGACAGAGCGTCTAAACAAAACCATTGAAGACATGCTTTCGATGAACGTTGACGTCGAACACAAAAATTGGGATACAATCTTGCCTTACATAACGTTTGCATACAACACGGCCAAGCAAGAAACGACCCGCATGACACCTTTCAGCCTCGTTCATGGACGGGAAGTACGAACCATGTTAGATGCAATGTTACCGCATGAAGGCGACGACATCGTCCCGGACGCCGACACGTTTACGGAACGCGCAGAAGAAGCTAAGCAACTTGCACGTTTACGGATCAGCCAGCAGCAAGACTACGATGCAGGCCGCTACAATGCTCACCGCAGAACAGTCGTCTACCAACCTGGCGACAAAGTATGGGTTTGGACGCCCATATGAAAACGAGGACTTTCCGAAAAACTCTTAAGAAGATACTTTGGACCGTACCTAGTTGTGCGACGACTGAGCGATGTGACTTACGAAGTTGTTCCCGACTGTTCGTATAGTACAAGGCGTTGCCAGCACCATCCTGAACTCATTCACGTAGTCCGCATGAAACCCTACGTTAGCGAGTGATTGCATGATACTTTACTTTAGAAAAAAAAACTGCATTACAGACTGCGCATCGGGGCGATGCTCTTTGAGAGAGAGGCAAATGACGCATGTTTACATGTGGACGATAACGATGATGGGGCATTTAGGGGGCACGAGGTAGTGGGCCTCTAGCTTCTCTCGAGGCCGAAAAAAGACGATCTTGTGGCTCAGCTGCTGAGGACACGCTGCTTTCGTCGTCCCAAGGTGTATCTGTGTTTCATTCGCGTTGTACGGTGACAATATATATATATATATATATATATATATATATATATATATATATATCGTACCGAAGCATAGTGGCACCAGCTCTGTGAGAAGGCGTCTTGCGTCGTTGACACGTGGTGCATGACTGGCGAACGTGCCGATACATGCCGTGCCAGTAGTATCTTAGACGAAGGCGAGAGTAAGTCTTAAATACTCCAGCGTGGCCACACTGGGGGTCATCGTGAAAGGCAGCACAGATGTCCGAACGCAAATGACGAGGGATGACAAGGAGCCACCTACAGCCGTCCGTCACGTAATTGCGGCGATATAACAAGCCTTCACGGACAGCAAAGTGTCTTGCTTGACGAGAGAGGGAGCGTGAAGTCGTTTCTGACGAACTGTGAGAGAGGACGTCGAGCGAAGAATTGATTCAAGGATCCTTGCGCTGTTCGGATGGCATGTCAGTGATGCTCAACGATGACGAATCGCAAATGGCAGTTGATAAGCAGGCAAGGTCAGGAGGCAGTGGAGAACGGGAGTGTGCATCGGCGTCTGAATGTCTGCGCCCTGAGCGATAAACACGGATATCGTATTCCTGAAGGCGTAAAGCCCAACGAGCGAGGCGGCCAGTAGGATCTTTCATGAACGCTAACCAGCATAAGGCATGGTGATCTGTGACAACACCAAACTGGCGTCCGTAAAGGTAAGTGCGAAATTTTCCTATATCCCAAATGATAGCCAAGCACTCCTTTTCCGTGACGGAATAGTTGGACTCTGCCTCCGTTAGGATACGGCTGGCATAGGCGACAACGTACTCGTCGCAGCCATCATTGCGTTGAGCGAGAATGGCCCCGAGGCCGACACCGCTTGCATCCGTGTGAATTTCAGTGGGTGCATTGGGATCGAAGTGGCGGAGAACTGGCGGAGACGTGAGTAGCCGGCGCAGCGCCATGAATGCGTCATTGCAGTGGGAATTCTAGCCAGAGAGGTCCACGCTACGGGAGAGAAGCTGAGTCAGAGGGGCAATTATAGAGGCGAAATCGCAAATCAAACGCCGAAAATAGGAACACAAGCCTACGAAACTACGAAGCTCCTTTAGGGTAGTAGGCTTGGGGTACTCGGCAACGGCACGCAGTTTGGCAGGGTCTGGCGATATTCCTTCTTTTGAAACGACGTGGCCGAGAATTGTGAGTTTGCAGGCGCCAAAACGACATTTCTTGAAGTTTAGTTGCAACCCGGCTGCCGTAAGGCACTGGAGAACTTGTTCCAGACGGGAAAGATGAGTTTCGAAATTCGCCGAGAATACAACTATGTCGTCTAAATAGCAAAGACAGATGTGCCACTTAAGTCCCCTGAGGACACTGTCCATCATTCTTTCAAAAGTCGCAGGCGCATTGCAAAGACCGAAGGGCATTACATTAAATTTATATAAGCTGTCAGGGGTCACAAACGCCGTTTTTGGACGGTCTGGTTCCGCCATTGGCATTTGTCAATATCCAGAGCGCAGATCCAGTGAAGAGAAAAACTCCACACCTTGAAGGCAATCCAAGGCGTCATCAATGCGCGGCAGGGGATAAACATCCTTGCGTGTGATGTTGTTTAGTTGACGATAATCCACGCAAAACCTGATGGAGCCATCCTTTTTTTCGCACGAGGACCACTGGCGAAGCCCAAGGACTGTGTGAGTGCTGAATAACACCACGTTGCAGCATCTCGTCGACGTGTTGAGTGATGACGTCACGCTCAGTCTGCGAGACGCGGTAGGGGCACTGACGAAGTGGAGTATGATGACCGGTGTCGATATGGTGAGCGACAACTGACGTGCGTCCCAAGGGAGGTTGTCCGTGGTCGAAGGAGGCGCGGAAACGGTCAAGTAGTTGAATGAGCTGATTTCAGTGGTCTTGCGTAAGGCCGGTGTCTACGCTGCGCAACAGAACGTCTTCGTCAGGTAGTGAGGGCGCGGTGGCAGCTGTAACAGCATCCACGGACATCGGTGTCGTATCAGAACGGCATCGAAAGGAAAGATGTCATCATAAGTGTCAAGACTCCCAATACATTCGCCATGCAATAAGGTAGCGGGACAAGGAAACGAATTGCACACGTACACGGCACTGGAGCTATCGGCAAGTGTTATGATGGCAAACGGGATGACAAGGTTCCGGCGACGAGCGCATTCTTGTGACGGCAAGAAGAGGGCAGTTGAATCGGAAACAGAGTTGCACAAAAGAGATACCGCGGCAACCGAAAAAGCAGAAATGACGACGTCAGCGGCGACGATCACCTTTTTGGTTGAGCGAGGGAGATCTATGAATGTCGTGCTGAATGGAAACAAAACGAGTTGAGCATGAGCGCAGTCGACAACCACATGATTAGCGGAATGAAAATTCCATCCCAGGATGATTCATGAGACGCATGCGGAAGGACGACAAATTCAACGATGTAAAGCACTCCTTGAATCACAACATGAGCAGTGCATGTGGCAGAAGGTTGGACGTGTTGCGAACTCGCTGTGCGTAAAGAAATTTCAACCAGTGGAGTCGTCACTTTGTTCAGTTTGCGGCATAACACTTCACTGATTATACAAATAGCGGCACTTGTGTCGACAAGAGCAGGTGTGGCGAAACCGTCAACAAACACGGCAATCTCGTTTGGGGGCGAAAGATGAGGCCTTGGAAATTTCGTCGGTTGCTATTAGGCACACAGTGGGAATCAAGACGACATGTCCTCCCTCCCGTATGCTGATACGGTTTATGAATATATATATATATATATATATATATATATATATATATATATATATATATATATATATATATATATATATATATATATATATATATAAACCGTATCAGCATACGAGAGGGAGGACATGTCGTCTTGATTACCACTGTGTGCCTAATAGCAACGGTCTCAACTACAGTGCCGAGACAAATACCTGTTAAAACGTAAGCAACTCAACTGCCATCAAATTATAAAGAATAGTTGTCCGAACAACCGTAACCGTTGTGCAGCACATCAGACTTTAAAAGTCAGCACGTCAACATATCAGCTGAGAACTACCCGGGCCCCTTTCCGACGAACACATGGGTTGCTTTGGTTGCGACGGCCGAACTGGTTGCGACTGTTGAACGAAGTTCAGATCCGAGTGAGATCAAGCGAAGCGACAGAGAATTGGGGGCAAGTGAAGCGTTCGCCATGCGAGAGCTTTTCGATGTGTGGCCGGACAGCCACAACTCATGCAAGGATAGATTCATTGTCTTGCACGTGCTGTGGCACATCAAGTGAGTCTCATTTGTCATTCCTAACGAGAGACCTGTCACGACGTCACTGTCCACGCCGGCGGCGACCACTCCGCAAGTCAGCTCTGGTATGCGTTGTGGATTCGCAGCCGTAAGACTAGACAAATACTTCCTTTGAACGGCTCTCTCAGCATCTGATGTCTTTAAGTCAGAATACACGCTAGTGTGTAGATGATATCGCCGTACGGAGAAGAGAACCACCGCGGCCTGGACAAAAGGTATATTATCTATCCATGGTTTTTGGGCCATTGTTGCATTGTCCGTAAACGATAGCGCTTGCTAAGATGCCCGCCCTGCACGAAGATGTACACACCCACTTTCAGACTCTTTGGAAAGGGATGCTGCGAAAGAGCTGAATACTTCAATTAACAAAAAGCAACACATGCTTGCTGTATACTTCAGTGATTTTATATGAAGGCGAATATTGCGTACCATGACCCTTTTGTGATGTGCAAATCACGATCTATACGTCCTGTGGAATTGTGATAGTTAATAAGTATGAAATAATAGATTGAATAGAGGGTTTCATGCCTTGACCCTCGCTCTTCGAGTTAGAGCGATGGTGTCAACCTGGGTGACAGATACCACCAGTGGCGGGTGTGATTCTTTGCTTCCACCCGCCACCTGCCGAGCCATAGCCATGTGTTGGCTCTGTCGTGGACCTGCATTTTACAACATACATAAGCCTACTCAGCCAATAGAATCAGCTATTAAATGCAGCTAGCAAATGCATTATACCCTCAAGCATCACTGCACTCTAGCCATGCAACTATACCCTAAATGTTGGGTGTTAGGTCCTCTGTCAGGCTATATGCCTTTAGCCCCAACACCCCTTTGTTTCTTGTGTCTTGTACAAGAAAACAATAAAACAAATTTCGAAAATAGAAAAAAAATTAAATTAAATAAGGCGTTCGATAATATCGATGCAAGCCACACTAAATCGGTGGAACTCCTCAGTGCTACATGCTACGAGAAAGGTGTGTTACCAACTTGTAGATGCATCCTTATCTCTCACACAAATCTTTCTCTTTCCCCTTTATCCATCAATTAATTTTAGTGGCCACCTTTAATGACTCGGTATATTTTGTTTCATTCGACAATTTAACTATTTGGTCCTAATTTCGGTAACTGTGTATTTTCCACTTAGTATGCCACCAGAAAGGTACACCATACGATGCCGGAGAACGGAATCCTAAATAGCAAAGCAGCTTTTAGACTGTGTGCTGTTTTGTGAAATTAAATCAATGTTCTATATGTCGATATTTTTTTATGTCAAGCACTAAACCTTTACTTTAGCTGAAATTTTCTCTAAGCACATGTGCACGCATATCGCACACGTGCAACTTCGCAGCACACACTGTCCGAAGCGAACCCTCCAGAAGGAGCTCCACACGTGACGTGTTTCTGTTGTGGTCATACATTATTTCGTTAGGTTGCTTCAATGCTAACTACATTAGTGTTGATATTTTTGCTAAAACTATCTCATTACCCCGTAAGGTACCAAACACGGCGTGTACCGCGGTTTCTTTTGCTGATTTTCGGAAGGTAACCTGCAGAACAGCAATTTGCAGAAAGGAAGCTAAAGTCGTGTGGCGCTGCACCCCACCAGAAGAGGCAGTGCTGCCATCTTGTCGACATCTCTCAACTAACCTATTAGTTTGTTATTCTTACAACTTCTGGTAACATGCAAGCAAAGCGGAGGATTTCCTTACCGGAATAACTTCCGTCTGTGTATGTTGATCTCGCAACATCGAAACGCACAGCTATGCTGTACAAATGTACGACTCTTCTAAATTAAGATGCTAGATCATGCAGACCACGCCTATGTGTCACCGCATCAATGTTGCGTCAAAGTCCTCACTCATCATTTTTAAAGGGACATATTAGCACCCGTCAGTATCATAGATACCTTTCGTGGTAGGTAAGGCTGTATTCATAGCATGTTATTTTACTCATTAGGATATATGGCACTGTATGTCAAGGCAAAGCCTATTATGAAACCAGAAGCTTCTTTCAGACTTATTATGCGGCGACGGATACGATGAAGATGTTTGATCTCACTTGACCGCTTCGTACTGAACTACCCACGTCATTCGTAACCCTTTAGGCCCATAATTACTGCGGGCTACTGCAATCATAAAGTCACGTCTGCGGCATCCATTATTTATGAAGGCGCTGCTTAGTTCACCGCTGCACACTTACCGCACAGCCTTACTACACCGCACCTTCGACGTTGATTGCCATCTCGTCTCGTAAAGAATAAGTCCAACAAAAAGCCATAAATAAACGAAGAAGTGCGGTAATGTACTGATCATTACAGATGTTGCGTCCTACATCCAACACCGATTAGGCGCGGACTTTTCAAACGAATCGTTGCGCGAAACACCCAGAAACAAATGGCTCCTTTATCTGTTCTCGAGCAAGTGAGCTTACTTCGTCTTCCTGGAGACGGTGGAGAGCTGGAGTGGCTGGCCATCAGAGTGTATCATGTCGTTATTACAGTTCTTGCTCTTGCCCGTCCCTACTCTGTCTCGCGCCAACGTAGAGTACATATTTGGGTCAAGCCATAGAGATCACAGACTACAGGAGCACCGTCTCGGTGGTTATCCGTAAAGCACCAATCAAGATTGCATCGCCAGACAGGAGGCTGCGGGAAACGAAGTTTCGCCATGCTAGCCACTTCGATCCTTCAATCCTTGGAGGAACTTCTAAACGTGGTCGCGCCGTACAGTGCAAAAGACACGCTGCTGTGCAGGTGCCTGGGATAGAAACCGCTAGATTTTCCGTTGGCCCAGCTAGATTGTGATTCTGCCAGACACTGCAGGAACGTTTGCATCTAAGCGCAGAGTGGACAGTGGGCAAACTCTTGGGCACAACTTGGCTACTCACCCCTGATCACTGGCGAAACTTCCAATGAATTTTTCATCTCGCCACCTTTCACCACCAGCGATACCTTTTCCGTAGTTGCAGAGACTTATGCCAAATTACATAGTTTCAAACTGGCCTTCTGGAACTATGCATTCTTTGTGTGGGTGATCAGATGTTGCATACTGGTCGAAATAGCTCCTCCGTTTTTTGTTAGATTTTTGTTTTAAAACAATGCAGCTTGACAGTACTTTCACTTTTTCTTTGCAATGCGATCTCTCGAAAACTCCCAAGTTGAATCTTCGGATCTCTTGGAAAAAGTGCAGTTCATTTCTATCAGTGTTACATTAGCATAGCCTCAATGGACAGAGTTAAACATCTGTGTAATCCCAGAAATATAAGATTCCGCTTCATTACTGGCTCCGCGAATGCGTTCTATATAGTGTCATAGCTTCTAACCTATTCTATTATTTGGTTATTTGTAGATTTATTAAAATTTCTGTTAAATTTATATGCCTAAATAAAAGCCAGTCACAATTAACTATGCTTTGTTACGGCCGCCATGGCCACTTGGTTACATTTTGAACTCTCTGTTACGAGTACACTTTTCATACTTACTTTTGTCCACTTCAAAAGCCATCGTGGACACTTGTTTGTGCTCGGAAACTGGCATCCTATATATTATTATCAGTGCACCCATACCATCACTTGCCTTTTGTCTTTTCCCGTCATATTTCCTTCCAGGGGCGTAGGCGCACATTTTTTTTATTGAGGCGGGGAGATGGGGGCTGGAAGGGCACCTCCTTGATATGTTTCTTCTTCTTTCTATATGCCATGAAAAAAATTTTGGGGAGGGGGGAGGGGGCACATGCCCGTTGTGCCAGCTCCTAGCATCGCCACTGCTGCGTTGTACCGAATTCAGTTCGTATATAATGTAGTGCTGTATACTTTCTATGCTTAAAGACGTGGACCTTCTGTGCTCTATGTTGGACACCTTTAAGGGATAAGGAGTAGTCTGCGTCCTATTTGTGAGCCAATATCTTCTTACATCACATCAGTAAAAATGGAAAGATAAGAAAGGCATTAAACATTACTTGATTTTGAATCTATATTGTGACTTACTGTAGACCCAATGTACTGAATATCGACTATCACACTATTTTATTGCGTGAAGAAAAGTTGTCTGCTCGATAACGCGGGAGTGATAACAGAGCAATATATGGTGGTTTTGGGACGTTAAACCCCACATATCAATCAATAACAGAGCAGACTATGTATCACACATGATATCTAGAGGTCCGGCGCTCTCGTAGAAAGAATCCTCGAAAAATGTCAGCGTTGCCTAATCGTGTAGTAGGTTTCTGAGAAAGCGTATAAATCACAAGTAATACATCAAACAAGGCGGAAAAATCATAATATGTAGATTAGACTTTTTAAATTTCCTGTTAAAATTGTTAGACAATCGCCTAAACAATTAGAAAACTTTTTTCGTTCGTGAGTTCTGTTTTTTTATCATCAGGCTGCGCTAATGTTACATCTTGCATCTTGATTGACAGAAATATCCTTTTACGAAAATGCATAGCGTCAAACGTTCCTCTGAATTCGGAACCAGATTTGTCATATAAGCTTCCGTATCACTGATTTTATTGTGCATGCGCAGTTAGATTAAAGGGGGAATAGTCTGAGTAAATTTAATGATATTCCAGATTAGTGCCACGTTTCCCCCCTCATGACTTCTTTCAATTTTAAATTTGGTTCACACAGCTTCCCATTTAAGAGCCCGTGCAGATCTTCGGAATTGCCATTGTGAACACTGAACTAAACGACTGATATGATCACTCGATAGTTCAAATTAAAGCTCGGGGTCAGTTAGCCGAAAACGTCAAGGACAACAATCCTGCAATGGTGAGCTTGGTGCCATGTGACCAGCTCAATGCTCATGACTTGACCCACTACAGGGTTTGCTGCGTTGACCACACGTGCAGCTGTCTCTGAGGTCATAATTGCGCTGCCATTGTGCGTCATCACTTCGTAACCAAGAAAGTAGGTAATTGCTCAAGTGTGGCCACAATAATCCTTTGAAGCTTGTCGACGACCACGAAATGAACAGCTAGAGGGCAAATTGTGGCACCTATTGCGTGTACATCAAGGCGGGAAAACTGGTTTCACTAGAGCGGAACCTCAGGACCACTCACCACGTGTATAGGATGCCAGACAGGCGCCATCATGGCTGTAGCAGAGGTCTGATACTCACAATTCAGACGCGTCTTCTGAGCGAGTGTTGAACAGAAAAAAAAAGGCACCGAAAGCATGGCTTGAGCCCTCAGGCGCCTGTGTGACCTGGAGAGCCACGAGGCGGCAAGAACAAAAGGCCACCGGCAATTTTTTTCTTCACACCTAGCCTTGAGAACAGGGCACACGCCGCTCAATTAGGAGAGATGATTACCTGGGCTTGCTTGCGCGCCTACAAATCGCCTGCTTCTCCGGTTGCCTGCCGACCGACCGCCAACGTTGCTCGTCTTGCGCGCGGCGTTCTTTCTTCTTTTTCCTAGAAGTTCATTAAGTACGTAGGCAGCGGGTCACGGTTTGGAGCGAAAGGTTAAAGGAAAAAGAAAACAGGCATTGAAAGGAAGCCGTGTAAATTGCCGGTGGAGTGGAGACGCTCGCTCTATATCGCAGTTTTGTTTTCAAACGTTGACTGTTTCCTTCTATAGCGCACTGCCTTGAGGCCGAAAGTTTCGCGATCAAAAAGGTGAGTATTAAGAATTAAATCTTACATGTTTCTACGCTCGTGTTGGCATAAGTATATCTGGGGAAAGAGTCCAGTCCGACAAAACAAGCGCCAGAAGATTTACGCTGAAACAAATCCAACCTCTGTTTTGTGCATGAACTGTATGAAATTAGGTTTTTTGGAGCGTAACGGCGAAAACACCATCTTTTCTCATCTATTGCAGCAAGCGCTCGCTTATATGCAATAACTATCTTGAAGAAAGAACATTGTAGCTCTACCTCCTCCCTTTACTCTGTAACTAAATTTTTTCCGCTCTTCAACCTTAAGCAGCCCGTCCTTCCGCCACAGGAAAGCCTTAGCGGGAAGTGTGCTTCGTCTAACAGCAGTAATTATTGACACCCGACGTCATCCTTCAACTATCAGAGGCGTGCCACGTCACGGTCTCATCTTGCGCACAAAGCCCGTCATTACGCGTCGTTCATGCCCACGCTCTCGCTCGGGCAAGTGCTGTGCGTGTCGGTGGCCCCCTCCACCCTCCTCCTTTCTTTAGAGCCTCTGTGAAAGCCCGATTCCTAGTTTTATTAGAGCGCCGCTGATAAAAGCTTGTCTTGCGCGTGCTTTGTAGCTTCAATCCATCGTCTATTCACGGGTGTTTGGCAATATCTCATTTCAATCATCGATGATTCATATTTAATGCGAAGCAAAGCCCCAGGTTAACCTTCCTGAAGTGAAAATTACAAAAATTGAGTCTGCTTCGCTGTGCATAGGGTACGATGTGTGAAAAAAAGTGTGAGGCCTTTGTTTATCCTCGCTTTTTTCTTTCTCCTTCTTTATTTTTTCTTTATCAGTCTTTCGTTCTTTCTTTTCATTTCTAGTTAGTTACTTCTTCCCCCTATTTATCTAGTTATTTTTATATTTCAATCTCCCTATTTTTCTTCGTGTTTCATCACTCCATCTTTTTCTATTTCGCGCTTGCTTCCTCTTTATGCTGTTTTCCCACACTTTTTGCCACGTTATGCCAAGCGACGATGACCGCAAACGATCGCAGCATATGACAGCCCAGGCTCCTTAAGGTGACCCACACTTAAAAAAAAGATTCCTGTGCTCTGTCTCAGCATTACTGGGTACCTGACTGGGGAGCATTCCAATTTTTGAAAGATCTCTTAATGTATATTGAGGTATATACATATTTTCGGTGTTTGGGACTATATACTTGTGTATATATCATGATTGTATTGCCATACCCACTCCTTTCTTTCCATGTTTTACGCATTGAGTTTTCCTATTGAGCTCTAGGGCATACCGTGGCGCCACCTACGTGATGACGTCACTCATAGGATGCCGGGTTGACTTTGTCTGCTAGAACACCGCATTTCCTGCGCTTTGGCTGTGGACCCCGAGCGTGCTTCTCTTTGTTTGAAGTTCAGCGCCTAAAGAAGCGGTAAGACCTCATAATAGGGGCAAGCATACTCCGAATCGTTGCTCTCGGTGGCACTGTCTTGTCTAATTACATCGTATAATTGCGACTAAGAACCGGTGCAGCCATGGGGGACGGTGCAAGTGGTGTCACAAGAGCAAAGCTGCCGTACTCCACAACTACCCATCCTATCTGTCACGTCAAAACGATCACAGTGCTGGCTTCTCTAGTGGAGTCCCTCGCGCACAGTAAAAATTTTTGCACCCAAAAGGGTATAAAAAGGGTGCTTTTACGAGAAAGCACCCTTTGCAACACCCTTTAACACCCATAAATGGTCGATTGAAAAAAAGCACCCTTTTGTTTGGGTGCTTGCCTCGATAGCACCCTAAAATAGGCTCTAAGGGTGCTTTTGTGCCTGAGAAGGGTGTAGGTGCCGATTCATCGGATGGAATATGCAGCATAAGAAGAACACATAAATATAATATTTGGAATTTTACGTCTCAAAAACCTCCATATGATTATGAGGGTCGTCGTAGTGGAAAGCTGCAGATTTTCACCATTTGGTGTTCTTTAATGAGCGCTCATATCGCACAGTGCAAAGGCTTCCACATTTTCGCCTCCGCCTTAATTCGACTGCCACGGCCGGCATCGAACCCGCGACCTTCGGATTGGTGGCTGAGCAGCGCAGCTACTGCACGAATATGGGGACCTTGCGTTAAATGACGGCCTAATTGACTTAGAATGTGTGAAGGTGCTCTCCGAATACAGCAGAATGTCAGCAGAAGCAAATCGCGTTTCATCTATAATGGCAATTAACTGCAATCCATGTTACGAAAGCTTTCCTTAGCGTTGGTTATAAGCTACATGTTTGCTGTGGATTATATACAGGAACATAATGTTCGCCCGAGTATGGGTGTGTGTGCGTGAGCCTGCGCATGTGTTCGCGTGTAAGCGCGATTGTGCGTACATCCGTGCATGTGTGCGTGCGCGTGTATGTGCGAGTCCGTGCTTGTGTTGGCGTGCCTGTGCACATGTGTACGCCCATGCATGCGTGCGTTTACAGTCGCGTGTGTGTGTTGCCGTATGTGTGTATATGTGTATGTGTGTGCGCCTGTGAATAAGTATGCGTGTGTATCAGCCCGTGCGCCCTCAAATTTCGTGTGTGTGTGCGGGGGGGGGGGGGGGGCACTGCTTCTTAGTGTTTAAGGTCCCACATCTGTTCAGACTGGGAGTCTATATGGGAGGTGGCTTAAGAAATGGCGGTGGTCAACGCACTGTACACGGACTATTCAGTACATGGAAAACAGCTGCACACTTTCGTACCAAATCATTGCTTACGAACTTGCTGTGGTAGCTGATTAGGTCCGCTGAGGCGCTTCTACGCTCGAAAACGTGGGTTATGACCAATTCACACGGAAAGCTGTCACTGCACTTATGCACAACCATCGTTTATATTAACAACGTTTAACAAGAACGTGCCCTGCCTTTGCTACAGGTGCTTAGCTAGCTCATTGGGCAACCATATGGAATTATGTGCTGATCATGTGGTCAGCAAAAATTTCGTTATAACAACCTCGGCACGTTTCGTGGTGCGTGACAAGCCTTGTAATAAATATCCGCGACTGTGGATTAATTTGTTCCAGCTTCGACTACGCATTCAGTGTTTGCGGCACCATACGCGGAATAGCCAGACACAGACAATGCGAAAAGAAATTCCTCTGGAAAAAGGTGTGGCGATGCTCTCCCGCTAATGCCACCGAGGACGAAATAATTATTGTTTCTGGCCATTCCATGGTGCACTTTGTTTTCCGCAAGTTTTGCTTCACTATTTTTCGCCCACTGCAATCGCATTCCGTCGAAATACTCAAAGAACCCGAGGCTGGTAAATAATCTGCGTCGCTGTGCGACTGGCTGGGAGGAGAGTTGCCGTTTACAAGGAGTCATTCCGCGCCGAACGGCCGTCCGCCGTATGTGCCATAGCGTTTGCCTTTCGGCGCCGCCTTGGCGGGTTTCCCGCTCCTCCCCCCCCGCTCACCCCCCCCCCCCCGGCCAGCGTTGCTCCCACAACGGCGGCGTAGATAAGCGAAGAGTTGCGTCACCGAACACCTGCGTGGACAGCTGCGGCGCCGCCACGCCGCCGCCAGTGCCTCCTCCTTCTCTCTCTCTCTCAACGTTGCTCCCTCTGTGTCATTGTCTTTCAAATGCGTTGCGTTGGTCTGGGGTCTTGGTCACTGTGTGTGTTCTAGCGAACAGGCGCATATTCAATGGTGGTCACGCATGACACCGTGTTCGAAGTGACGCTCGGATTAAGGAATATTCATGGAGTGGCGGACACGGACAACGTGGGCCTGTTAACGGTGAGTGTACTGTTTTCGTATGTAGTAATCATACAGCGCTAGCTGGGCGCCTGCAGCAGCTCTGCCGAAGTAGGCTGCCAGCCATTTACAACAGCATGCGTTCGCGGGCCTGTTGCAGATGCCCGATTAAACGTGTGACTTAACGAGTTCACACTGCTATGCGCGATGTTGTGTAAGTGCTTGCATCACTCATACAGTGAGTGATGTGATCACTTAACAAGGGCGGGGTTAGTTGCTGATCGCACATTGTCTCTACACTGCACAAAGTGATTGATATTGTTTTATGATGTGCTTTGGGCTACATCGTAATAACATTTCTATTAATACTCAAATGTGCAACGTGCTTCTGTAGGTGTAAGCGTAAAAAAAGAAAGAAAAAGCAAAAATTATGTACAGAGGCGCACTGTACGAAATGGCTTTTTTTTGCTTAAAGACGGTATAGTTGGAGGTGCTGATATGCCGCGATGCTCCCAGCACGTGCGCCTCGGTCTTTTAAGCTATTTAGGACAAGTGCCACCAGCAACAGGGAAAGATCTAGCAGACTTCCAAAGGCGCATTGTTGTGGCCATCGCCGTGCGTTGTTTTCCCTCGTTTCTGTTTGCTGTTTTCGTGCTTCGCTTTCATCTGCGATAATGTTCGGCGTTATAACAGAATCGAGAGAGTATACGTGACTGTTGGAGCTATGTGCGGTTGCTCTTGCATAAGCCATGGCTGCTGCAACATAGTCGGCGTCCGCGCGCGTTGCCGCGTTCGAGCGCTCTTACTTGCGTGATTGTGTTTAACTGAGTATTTAGGCACGGGTTACGTTTGTAAATCCCGTAGTCAATAATCGCTAATAGCGTGCCCTTGATTGCCATCAGAGGATGGGCTTGGTTGTCGAAATATGCCAGACGCTTTTTCTGAAAGCAAGCTTTGAATTTTTTTTTAAAGAAGTACTTTAATACGTGCAAGGCAGTGCCTATTGCAGGCCCGCAACTCTTTAAAAACTGGACGAGCTATCACATCTTTTATCAAATTACAATGAATTAAGATGATTGAATTATAGATGACGAATTTCTGTGCTAGATTAGGTGCACAAAACACATGTTCGCAGCCCTACGTCTAGAAAGCAGGCAAATAGGAAGCACAGCGTCAAATTTAGATTAGATTCTATTGACGGAGCGTCTTGTGAGGGTAGAAAGAACGAGAAAATTGTTCATTTTTGATGCCCTTATAAAGGCAGTCAGAATTGCACTGATTGGTGACTTGTAATAATTCCTCAGATTGTTAGAGGCGTGATTAAAGTCAGTAAATCTTTTACTTTTTTTTGCAGACCTCTTCGCTAGTGCCACGCCCAAGATCATTTGTTCTCATGTAAAAGAGAAAGCAGAGATGTCTTCACTGTTTGTACATGAAGAGGTGAGTTTCTTGTGCATTTTGATTAATGTTACATGTTCTGAGCGTTGTACTTTAGGAATTGCTTTTCACACTGGCTCACTACCCTATAAGGAGTTTGTTTCTTAGGTGAGTTCAGGCTTTCGTAAGTGCCATTTTCGAGCTGTAGTCTTACACTTAACCTCATTTCGGGAATTTGCTGTATGCTGGAAAACTCTTATCTTTATCATACGAAATTTTTAGAATGTATGGGTTGTATGCTTCGAGTTCAGTGTAATGTCAATTACACGCCATTTCGAAGGATACACACTACACATTCTTTATATATGGTGCTGCCAGAACAGCACGAACATCCTTTTAAGAGAAGTCATATTTGCTCTTATTACAGGATGAGAGGGTGCCGCTGACGTCCTGCGTAGTCTACCCCCCGGCCCCAGTCTAGAGCAAGCCTACTTCCTGAACCTCCACATGGATAACCGAAAAATCTTCCGTGTCAGTAATGACGAAGAAGGAGTGACAGCACTGATGAGTTGATTTTTTTTTATTTTCAACATTGTCTACGGCCGCAAGGCCTTTAACAACCACCGTGATTGAGCGGATTTTTCTCGGCGTGAGTTTGGAGTTTATCAAAGAAGTTGTTCAGGCAGTACGACGCTGAAAATTTTAGTGTCACAATGCCTGAACAACTTTTTCTAGTGTGGTCATGGTAGATGAACAAACATTGTTATTTGTGTAAGTTATTTTGCTTAAATATAGCTGGACCATTCCATGCCAAACGTCCCAGCCACTTTGGCGACCATCTGAATTGTATTTGAAAAAAAAAGTGCTGACTTACTGCATTGAAAACAGTGAACTGCTAGAATATTTCAGCGTGAAAAAAAGTTTTGTTCATGTGGCTGGCTTATAACTTCCTGGCATAATGCCGTCTGTGTGCTGTTTGCGGAAAATTTCGTTTTAAAACTACCGCTTATTTTTTCTAAAGCTAATTCGGTCTACCTGTTAAGTAAATGTGCTTCTGTAAGGTATTTGAAGCTCAATAGTAATAGCGCAATTTTTTAGCCACATTCGCTTCCAAGAATAAAGCCAAAATGTGTTATGTTTGCATTTTTTATTGCAATATTGCACTTTGTATGAATATCTGAGCAGTGAATATTTACTCCACAGAAGGTATATTTTGAGGAAAAAATATCTTTAGACCTCTCAAGCTGCTGAAATATACGAGAAAATATCACGAATTTCACAAAATTGTGATTTTTGTCCGTATTGAGATGCAATTTGCTCCATGTTGTGATACAATGAAAACTCATCATTATACCTAAATTGTAAGAAAATGAAATTCTTTCTGTAATAAATATCTTATCGCAAAAAGGACAGGAAAGAGCGCTATCAACTGAATTTTATTTAAGGTGCTACGAGCGTTTTTATACTGAGCACAAGACCAGGGCTCATCTGCAACAACACATGTGTGACCATGACAAAATAATTTCAACCGAGAAAAGAATACTCTTTTTCGGAAAAGATAAGTGAAGGTGTACTGATGCATTGATCCTTGGCCTTCCTGATAAAGAGTTCTAAAATCTCTCATTTTTCTGCTTGCTTTTTTTTCAAAAACCGTGTTTTATGAAACCTAGGACTACACTTACATTCTTTACGGTGTCCGGCCATGAGACTACTATAGCTCTTCTTAACATTTAAAGCATGCTGTCTTGCTTGATCATTGAAGCATTGCCCAGTTTGTCCTGTTTACTTTTCCACATGTTAGCGGTATCTTATACACATTAGATTGGCATTCAGTAAACCTATTCTAGTGACGAATGGTGCAAGATTGACTATTCCTGTTGCTGTAAGTACATGCACTTTTGAAAGCTTGCAAGGGGTGGAAAACAACAATGTCATATCTGCTGGCTCTTTTCCTAAAATTGTGAGACACCTTATGTACGTAGTACCGTGTGACATGCAAAGGTGATTGGTCATTCTCTTTTTCTTTTGGTCCTGCTTCCTTTAACTTTACTTTCTGCAGGAGGGTTTCACAAACAAGTGTGATGATGCTGTTGGGGTATTGGCTGGTGCTATCAGCCCAGAAGTGCTAAGAATGTTCTGCCTTTTGATAGTGGGCATTCAAAATTAGTAGAAAGAGGAATTGATACCACATGTACTCAGGCCACTCTTCAGAAGTCATGTTAGCACAAGGGTGAGGTCAGGTTTAAAAACCAGATTAAAATACTAAAAGATGCTGGGTATCCCAACAGAATCATCACACCCGTTTGCAAAACCCTCCTGCAGAAAGTAAAGTTAGACAGGACCAACAAAAAACAATGACCAAAACCTTTGCATGTTATACCACATCATGTGTCTCACAATTAAAAAAATAGCCAACAGATATGATATTAGCGTGTTGTTTTCCACCCCTTGCAAGCTTTCAAAAGTGTGTGTACTAAACAGCAACAGTAATAGTCAATCTTGCCCCATTCGTCACGAGAATAGGTTTACTTAATGCCAATTTAATGTTTGTAGAAGTATTTTTTATCAGGTAAACCATTGATCAGTGCATCACTACACGTTCACTTATCCTTTCCGAGAGGGAGTATTATTTTCACAGTTAAAGGTTATTTTGTAGTGCTCACACGTGTCGTCGCGCATGAACACGGTTCTTGTACTCCGTATAAAAGTGCTCATAGCACATTCATTAAATTCAGTTGACAGTCGGTGCTCTTTCCTGTCCTTTCTGTCTCTTCCGAAAGTTGTCGCGCTGTGACTAGCACACAACCACGATGAACCAACTCTCCCAAATTAAGCTCTTGTTACGTAACACGTAGACCGAGTTTCGTATGAAAAGAAGGAGCGGTGCTTTTAAAATAAAATTTTTCACATACAACACCTAGACGGCATTCCAGGAAGTTCAGAAGGCAGCCACGTGACCAAATATTTTTCCTCTCCCAAATATTCCAGAAGTTCACTATTTTCAATGCAGCACGAGTTTTTCGAATACATTTGAGATGGTTGCCAAAATGGCTGGGACATTTGGCATAAAGTGACCCAGCTGTGTCATTAGCCATAATTATGCATTACCTATTTTGTTTTTTGTGTGTTTTGACTCAGTTTTGTGTTCGTTTTTAGCTTATTGTGTTTCTGATCATTGTATTGGTTTCTTAAGTATTCGCTAAAGTTATATGTGCAAATACCCGTATATGTTTGCATGTACATCATTTCTCATAACCAATTGTTATACATCCAGGAATACAAAGCTTAATCCACTGCGATTATATACATTTAAAAACACTATCCATATATATTTTTGTGTGCATCACTTCTTGGGAACGATTGCGTACATGAAGGCGTATATAGTGAAATCATGGTGATTGTATATATTTGAAAGAATCATAAGTATATATATGCTTGTATTTCATTCCTATTAACCGATTGTGTACATGAAGGAGTATTAAACTGGAAACCACAGGGATTGTAGATACTTGAAAGAATTATAGGGATATATTAGCGTATATTTCATTTGTAGTCTCTATGTACTTGAAGCAGTATACTAAACTGAAACCAGTGTAATTGTATGTTGCAAAGAATTGTCAATGAAGTGAAACTGAATAAATATAATAAACATTTGAGGTGTTGCATGTGTAGTGTACGTATACGTGAACGTATATCTGGTGAAAAAGTTGTGTGGCAGAAGAAAAGTTTGTTTTATTTGCCTAATAAATAAACGGAATATGCAAGGGCAGCAAGGCTTCATTTTCTGTAACGCGCATTATGCATATACTGTGAAGTATATATAGATCAAGCACAAGTTCATACACGATGGCTCGCGTTTATATTTTTGCCCAGACGCAATGAATGGAGCTCGACAGGTGGCGCACCATTGATAATGAGGACCACTTTCTTCTAGTAGTGTTTAATCAGTGCATGCTGATATCTATTAGTGCAGTCTAAAAGAATACTGGCACCCCTGCCATGGGCACTCAACACCCTTGTGCACCCTTCTCGCACCCTCCTCAGAGGGTGCTAAAAAAGTGATGGACATCGAAGGCACCCTTCCTTAAGGGTGTTTTTTTAACACCCTACAGTTTTTTTACATGTACACCCTATTCTAAGGGTGCATGAAAAAGCACCCTTTTTAGAAGGTGCTTAATTAACACCCTTAGGGTGTCGTCTACGGGACAAGCTCATTTACACCCTTCTGGGTGTAAAAATTTCGGCCAATAAACACAATGAAGGAAACTCTGGCGCCAGTGTACATGGGAGCTGCAGCACGCCACGCTTCAGTGACTACGGTATAGGTATGGGCTTGTATGGGTTTGTACAAGAATTCGGCTCGCGTGGCTTGAAGCTGTTTAGTTCCAAAACAAATGTTCAGTAGTTACGCTTCACCACTTCAATATTTTTTCAGGCTTACCATTTCAAATCGGGTGATGAAGATCAAGAGGGTTCGTTCTTTCTTTCGAAACGAGACCAACAGACAGCAATAAATTTCCAAAAAACAGTAGTTTTGTCCTTTACTAACAGCCATTCACCATCGCGATATGCATACTCCTTCAACAACATCGAAATTCCCCGAGCACAGACGTACAAATAAAATACCTTGGCGTTATGTTCACACACAACATGCAATGGTCGCATCACATAGACTACATTACGTCTAAAGCATTAAAAAAGTTAGGTTACTTAAGACGTACATCATCTAAATTGCCAAATTCGATCAAATTACTTATGTACAAAACACTCATCCGCCCTATATTAGAGTACGCTTCGTGTGTGTGGAATCCATACAAAGTGGGTGACGTGAATCAAATTGAATCTGTCCAAAGGAAGTCTGTTCGCTTCATTTTTCATCGCTATGACCACGATTTTTCGCCCTCATCTGCAATGAAATCTTTGAACTTATCTCCACTGTGCGCTAGGCGTGATATTGATTCTTTGAAACTTTTGCACTCTTATGTTCACTCATCATGCCGGCTTTCTAATGATAATTACATCGTGTATGCTAATGCTCTGCCAACTAGACGTGGTCAAAATCTTAACATAAGGCCATTCTTCGCGCGTACTAATATGTTCAAATACAGTTTCTTCCTGAAAATTATTGTTTACTGGAACGAACTACCAGGTTCGGTTCGTGAAATGAACATGTCAGATTTTTCGCAGGCACTGGAATGACATTGTTGTCCTTTTTTTTATGTACCCGGTTGTGCTTAGAATGTGGCGATAACTGTTGTGATTTGTTCTGATGAAGAACTCGTTTTGATGTTACTTATATTCTTTCCAACTGTATGTGCCCCACTTCTGCAATAGCCCTGCATTGGGCTGCAGTATTTGAAAATGAATAAATAAATAAATAAATAAATAAATAATAATTAAATAAATAATTAATTATCAATTATTTAATTAATGAAGCCGCAAGTGCGATTCTCCGCCCGCAAGTACGAATAGGCAAATTTGTGTACTATACCCATCATTCGTATATGGTGACTGAACTATATCGAAGCACCAGATTCCCTTCTAGTTATTTTAGAAAACTCTTTGTTCTTCGCTTTATCTCTCTTTCTATTTAGCGCTTGTTTCGTCATTTTCCTGTTTTCACCGGTGGTTTTGCCCATACGTCATGCGACAATGACAGCAGACGATCGCAGCATACGACAGCTCGGGCTCCTCAACGTGATCTCAATTTGCGCTGTCTCAGACTTGCTGGGTATCTGATATAGGGTAAAAATTTAATTTTTAAATTGTGTGTCGTCGAGCATGTGGAGGTATGTACATATTGGTGTTTGGGACGGTAAATATATATCTGTATATATCACGATTGTATTGCCGTACTAACCCCTTTTATTTCTACGTTTTGCAACAACACCCCATAACAAGTGCAGCCACCACCTTACGCAAGCCGCACCAGAATGTCTGGAACCATTCCAGAGTATTTTAGGACCATGTGTAATGCTTGAACCGACAAACGTGAACGCCCAGTTTGTCTTCGAACAAGCCCGGACCAGCGATAACGCACGAATGTTTGTGGCCGCGTTTGTAAATGCCGACGTACCTTGCCATAGATGAAATATCGATGGCGGACGATATAATCATTGACATCAGTGTAGAGCGTGTGTGAGCTTGCTGTGGTTGTGAGTTTCATATGCTCGCCACAACTTTGGCCAAACAAAGTGCCATCTTGGCCTTCACGAACTTCACGACCCCTTTACAGTCATCAGCCGACAACTCGAATAGCAAGCAAGGCGATAAACCAGGCTAACATCTCCACCAAGATCATTGAAAATATAGGTGATCGAAGCGGCACGGTGCCTTCAACGTTCCGCTGAACTACTTCAAGGTGCCATAACTACGACATTTCTTGTTTAGCTGAATTGCGAACGCTAAAATTTGCCCTTGACGCCTATTTTTATTCTAAGCTTGAGTGTAGTAGCATAGTTGCAGTCATGTTGATGGCAATAACGTATTGGTGAGCTCATTACTATGCGTTATGCAGGGTGTCCCACATAACTTCAGCCAGAGTTTAAAAATATGCCGAAACACGTGATTACGATGTGACCAGAGAGAGAGAGAGGAATAAATAAAAGGAAGATACAGGGAGGTTAACCTAGACAAACTGGTTTGCTACCCTGTACGGGTGTGGGGAAAAGGGTCGGAAAGAGGATAGATATAGAGAGATATAAAATAAATTAGAAAAAAAACACATGCGCACACACTCAGGGAGTTCCGATTACAGTCGTTTGGACAGGCCGGTTGAACGCAAGAAGCGCAGGAGCACCATCGACGCGACCAAATTCATGTTGTTCACCGCTGCTTGGAGATGGACTATTTTTTGTGTTCTCAAATATTGTTTAAGTAAATCTGTTTATTTAACTAACTTTTGAAGAATGAAGATGGATAAAAAATTTTACTGAGAAAGTTGTAGATCCGTTTGCAAAACGTCAAATTGGATAGTTTTGAACTTTCTATCTGTTAAGTATTAGTGTTTTCTGCTAATTACAAATGCCTGCAAAATACAAAAAACACCATGAGAGAAACCCGCACGAAGATTCTAGTGCTTCGTAACGTTCCGCGTACGAATGACACGCTTCCCTCGCACCGGTTCATGACAGCGATAAGCAGTCAGTATGGCAATTATTTTTGTGGCCAATAGCAAAACGTGTTCATTGTAAAATCACCACCATTGTTGCGGCCCTGCCGAGAAAACAAAATGGGCAAATGCTATGGTCGTTCGTACGTGGACCTTAAGGGAGCACTAGAATCATAGTGCGCACTGGGGTATGAGCGAGTTTGTCACGTGGTATTTTTTTGTATTACACGGGCATTTGTAATTAGCAGAAAATACTAATACCTAACAGATATAACGTTCAAAACTGTCTAATCGGATGTTTTGCAAACCGATCTACAACTTTCTCATTGACATTTTTTATCTATCTTCGTTCTTCCAAAAGTCACTCAATTAAACATATCTAATTAGGTAATATTTTTGAACACAAAAAATAATCTGGCCAACTTCAGGCAACGGTGAGCAACGTGCGTTTGGTCGCGTAATAATTACGTGTTCCGACATATTTTTAAACTCTGGCTAAAGTTACGTGGGGCACCCTGTATATTGACTACTGTGCGTACCTGCGAAGTGTCTATTTTTTCTTTCTTCTAAACTTCATCCCTTGCTCTGCTACAGCTGTAATAAACTGTAATAAAGGAGTAAGTAAAACAGATAAGCAAGTGAATAAAACTAAACTCATAGTTTTATTGTAATGTACAACTTTTTATGTAGTTAGTTATTTACTTATTATTTTCTTCCTCTCGATACACAAAATCTAAGAACACGCAAAAAATCGGCAGGCAAGAAGGTGACAACAGCCACCTAAAGGTGCGCAATGCTCAGGTGCTCCTTTGGGAAGGAGTAAACATAGACGGAAGGAAGGTACAAAGGAAGAAAACGCAGAAAAAACACACACAAAAGAGCAAATATATAAAAACTCATGCCAAATTTAATTATAGTGCTCACGAATGAACAAGACACGAAAGAACTTACTCTTTTTTTTTACAAGTAACATATAAATATATTTATACCAAGCACTCTTACCAAGACATACTGTTGAATGCTTACCTCATATTGATTAATAATAGTTATAATAAATCCTAAAACCACCATATGACTATGAGAGACGCCGAGTGGAGAGCTCCGGATATTTCAACCACCTGGCCTTTTTTTACGTGCACATAAATCTTTAACGCTTTTCTTTGCCTTGCACACGCGCCTCAAACCTTTTCGCTTAAATAGGAAATGCGGCCGCCGCGGACGCGATTCGCGCCCGCGACCTGCAGGTTTCTTCCTACACCCGGAATTTAGCATGAGCAAATGTCGAGCTACTTCTCTTTGTCATCATATGCACCTGGCTGATTTATTGATTGATGAAATGATTGGCGAACTGAGTGAATAACTAATTAATTAAGTGATTGATGAATTGATTGTTCAACTGATGAATTAAGTGATTGATGAATTGATTGTTCAACTGATGACTTGACTGATTGATGAATTGAATAAATAACTGATGAATTGACCGATCGATGAGTTGCTCGATTAACTGATGAACTGACTAATTGATGAATCAATTGATTGATTCACAGATGAATCGATTGACTGATGAATTAGTTGATTGATTGATTGATTGATTGATTGAGTGAGTGAGTGAGTGAGGGAGGGAGGGAGGGAGGGAGGGAGGGAGGGAGGGAGGGAGGGAGCACAGTGGCTGAACTGACCAGCCAAGGCAGTGTAAGACATCGAAAATGACAGATCTGGTGGACCTAGCAGATGCGAGCTTCCAACGGGCAGCGCTTTGTATACTTGGCGTCAGACTATCGAATCTGCTGTTTCGTGATCATCGGCTGTACTCACAGTGTGCCTGACAACCGGGTTTTATTGACGCCTTGCTTTCCTTTTCTTATACGAGTCTGGCGGGACAGGACGCGATCCATCATGGTCACGTTTCTCTGTTGACGCGGCGCAGGAGCCGCTTCGCCCCTCGCGAGAGTGGCGACCGCGGCTGCGTTTGTGCACGTCACACAATGAGTGCCCGCTGTACACTCGACACTGTACCTTTTTCCTTTGTTCCCTTTTCCTTTATATCTTTCTCTGCGTGGTATGTCTTCTTTTTCTTTTTAGTTGATGAGCGCAGGCCACCACGTGCTCATCGCTTTCGTTGATGCAACAATCAAGGCGTCTGTAGCGACTAGTATAGTGGCCTCCTAGAGAGAAGGCAACGGTGGTCGTATGCCTTGGAAGCCACCTTTGGTGTGCGCGCTCATCACTGCAACAACAGGGTGAAAGTTTGTGTACCACAAAATCAGGACCTATAGCATGATATTCGAACGACCTTTCGGTTTTATGGGCGTAACGCACAATCCTTATAAGTAATGGCGTAATGGTACACTGGGATTAGTTTTAACCACGTGGGTTCTTTAACGTTCGTCTAAATCTTTTATCGCTTACTCCAGTGCGGGGTAGCAGACGGGACTCCCGTCGGGTTAACCTTCTTTCCTTCCCTTCGTCTCTCTTTTTCTCTCAGTCAAGCCCAAGTAGACGGGTGCAATCATGTTTAATTCTCATCAACATGTGGATATCTGGCTGAAAATTAGACCCGCGACTACTAATTTAGCTGCGCAACACTTCGGCCCTCCACTACATATATATAGTGCACTGTGGCAAATGCGCGCATTATGTAAGCAAAAAAAAAACTGCTTCAGCGTCCACAAGGAGAAACCCTGTCTGGATAAAGTAAGCGCACACAGCGCCATCGTGTTGCTAATGTCGCATGTACACTAATGATCGAAAATTTTCAAACCGTTATTCTATTTAATTCTAGAGTAGCACGCTTTCAAGTTTTCCCCACACTGGTACATAAATGCTTGCTTCCCGGGATAGTTGGTTCCCTGCCTGTCATGCAGCATCGGGAAAAAAATTGAAGAAAGGGTCATGATACAGACAGAGGGACCGGTGTTTCTAGCGCCTTTGTCGTTCTTTCTCTATTGTTGCTTCATTTTTTTCTCTTTTTAGTGTGCTATTGATCAGTAAGTAGCTCACTTAAGTGGCGTTCTTGGGTAATTTTTGTGAATGCAACTTAAGTGGCAGTCGCACATGCTATTCATGCTTTTAAAGCATTATTCGAACAATCACCGAAGAACAATCACCGATTCGAACAATCACCTTCGCTATTTGCAATTGATTCCAATGAACGCGTTTGCTATAGTGATTTAAACGTAACAATCAAATTTATTAACAATAAAATGATTTATTTTTATCTAGTGTCAGTGAGCTAAGAGTAATTACCTAATACTTTATAACCCCCAAACTGTAAAGATGGTCTAATATTGAAATGTTACTCGTATACAAACGCTTTTTTTTTTGCTACGTAGATAATCTATGCTATAAAAGCTCTGCGAAGCTAGCCTTCAGCTTTCTGTATTAATAAACCTTTGTCCATAGGTATTTTCACCTCTTTATCCGTTCAGTAGGTTATTTGTATAAAATAGTATGCTTAATCTGTAGTTTCGCAAGGTCGGGATTGTGTAATTGAGTACTCGTACACGCGTTTTAACTACTCAACAAATCATTGCGCAGTTGCATCCGTATGTTATCCTAATTCCCCACCGCATTAGAGAATACCGATGATGAAGAAAACATAGGGATACTTTGCTCGCACAATTTTTATTACATTATCGATGGGAACTCGTCGACAAGGAACAGTGCTTAGTTATAAGAAGCTTGAGTGACGCATACGGTGAAATGCAAGAAACCTAATCCTCTTACTTTCTATCGCAACCGTGACCCCAAAACCTGGCTTTCGTTAGTCTTTCACAGCGCATCACCTTATCTTTGGGGCGAGGTCTAACTGTCACCTCACCTTTTCTATTTTGATTTTCATTCACCGCTGAACAACGCCGCATGACAAAATCCAGGCTCGTTCAGGAACGTGGGCGAATAAGTAATGGGCTTGCCCAGTGATGTGTGCGTAAAGAGACATATAATATTCACGCAGTCTGTACAGATGCGAGTGCCCCGTAAACAAATAATAAAACACTGACAGACAACCGCAGGAACATATACAAGCAACTCACTTTCACCGCAGCCACTGCGCACACAAAAACGCAAAGAGACGTACACTCGCACGCAAGTTCGTGGAAACGCGCGGGCGCTCCTGCGCTCTGTCCAGCGACTGAACGGTCTACGTCGGTCCATAAAAGAAGACGGGGTCTCGGCGCGGCGTTGGCCCTCGCCAAACGGAACATGCGTCTTGAAGCCGGAAGTTTATCGACCCCGCATGCCATTGCGGGGCTTGAACCGCAGAGAAGCCCAGAGGCCCCGGCGCGGAGTGTTTACGACAAACTGGGCCAAGCGCGAATGTCTCGGCTGCAGTGAACGGTTCCTCGCTCGACGGCTCCACGTGCGCAACGCCGCAGCCCCACCGAGGCCAAGGGCCACGCTCGTAACTGAGGGCACTGTGCGGGCTGCATCCGGATGGGCCTTGCGGGGAAAACACTCGTACTCGGGACAAAGAGAATCTCGCAACGGTCTCTCTAACTCGCTTCTCATAGGTGAATACGGGTGTGGACAGTTTATCAACCTTTGGATCTGATACTTGAAATGATTCCATTGAGACCGCCAGGATGGCGAGTGGTTAGGGCGCTCGGCTGCAGTCTCAAAAAGTTACAAGTTCTATTCAGACCACGGCGGTAGCATTTTCATGGAATCGAAAGAACAGAGGCCCTTGTACTGTGCAGTCTCAGTGCATGTTAAAAAACACCAGCTGGTCGAAATTGCTGAATCCCTCCTCTATCGCGTCCCTCACATTGAAATAGTGGTTTTAGAACATAAAGGCCCAGATATACTAACTCCATTTAACCTGCATCATAGTTACCAAGGCCGTAGCCAGAAGTGTTTCTTTAGAGGGGGGGGGGGAGGGGGGCTGAGGCTAGCATTACTCTTTTGTACTTGCGCTTATATCTATGCGTGTATATATCGAAGTGCAGAAGTAAAAACTTTTGGGGAGCGTTTCGACCCCTCCTCGTCTCCTCAACGGCTACGCCCAAGGGTTTTAGAGTTCTCCTGGTTTGCATAAAATTTTTTTACGTTTTTCACAAAAAGAAAAGAGGGGGGAGAGGTTAGAGAAAATACAAGTGGGAGGAGTAGCCGGCGCCACGCATTGGCACCAACCTCTCCTTACATACATTTAATAAAAGAAATACAAGTGCAAACATGCGGAGAAAGTTATCTTTAATAGAACGTGTCATAAGGAAACAAAGGTATGCATCTTTTGATATAGAAAAAATCGCCGTGACCTCTTTTCCACATCCGGTCATTTAGAGTACCGTCTTTTTCACATGCAAGATAAGTAGTAGCTTCAGTCAGGAATTTGTTGCTCATGGCAGTGACTTTTTTTTTGGTATTGGCGAGCATATGTATTAACAGACAATGCAACACCTAAGGTTATAAAGGCGCGAGCAGAACCAAATGGCACATTTGGTAAGAAGGCACGACGTCATGCTCATGCATATTCAGACGTACTTTGCCAGTTTGGCTAATTTATTGGTCAACTATGCGATGTTATTACCATCAGCTTATTTCTTTTTCTTCAATAAATAGGGACATAGTCAAAGTGAGTCTCGTCAAGAGGACACTTTCGTGCTTTTTAATTACCTTTACAACGCTGACATTCATAGCACCTTTTAGATGACCTGTCGCGTTGTTACCATAAAAAAATGTCTTATTGGTGCGTTTCTGGTTAGTAATTGATGTACAACAATTGCCCTACTCAACGACACCCCCAGGAATGACAAGATATTTCGAAAATAATTAAACGCAAATAATTCATCTCTGCTTTTTTTAATAATACTTACGCACATTTGTGTAAGGCAAAAGTTATCAGCTTTGTCGTCAATTTACAAATGTGTCACTTTTTTTATTTATAAAATTACTCTGTAGTCCCGTACAGCAGGCGCAAATAGAAATACAGCCAGCGTAAAGGCAATTTTCAAAATTCGTTTCCTCGACTGTCTTGTGTTGTCCGCGCTCCGCTGAAGAAAACAATTTTCAGTATTGTCACCGAACAGCCACTCCTATTTGGATGGTGGTGAAGCACAATGGCTCGTTTACCTCCCACACGATGTACATGTGTACATCTTTGAAACTTTTGAACTACTCAACTTTTAACGGTGTGCTGTCTGATAGACGCGAATGGCACCTCTTATTTACTGGCGCTGTCAGGAGCGTCCAAGAGTGACGAGTCGATGCGTAAGATGTCTGCATCTCTCTTTGTGTCTTCCTTCACGGCCTCCAAAGCTATACGCGCAGATGGGGTATAGACACCACGTGTGGCCCCGTTCGTTACCGTAGGCGTATGCGCCTGAAAGAAGGACTTGTCTCGACGTCGGTGGCTGATTACCCGTCGCTGTTCGCTGCAGATTGAATATGTCACACGCAGGTCACGAAGTCGTGTATTTCCTGTTTCCATGCTCTTTTGTTTTTGCTTGTTCGTTCTGTTCTTATCTTGCGCGACACACAGGCAGTTTCGCCCTTGCACTTAGTTTCTTTCTCTTCCTTCTTGTCCTCGGAATCGAACTAAGGCCAGACGATGGTGGCTACGCGACGGCCACAATATCGGAAGAAACTCTGCTGGGTAACGGACGTCATACTGCACTCATCCTTCGTCCTAACGGAGCGTCTGACAATCGCTTATTTTGTGCTATACGGCCGATTGAGTTACTTCACTTTGATAAACTAGAAACTTTGGTGGCAAGCTCGATGTGTCGCCGACCTGTGTTTTACGACAAATGTATTTATAAATAAGTAGCAATAAATAGGGAAGGAAAGCCCTCCGCATGTTTATTGGTGCATGGAAAGATACATATAACATACGGGAGTAAGATAATTCTTAAAATATATAACGCAAAGCAGCACTGTAGGAGTACACTAAACCAATATGGATGACCTACAAGGAAAAAAAAACGCCTACGATGCGAAGAAAAAAAAACTCGCGCATCAAAATTAAAGGGCATCTCTTTACTTTATGTAAAAAGAGAGTCTGCAATTTTCGAGATTTTTCGCAAGCGAATTTAAAGCAAAAGTAAAATATTTCACTACATATTTGCTTCAGGTGCGACGGTATGACTGCGTTTATCGCGATTCGCCCAGACTCGACTGACTCGTAAATTCGAGCACTTTTATTCTGATGCGCATGCCATCGTTAAGCACAAAATATCAAGCCATTTTCGACAGGCTTGCCTGTTATATATATATATATATATATATATATATATATATATATATATATATATATATATATCTTGTTTCTGACATTTTTAAAAAAGCAAAGGTAAAAAACGCCAGGCCTGCGCGGTAGGCGCGAAAGCTATATAGAAGAGCGGCCTTTCAGAGCATTTTCAAAACTCTCATTTTCAAACTACCCACTAGGTCATTAATAATAAACTTTTGGGTAGTAGGCCGGCATTCGCTATGCTATTTTTCGTCAGTCTTATGAGAGGCGTGGTATCCGCTAAACACTTGCTAGGAATTTTGGGCCAATTGTTCATGCAGTTAATGGCGACGATGAAGAAGTATGACTGAAGTGGGTACGTGCCACAGTTAACAGAGAAACAAGAGCAAGTATTTGTAATTGATTGGAGCATTGGACGGCCCACTAGTTACGCTAATCGCATTGTGTAAAGACTGGTTGTTCTTTGACTGTTGTAAAACGCTTTAGAAGTCGTATTAACACGATTGCTTTCCCGACATCAAGCCTGCCTAAGGCAAGTTTGACAACAAGTCACAAACACCGGCGTAACTCAGTGGTAGAATATTGAGCTGATACGCAGCGGACCCGGGATCAAGCCCCACTGTGCCATTGGTGCAAGGTTTGTTTTCTAATTTCGCGTCATGTGGTTAGGAACATTGGCGGTGGCGGCGGCAGCGGTGGCAGACAGCACGCAACTGCGCGTGACCCGAGTTGTGATATCATAACAGCTTTCGCTGTAAAAGCGCAAAGGAACAACAGAAGTTGCGCGACATCACGTCACCTAACAGCACATCTGGCTGCAGGGCGCATCGCAGTGCTCACATTTTCACTTGACAATTCAGAACGAACATGCAGAGGCTACCTAAAACTGATATTTGTCGTGAAAGAAACACGATATCACAATATATTTGTCTTTTTTTTTGCTGATTGTGTATTACCAGTGCATGCTTGAAAACAGAGGTTTTCAAAATTTTTATATGCTTTTTTTCTCGTAATGTTGCAGGCATTGTTAATTTTTCTTACCTTTCAATCTCAGGAAGTACGATGTAAAGAGTATGATATTGTTACGTTCTAAACAAATGCGACGTTTATAAGATAGCTTTGCAAGGGCCAAGTCCCGAGAGGGGTCGGCACAAAGCAGCCACAAGTGTAGTGAACTACAACCAACATATCTGGAGATATGTTCTTGTCGTATTTCCCATTTTATAGTGCACTGAGTTTTTCTGACTTTGAGTTCTTGTTTATTATTGTGCACATTAGCCTGTGATATTTCTGTTTTCATGCATACCGCAGTTCTGATGTATCCAGGGGGAAGGGTGCATCGTCAAGCTGCGATGGCGTGGCTTTTCCCCTCCTCCTCGGCCATGTATTTTTTGTATACATGTCTGAAATAAAGACTTAGACTCATACTTAGACTCAGACGTGGCATTTTCTCTCCACCTGAAAGAGAATCACCTCAATTTCAGGCCGTGGCTGTCGGCGTTGGGATCGTTGGCCTCCATCCAGTAGAACATCGTAGTTAATTCGCTCACTCGCCATAGCGCCTTGTAAGCGTTTGACTGGGAAGCTTTTTCAAAGTCTTTCGCAGTGAACGGGGGAGGGGGGCAAACAAGCCCTCGGTCACGAGATGGTAGTCGACTTGCCTGTGGCGTAGGCTCTATAGCGCCATGTGTCGATGCCCTGTTGTTTCTTGATGTTCACACGGGCCAGTTGGCGTGCTTCCTCAGCTCGTTCAACAAAACACTCGGAATTTTCATCAAGATTGTGGATGATATCAATGTCGAATGAATGCATTGAGTATAACATCGTCTGTACATCACGATCACATAGAAGACGAAACTGCCTGAAGCGTGTGGTCTCTTGCGTAGCGGTATTGTATTCGAATGTTACGTAAGAAAGTAACTCCTCCCACGTCTTGTGCTGTACATCTATGTACATAGCCAGCATATCAGTGATCGTTTTGTTAAGCCTTTCAGTCAACCTGTTCGTCTGTGGGTGATAGGCTATGGTTCAGCGATACGTGGTTTAACTCAGCTGGAAGACGTGTTCAAATAACCTTGCCGTAAACGCCGTTCCTCGGCCTGTGATGACGCAGGATGGAGCGCCGTGATGTATAGTGTAAAGCTGTCTACGAAAAACTGAGCAACTTCAAAAGCTTTGCCTTTGGGAAGAGCATTTGTTCTCGCGTAGCCCTTAATACCACGCGCTTAATAGGCCAGTGAGGAAGAGGCAATATAAATAGATTTCCACTTTGTTGCTATATCTCCATGCAAATGTTAAGAGCACTTGCAATGTCTAGAGCATAACGCGTACGAAAAAAAACGCCATAGCATTTGGCTTCAAGCATGTGCTATGCTCATGTGAGGAGCAAAGAAACTAAGTAGATGGTGTCCTTGTTTCGCAATAAATATCAGTAAGAAGTGGCTGTGTATTCGCTTCCGCTGTCCTTCTTCTGGTGCGTTCATCATTTTTAATAACTTTTATTTATTTATTTATTTATTTATTTATTTATTTATTTATTTATTTATTTATTTATTTATATTTTATTTCCTATTCTATCTATTTATTGATATAGTTAGTTATTTAGACATACCGCAGCCCTACGTATGGTAGTACATAGTGTGGAGGAATTTAATATGTGATGTACACAAAAACCGAGGATAAAAAATTGGCAGATACCACGTAGAGTAGGAATCGAGCATATGCAAAGCACGAATGAGAAAAGTTGATAGGTCACTTCAAAATTAGCATAACGTTACGAGACGGAGGTAAGTTACGCTCTGCATGACTTCGACGTCATGATTATCATTGGACGTTCATATACGTTCGTCGTATATTAACATCACCTGATACCAACATTGTTATATATGAAGCTAGCAAAACGGTCGCGAGCGTGCTATCGGCGTAGCATGTGATTAGGTTTTACAAGACATCTATATAATGACTATCATGTTTGGACATGTCGTTTACATTCGTCGTCCATTCACGTCACGTAATACCAAATTTAGTATATGTGGAACTAGTGAAACGACTGCGAGAATGCTTGAGCGTGGCTTGTAGTCATATTTCACATGAAACGCAAATGATTATCATGTTTGGACGTCTCGTTCACCTTCGTCGTCTATTCACTTCTGGTAATGCCAAACTCGGTACACGCGAAGCTAGTGAAACAGCGGCAAGTGCGAAATGACAGGCCCGATATACTGCAACGCGATGTTGTCGAACGCGCAGTCTGGGCGCAGCGACGCCACGCTAGCGAAACGCAAGCACTCAACAGGCTGACGCAAGGCGCGACCAGCGTCCGTCAGCGCGACCAGGTGGCAACCGGCACGAAACGGGACATGCTGCGTTTCGCGCCGACGAGGTTACTGAGACAGCACCGCGTCTGCATCTCTTTGTGATGGAGGGACACTGTGTGCGCTCAAACGTGCATGCTGTCAAAGCAACTCAGCGCGGGCCTGCGAATACATGGCAGACAGTCCAATGTGCAGGTCAGTGGGAAGATCCTTGTTCTCCACTTGGGGGATATTGGCGCCTGGCGCGGCGTGACGTGATGAAATGAACGCCGGCGCGCAAGCGCGCCTGGTCACCTCAAAGAGTATTGGTGCCTTGAGTGTGGCATGTAGTCATGCTCTTACATGACACGCATCTCATGATTATTGTATTTGCACCAGTCACATACCTTCGTCATCCATTCACGTGACGTAAGACCAAATTTTGGCATATATGAATGTAGCGAAGCGGTCGCGAGCAGATCATGAGTGTGAGGCGTAGTCATGTTTTTACATGACACGCATGTCATGATCATCATTTTTGAACGTGTCATCTACCTATGTTGTCCGTTCGCGTAACGTAGTACCGAATTTGGTACATGTGAACCTAGCGAAACGACCGCGAGTGCATCATGAGCGTAGCATGTATTCATGTTTTTACATGACGGGCATATCATGACTATCATGTTTGCACCAGTCACATGCCTTCGTCATCCATTCACGTTTCGTAATACCGAATTTGGTACATGTGAAGATAGCGAAACTGCCGCGAGCACATCATCAGTGCGAAATGTCGTCATGTTGTTACATGACACGCATCTCATGATTTTCATGTTAGGGTCTGTCGCTTGTATTTGCCATGCAATCATGTCATGCCATACCAGTTCTGCAACATGCCATGGGAACGAAACCACCGCAAGAGCTGCAGGGCCATGAAATGTAAATCATGACATTCATGACATATATGTCATAATTTTTATGTTATAATTCGTCCATACAGTCATGGTATGTCATACCAAGTGGGGTATTCATACCGTTATCCAAGTGGCCAGGAGAGCTAAAAGACGTTAGCGGCTAGATAGATAGATAGATAGATAGATAGATAGATAGATAGATAGATAGATAGATAGATAGATAGATAGATAGATAGATAGATAGATAGATAGATAGATAGATAGATAGATAGATAGATAGATAGATAGATAGATAGATATGTGAGGAGGTTTAATAGCCGTCAAAGACAGCGACGAGACAGCGTGAAGAACCGTCCAGTGATCTGCACAGCAACGATTCGAAGCACGAGCCGAGAGAGCCGGGCGTTGGCGATGCTGCTGGCTGCAGGCACATCTTCTTCACAATCGCCCCGGCTGGAAAAGGAGCCATCCTGGCCACCTAAAAAGTTTCTGGGAGAGGCTCATGATACGGTTTTAGGCGGGAAATATGGACGATGTCACGTACACGCCGGCGCATGTCATCCGATCGGGAAACTGGCTCAATTAGGTAATTAACCGGAAAGGTTTTCTCTAAAATGGTGTAAGGCCCCTCGTACTGGGGGACAAGTTTTCATGAGAGTCCCGGAGTTTGGTATGGGATGGCAAGCCACACGAGAGACCCTGGGGCATAGCTGGGATCCGGAAGAGAGGTGCAACGGTTTTTTTTCTGGCGTTCCTGCTCGTCTGAGGTGAACGCACGGGCGAGCTGGCAGCACTCTTCGGCTTCTCCAGCAGCATCGGAGATAAGTGGACATTCGGAAGCATCAGGACGGTAGGGAAGTAGAGTATCAATTGTATGGGAAGGGTCACGTCCATAAAGAAGAAAGGTGAAAATCCCGTGGTTGTTTGTATTGCAGTATTATATGGGAATGTGACGTATGGGAGAGCACGGTCCCAGTTGCTATGATCAGATGCCACGTACATTGAGAGCATATCACCCAGCGTGCGGATAAACCGTTCCGTTAGCCCATTAGTCTGCGGGTGGTATCCTGTCGTTTTCCGATGAATGACGTGGCATTCTGAAAGCAGAGCTTCGACGACCTCGGAGAGGAAAGCGCGGCCTCTGTCACTAAGGAGCTCTCGAGGTGCGCCATGTCGGAGGATAAAGCGACGTAAAATGAAAGAGGCGACATCCTGAGCGGTAGCGCTCAGCAAAGCGGCTGTTTCGGCGTAGCGTGTTAGATGGTCGACCGCCACTATAATCCACCGATTGCCATCTGGTGTCAATGGAAGGGGGCCGTAGAGGTCAACGCCAACGCGATCAAATGGCTTGGCAGGGCACGGAAGTGGCTGCAATTCGCCAGTGACACATGGCGGTGTTGATTTGCGTCGCTGGCAGTCAGGACAGCACTGCACAAATTTGCGCACAAAATTGTACATGCCGCGCCAGTAATAGCGATGGCGAAGGCGTTAATATGTTTTGAACACCCCGGCGTGGCCACATTGTGGATCGTCGTGAAGAGAGGCGCATACCTGCGATCGTAATGTGCGTGGAATGACCAGTAGCCGCCGGCGGCCATCAGGAGCGTAGTTGCGTAGATGAAGTAGTTGAGCGCGGATGGCAAAATGGAAAGCTTGACGTCGGAGGGATCGAGATACCGGAAGGTTGGGCGTACCGGATAGATATTCGAGAAGAGATGCAATCCACGGGTCACGACGTTGTTCGGTGGCAATTGAGTCAAGATTTAATGATGACAAGGTACGGGGACACGTGTTACCGCACGTCGGATCTGGTGGCAAAGGTGATCGGGATAGGGCGTCAGCGTCAGAGTGTTTTCGTCCGCAGCGGTATACGACGAGAATGTCGAACTCCTGGATGCGGAGTGCCCATCGCGCAAGGCGGCCAGAAGGGTCTTTCAGCGTGGAGAGCCAGCAAAGCGCGTGGTGATCAGTTACTAGATCGAACGGGCGGCCGTATAAGTACGGCCGGAACTTTCCAAGCGCCCACACCAGAGCCAAACACTCTTTTTCTGTCACGCTGTAATTAGTTTCGGCTTTCGTCAGAGTGCGGCTAGCGTAGGCTACAACGTACTCTGAATAGCCGGGCTTTCGTTGAGCGAGGACAGCGCCTAGCCCGACGCCGCTGGCGTCGGTGTTCACTTCGGTAGGAGCCGTCGGGTCGAAATGGCGAAGAATAGGTGGGGAGGTGAGTAGACGGCGTAGAGTAGTGAAGGCAACGTCAAATGCAGTGGACCAGGAAGAGAGGTTCACGTCACTGCGAAGAAGCTGGGTTAATGGTGACATGATGGATGCAAAATTGCGAACAAAGCCTCGGAAATAAGAGCATAGGCCTACAAAACTGCGAAATTCCTTCATGGTCGTCGTTTTGGGAAATTCTGCGACCTGCTCGAAGTTTTGCTGGGTCAGGTAATACGCCGTGCTTCGACACGATGTGGCCTAGGATGACGAGCTCGCGTGCAGTGAAGCGGCATTTTTTCAGGTTAAGCTGCAGGCCGGCGTTGGTCAGACAAGTCAAAACGTGCCTGAGGCGAAGGAGGTGCGTAGGAAAGTCGTGCGAGAGAATCACGACATCGTCGAGGTAGCAGAGGCATATATTCCACTTGAGGCCACGTAGCGTATTATCCATACGTCGTTCAAACGTGGCGGGCGCGTTACAAAGCCCAGAGGGCATAACGTTAAACTCGTATAGTCCGTCAGGTGTAATAAATGCAGTTTTTTGGCGATCCGCTTCAGCCATTAGAACTTGCCAGTAGCCAGACCGCAAATCTAGCGACGAGAAGAATTCCGCTCCGTGAAGGGTGTCAATGGCGTCATCAATGCGCAACAAAGGATATACGTCCTTGCGAGTTATCTTATTCAAACGACGATAATCTACGCAAAATCGTATAGATCCGTCTTTCTTACGCACCAGGACGACAGGAGACGCCCAAGGACTGTGAGATGGTCGAAAGACGTCTTTACGAAGCATATCTTCGACTTAATTGTTGATGACGCGGTGCTCTTCAGTGGAGACACGGTATGGTCTTTGACGCAGTGGCTGGTGTAGGCCGGTGTCAACATGACGTTTGACTTGCGGCGTGTGGCCCAGTTGAGGTTGCGACACATCGAAAGAATTCCGGAACTCATGCAGAAGATCAAGCAGGTCGGCATGTTCGTTGGGAAGGAGGGGGTCGGCGATGGCGCTGGAAAACGTATCCTTGGACGACTCCTCGAGGGCCGACAGTGATTTTGGGTGGTCGCAGTAGTCATCCGGGACATCAACCAAAGACGAAGGGTCGAGATCCTGCACGTGGCCGAGACATACCCCCGCAAGCAAAGTGACAGGTGTGGAAAGCGGGTTGAGTATGAACATATTGCTTTTTCTGGCGGCAAGGTCAATCGTTGCGAAAGGCAGCGGCAGAGCTCGACGACTCGTGAAGACAGTGGCGTCTGTGTAGGCGTTGCATGAAACGGGAACAAGTGCGAAATTTTCAGGTGGAATATCGGTATCTTCATGCACGAACAACTTCGGCGGCTGATGAAGAGCGTCAAGTAATGGGACATCACAAAAGGGTGAAAACTCAACTTCAGCGCGTGCGCAGTCTATGACGGCATTATGGCGGGATAGGAAGTCCCATCCGAGGATGACGTCATGCGAACAGATAGCGAGGACAATAAACTCTACAATGTAAACAATGCCTTCGATGGACACTCTTGCAGTGCAGGCTGCGAGAGGCGTTACTTGCTGTGGACTTGCGGTGTGGAGTACAGTCCCAAAAGCGGCGTTTTGACTTTACGTAATACACGGCAGACATTAGCGGCAGTAACAGAAACAGCGGCGCCGGTGTCCACAAAAGTGAAAGTACGATAACCTTCAACAGTTACTGCGACCATGTTAGCAAGAGAGGGGCGAGGGCTTAGACAGTTCAAAAAAGGCGCAGTTCTTGCGTCTTGAACTGCGGTGCTCAGTTTTCCTGGTCAGAAGGTCTAGGACGGCGATGCATGGTGGAGGGCAATCGCCGACGAGGAGAGGGTGCGCGCGGCGTCACGAAGTCGTGGTCGTTGGGAGGGGCATACGAGGTGACGAGGCCGGCCCGTATTGCGCGAAGGGTTGGCTGCCGGGTTGCGACGATCGGACATAGTCGCCGAACGTCTGAGGTCGACGGCGGCAGTAGCGGGCAACGTGTCCGGGAGTGAAGCAAGCGTAGCATATCGGTCGGTTATCGGGCGTCCTCCAAGGATTGGCGACTGGTGGTGCCGCCCAAGGTGCAGTATAAGCAGCCGGGTGTGCGGGCTGTGAGCGCGAGGTGTACGGTGGTTGCGGAAGCCTACGCACAGCGTCTGCATAAGTGAACGTCGCTGCTACAGGCAGCATCTCTTGCGAACAGGTGACAGGAGGAGCCACAGGCTGCGCTGCATACGTTAGGGGTGCGGCCACAGGCTGCACGGCTGGCGGATAGGCGACAGAAGGGCCTACCGGCTGCACGACGCGCTGGCAGTGAACACGGCTGGATAGAGGTGGCTCGTGGTGTGCAAGAGGCACAGCTTGGGCAACCTCTTCTGAAATAGCAGTGCGAAGCGGGGCAGGTAGACGGGTGGTGGTCTCGTGAGTGAAGGGCACTAGGGACAGTTGGCGGGCGACTTCCTCGCGGACGAAGGCTCGAACTTGCTGAAGCAACGGTGAATTGTCAGACAGGGTGTCGAAACAGGACAGTGACTCACCACCACGGTGAGGCTGCCGTGTCAGAGTGCGTTGCTTCTTCAACTCGTCGTAGCTCTGACACAAGCTGACGACTTCGGAAACTGTGCTCGGATTTCTTGCCAAGAGCATTTGAAATGCGCCGTCGTCGATGCCCTTCAGGATGTGTTTGACCTTGTCAGATTCGGGCATGGTATCATTCGCACGTCGACAAAGGTCAACGACGTCCTCAATATAGCTGGTAAAGATCTCGCCAGTCAGCTGAGAGCGGACGCGCAAGTGCTGTTCTGCCCGCTTCTTGCGGACAGCCGGCCGACCGAACACTTCAGCTCATGACGTCTTGAAGACGCTCCATGTGGGGTTGTGTTTGTGGTTGTTAAACCACAATTCGGCGACGCCAGTGAGATAAAATATAACGTGGCCCAGTTTGTCGGCTTCATCCCACTTATTGTTGGCGCTCACCAGTTCGTAGTGCTCGAGCCAGTCTTCGACGTCGGTTCCATCCGCACCGCTGAAAACTCTCGGGTCCCGTAGCCTAGGATGGCCAGGACAGTTGAACTGGGGCGAAGGCACCGATGTAGTGGCGTTGTCAGTCATGACAGGCGGTAGCGTGCAGCTTCGCAGCTCCAGGGTGTAGCAACGGGGATTAACAGCACCTTCCACCAAATGTGAGGAGGTTTAATAGCCGTTAAAGACAGCGATGAGACAGCGTGAAGAACCGTCCAGCGATTTGCACAGCAACGAACCGAAGCACGAGCCGAGAGAGCCGGGCGTTGGCGATGCTGCTTACTGCAGGCACATCTTCTTCTTCACAGATAGATAGATAGATAGATAGGTAGATAGATAGATAGATAGATAGATAGATAGATAGATAGATAGATAGATAGATAGATAGATAGATAGATAGATAGATAGATAGATAGATAGATAGATAGATAGATAGATAGATAGATAGATAGATAGATAGATAGATAGATAGATAGATAGATAGATAGATAGATAGATAGATAGATAGATAGATATATAGATAGATAGATAGATAGATAGATAGATAGATAGATAGATAGATAGATACGCTCAAAGTCACCGAATTTCGCCAAGTTTAAAATTGGCAGATCCCACGTACAGTGGGAAACGATAATATGCGAACCAGGAATGATAAATCTTGATATATCACTTTAAAATCAGCACAACATTGCAAGGTGGAGGTAAATGGGGCCGTACTTGACTTCCATGTCGTGACTATCATGTTTGGATTTGCCGTTTACTTTCGTCATCTATTCACGTCGCGTGATACCAAATTTAGTATATGTGGAGTTAGCGAAACCGCCGCGAGCACGCTATGAGCGTTGTTTGTTCTCATGTTCTTACATGACACGCGTGCCAGGATTATCATGTTGGGGACAAGAAGAGGTGGTGCGTATGTACAGTAGTCACTTAGCATAGTACCCTACAGTGTAGTTTCTAGTCCAGTGCTTTTTACAAAGCCTAGAACAGCCTCTGTGGCAGGTTTTGACGCTGTTTGGTCGTTCATTGCTGACAACATGTGGCTTTCACTTAATGGTGTTCGTCCGATGCTTGCCAACGTTGCAGTTAGCATTTTTCTTGGCGCCACGTATAATGCACAGTCACAAAATACGTGAGCTATTGTTTCGCGCACTTTGCAGCGTTCACGATTCGGGCTGTCCGCACGGCCGGTTAGGTGGGTGTAGTGGCGAGTGAAGGCGACGCCCAGGCGAATTTGGTGCAGTATATTAGCATGTCTTAGGCTGATTTTATCTGGAAGACGAAAAGTCATACCGGGGTCTGTTTCCCGCAGGCGCTTGTTCCGGTGATCTGGTAGAGACCAGTAAGTGGCAGCGCATTCGCGCATGAGTGATCTCAACAATGTGTTGACGTCACTTCGCGAATACGGTACTTTGACGTACATATGTGCGTTAAAACTGCCGCTCTTGCTTCGCTATCGGCTGTTTCGTTGCCAACCAGGCCACAGTGTCCAGGAATCCATAGAAGTGTAATCAAGTGACTGCCCCTGTGTGTTAGGTCAAATGCTTGGATGATTCCTAACGCTAACTCGTAAAATTGGCCTCTTCTTGAGCAAGAATGGATAGCTTGAAGAGCTGATTTTGCATGAGACAGAATCGTCCATTTACGCGGTGCTTGGTCGTTCACAAATTTTATGGCTTCTTGTATAGCAACAAGTTCTGCAGCTGTCGAAGATGGCCATGATTTAATTTGAACTGTCGGGAAATAACGAGTTGAGGGATCACGAAAGCTGCAGCTGAGGCGGATGAAACAGATCCATCGGCGTAAATGTGCACAGAGTCGCTGTATCGGTCATCTAAATGTCCCAAGGTCAGTTGTTTGAGGGCAATATAAGAAACACGTGGCTAATACGAAATTACACGTATGTGAAGGCACACCAGCGGTTTAGTCAATGTCCATGGAGGCACTGCTGGGATTACGGCAGGTGCAAAGCCTGAAGGGATCTTGTGCCTATGCGTATCGAGGCATCGCGAATAGGTACAGCCTGGTCGGTCCACTTGTAGCGAAGACAACGGGTGCTGTAAATGTCGGGTCAGCAGACGAAGGTGTACTCGAAGAGGCTCACGGGACGTGTAAACCTGTATAGGGTAGGTGCGGGACTCCTCTATAGTGCCAGAGGTTGACGTGCACCGTGGCAGGCCAAGGCATATTCTCAGTGCTAGTGCCTGAAGGCTCTCTAAAGTACGAAGGCACGTTGCCCGCATGCTGGAAAGTACAGGTGAGCTGTACCGTATATAGCCCACAAACAATGCCTTGTATAACTGCAGAAGACTTTTTTCTGAAGGGCCCCATCTCAGTCCTGCTATAACACGAAGAACATAAAGGAAACTGATTAGTTTGTTTTGCAGCACAGTCACATGCTTTGACCAGGACAGGTTGCGATCAATGACGACCCCTAAATAGCGGTGGTGCTTGACCGCGGGAATCGCTGATCCGTGAGCGAAGATTGGGTACCGCGACACTGATTTCTTCGTAAATGTCAATGCAGCACATTTCGCTATTCAAAGTTCTAAGCCCTGATGACGTAAGTACTGACGTAAGATGACGTAGGCCCTGATGACGTAAGACGCCCACTCAACAACTGTTGAGTGGGTGTCTGAAGGCTTCGGACAGTTTGCCATATTCGAGACAGGGGTTTTTTGTGATCAAGAGAGCCACAAAATGCCCTTCACCGTTGCCTATCGAGCTTATCGAGGTGTCGCAATACATGTCGTTGTGCTTGGCGTGCTGTGGATAGGTCAGATGGTCATTTCGTCCTCCTGTATTTCCTCTCTGCCCGGCGAGGAATTGCGCGAAGGTATTCATATTGTGCGTCAAGTTGTGATCTTGGTAGCGACACATTCACAAGTTTCGTATGCGTTGTTAAGGCTGATGCTATGAGGCTTTCTATTTCAGATATAGACTGAATGTTCCCGCATTGAGCATTTACAGAAGCTTCGAATCCTGGCCAGCCTACGTTTTTCACAGGCAGAGGAGTCGAATGACGGAATCCTTTTAGCTGTATATATGTAGGGAGATGGTCACTTCCACGTGTTTCAACGTCTACGAACCAACAGGTGGTAGGCAAGAGACTTCTGCTCACAAAACATACGTCTAGACAGCTGCTGTACGATGCGCCACGAAGGTAAGTAGGTGAGCCATCGTTAATGGACATCAGGCCTTGATTGAGCCCAAAATCGGCAATATCCCTACCGCGGGTGTTCATTGAGGCAGAACCCCAAATGGGATGGTGTGCATTAAAATCCCCAACTAATACATGTGGTCCAGGGCAAGCTTGAAGCACAGACAAGAGATGGGAACAGTCCACGTGGCTTCTAGAAGGAATGTATCCACCAATTATTGATATTGGTCGTCGTTTGTGCTTCATAGATAGGCAAATATAGTCGTTAGAATCATGAAGAGCCACGGCATGTCTCACGTACGTTAAATCTCGACGTACGCATATAATTACTTTGCTCGCATTTCGATCATCGCGTGACCACCAAGTGACGTATCCGGAAATCCGAAACGACGACATCACATCCGGCTCACATATTACAACCAACGGAAATTTGTATATAAACATCCGTTGTCGAAAGTCAGACAATAGGCTTCGCAAACCTCGTGCGTTCCACTGCATTATAGCAGAGGTGCGCACACGTTCATCGAAGAAATTCGCCATATTGTTTATGGAAGGGCCAGCAGTAGCGGTTCCAGCACGTTGAGGATCTGCACTGCTGTTTTCGCACCTGGCGTGTGTAGCTCGTTGAGAATGGCACGAATAATTTTAGTAGATGCTTCAGCATAGTTTGGTTCTTCTCAGTGTCTTGCCTATCATTTTCCGCCCTCTTTGAAGTTGCAGCCCATGAAGTGGTCTTTTTATTGCTCCGGTTGGTAGCGAAGGCCACTCAGTATCTGAAGCATCGGCGTGCAACGCGGGCGTTGGTCCACTTTCTGCATCCCTGGGACGTGGTGCGTACAACATGGGTGTAGCGGCCTGATAATGCACACGCATATGTTCATCTGTTGCTGATGGTGATGCATCACTCCTATGTCCACTATACTTTCGCTGGTGCCTACGTTTTGGATGACGTCTGTGTCGGAGGATGGACGTGACAGCCTCTCTGTGTGTCGAGTTGTCTCTGACCATCTTCCGCAGGACGCGAATTTCTTCTTTGATCTTCGGGCACTCCTTCGACGTTGCTTCATGTGCACCAGAGCAGTTTGGGCATTTCAATGGAATGGCTGTATCGCAGTTTTCCGCCTTATGAGACCCGTCGCACCGCTGGCAAGTTGTCTCACTTTTGCACACTGCGCTGACGTGTCCCAACTTGCAGCAGTTGTGACACTGCAAAGGCCGTGGCACGCAAGGGCGCACGGTATGTCTCACGTATCCAACTTTCACGCTAGGGGGCAGAGTCTCAGAATCAAATACTAGTTTGATGCAGCGAGACTGCCCGAAGCGGCGTATGGTCACGATTCTGACTGTCGACGTCACAAGATTCTGGAGGTCAGCGCCTGTGATATCAGCGTCGACGTCATTTATCATGCCAGTCGTTGTTCCTTTCCCATGAGCGAGGAACGCGCGAACTGAAATACTTCCGAGCTGCATGACGGCCTTCAATCTATCAAGAATGGTTTTGTTTGCCACATCAACTGACAATATGTTTTTCCTGCTATTTATGCGAATTTCATTCACTTGAGCAGGTGCAACTCGCTCGAAATAATTAGTCAATGACTGCCTGTTTAGTGAGTTCAGGTTGTCTGATGTAGAGATGGGTACATATGAGATGGTGAAACATCGCTTGCCTTTGTCTAGCGCCGGTTGTGGCTCCGCCGTTGATGACGTCCTGCGAAGCTTTCTTTTCAACCGGCGGGTATGGAATGTCCTGAAGTCAGCTTGCGATTCCATCTCTTCCACTGATGAGCTCTCGGTAGAATCATCACAAGGAGCAGATGCGCCAACGCGGTCACCCACATTCGGTCCATCCTTATGCAAACGGCTACGGCCCGCTGTCTCGTTGGATGGATGGTCCCCCATCCCGGGGGGTGACGTCTTCCGTTTCGCTTGTTCAGAGAGAGTAAGGAAGTCTGACAGTTTAGGAAATAACGAAAGTTGTTCAAGGCAGAATTATGCCCGAACGCACTTCTTCCTCGCCTTCCCTAAAAGCCGTAAGCGGCTAGATAGATAGATGGTACGCTCAACGATAGTTATTGCGCGAGAACAAAACGACGACACAGAGACAAGAAGGACACGAAAGACACGAGCGCAATGTGTGTCTTTGCTCGTGTCTTTCGTGTCCTTCTTGTCTCTGTGTCGTCGTTTTGTTCTCGCGCAATAACTATCGTCATGCCATACCAACTAGCCCAAGCTGCCACACTTCTAAGGTACGCTCAAAGTCACCGAAATTTGCTAAGAAATGCTTCGCATTTAAAGTAATAATTATATTCACAAGGTTAAGGGCACACTCACTATCAATCGCAAGTTCTTTGTTATGGTGTCATTAATTGGTAGATTCGGAGCACTTCCAGTAATACTTTCTTCGGCTTCATGAGGAGCAAGTCTATTCCACTGGGGGGATTGAAAGTGCTCCCTGTGTGTTCCATTGGCAGATCTGGAGCAGCTCCGTCGTGAGATCCACTCCACGGAGTAACAACTTCTACTTCGTGAAAATCGGCGGATTCGGCCGGAAGTAGCCAGCGCCTCGTAGATTGAAACGCTGACAACCTTTGGGCGCGCCAACGAACTCAAGCCGCTTTAGTTGCGCCTCGCGTCGGAGCTCAAGTTTTGCTAGCGAAGCGTCGCTGTGACCAGCGTGCCCACTCAAGCAATAAAAGAGACGCGCGCATCGCGTTCCATTCTGACCCTTCCATTTGCTCCAGAGGGAGCACGTGTGTTTCGTTGGTAGATTTTGTTCTGTTGCCCTCCTTCAGAGTGGAGTGCTCCGGCGCAGAATCCTTGCGTCACTCCGAATCAGCCAATGGATGACACCATTAGTCAAACAAAAAGTCGCCATGGGTAAAGCGTTTCAACATTCAACAGTCCTGGGGAAAAAACGGTAGTTGAAAATAATAATACTTGCGAAGAATTTAATTAGTTTAGTTATTTGTTGCTCCTTGTGAGGCACCCGTGCGTTACAAATATATATTAGAGCATGAGTAATGTGGTGCGTGAAATCATCATTACTGGGGTACTACATCCCAAAACCACTATATTTTTATGAGAAACACTGAAGTGTAGGCCTCCGGACATTTCAATCATCTGGTGTTCTTGCATAGCATGCGAGGTTTTGACGTTTCGCCTCTATCAGAATGTGCCCGTCACGGCCGGCAACAAAACCGCCACCTTCGGGCAAGCAGCCGTGCACCACGAGCCCCACTCTACCGCGGTGAACGCGGTGACTACTATGGTGAGTAGAACAATTGTCGAGAGCAAGTGTGAGGACGGTGAGAAAGAGGTGTTAAACAGAACAGAGCCAATACAGAACGACGAAAAACTTCAATATTGCCTAGAGTGTACAAAATGAACGGCTTTCTTGCACTATACCAACACTTACGATGTGTATTCCGCTTTACCGAGGTTTGGTGCAGCTGCAGATAGTTTTGCTCGTACTCTCAAGGCGAAAGCCTCAGATGCGATAATCAAGCGCGAGATTTGACCATCCGCACCTTGTGTCCCACTGTGTCGAGGACAAGCGACGCAACGAGCGAGATGACATCGCCTTATGACGTTACAGATCGCAGAAAAATTGTGACGTCACCATGGCGTCATAATGACGTCACTTGAAGTAACGCTGCATGGTGATGGCATCACATCGCATCGTCGCCTGGTGAAAGGTCATCCGATCATGGAGTCAATGTTAAAACAGGTCAGGCACCTTCAATCTTGGGGCCACCGTAAAACATCGTTGGGTGCAGGACTCCTGTTACCGTGTTTCCATCTTTCCTATCTCTCCTGTCCCCTCGATATGTCGTCGCTCTCTGGCTTACCTCATCTCTCTTTCTCTCTCTCTACACCTTCATTCCTATCCTTTTAATTCCTGCTCACCCCAATCCCTTGTGAGCTACTGTTGATGTGTCGCTCGCTGAAGCAGACAGTTACGGGGCTCACTTTTCTCTTCCTTTCTCTGTTAGAACAACTTTGCAGGAGGAAGCTTCCGGAGGGAGGTCGGCAGCATCAGTATATCGGCTGACTCCTGAGTTGCCACTTATACGACTCCCTTTGATGAGGCACGTTATCTCAGGTCATGCACGTCATGTGACTCTGAAAAGAGTGTATAATGACCCCTAAAGAGAGTTGACGGGCCTCCTAAAAAACAGTGATATAGGTGGCAAGCCACAACTCTCCGCGAAGGGCCAAATTACATTTTATTAGAGTGTACGAGTCGTCTTAAGTGAATGTGTAAGGATGCCTGAAGGTGAACATACTTTGCAGATATCAACTCTGGCAGGGTGAAAATGGTTTCTTTCTCAAAGTCACCCTTGAACAGGGAACGGAATCAGTCCTGAAACGTCGGGCCAGTTGCAGTTTTTACATATGAAGCATATTTTAGGGAACTTCGGCAAGTTTGACCATATCAATCGATCTATCTATCTATCCGCTTATGACTTTTAGTTCTCCTGGCCGTTTGGATCATGAACTCTAAACAAAAGTTAGTATAGCATAAGATGACTGTATGATGAGCATAAGTCATTAGTCGTAACATGAAAATCATGATATGCGTGTCATGAATGTCATGATTTATTTGTCATGCTCTTGCTGCTGCAGCGGTGTTTTCGTTCACATGACATATCGCAAAACTAGAATGGTATCAAATGACTGCATGACGAACATAAGTGACAAGCTCTCATGTGTAAATCATGACATGCGTGTCATGTAAGAACATGACTACAAGCCACGCCCATGATGCCTTCATGGTCGTTTCGCTAGCTTCACATATACCAAATTGAGTATTACATGACGTGAACGGACGATGAAGGTACATGACACGTTCAAAGATGATAATCATGACATGCCTGTCACGTAAAACATGACAACCTGCTACGCTCATAGTGAAATCTCGGCCGTTTTTCTACCCTGCACTGGGGGAAGGGGTGAGGGGATTAAAGGTGAACAGAGAGAGAAGTGAAGGGCAACGTGTGTGTAGATGTGACCTTGTCGATTGCACGCTTATAAGCTTATAAGAGAGAAGTAAATAAAAGGAAGAGACAGGGAGCTTAACCTAGAAAAACTGAGTTTGTTTATTCATATGAGGGACCCAGTGGGCTTTTATTTTCTCATTTTTTTGCACGATTTACTCTTTCAAACCACCAACCAAGAACAAATTATACCCTACTTCGATTGAGATGTCCAGCCATTGCCGAGGAAATATCTGCAACCGACGTATGCCAACGCCTCACGCATCTCCAGGCCTGTCAATCAAGCAGCGGCGCGCGCTGCCCGCAGGCCACACACCGATGCGCCTCAAAAACACGTCGTATATAGCCTCAGAAAAAAGAATAATAAGTAAAAACTCCAGTTCCTGTGTACATCACTGCTCTGTACTGAAATTCCGAGCTCGCCTGACTGGATCGGTCTTGTTAACCCATCACTGAGCTCACCTCGAGTAGAAGCTCTGTTTTCTTGGAACAGGATGCATGATAGAGATTGTCATATTGCGTTTGCTATAGCTTTAAATAAAGCGAACTACACAGCCTTTTTCGATCTCTATTCACTAAACCATATAACATCGAGGCATGGCATGCATCTACGGAGCATCCACTGTTCTTGCACTGTGCAGAAACAGTAATAATAAATGAAAACTACGGCAAGCGGTATACAGACACGTTCCTGAACTAAGCAAGAAGGCTTCAAGCACTTTATATCTTTTTTCCAGCATTGTCACCGTAAGTAAGCGTTTCCTTTAACATTTCAATACTATCCGACCCAAGCAGCTACATAGAAGCACTAACTATCAATTTATATACAAATTGGGGATAATTTGTTAGCACATTTTCACTATTTACCGCTGAGTGAACGTTCATCGCCTTACACAAGCCACTGATAATGAAACTGAGAAGGCTGGTGTAAAAACCATGTCACATTAGAAAAAAAAACATTATGAAAAGTGTCATAAGTTAGTACTGTTCTCACATCGAACGCATTAATAGCTAGAGTACAAATAATGCAAAACGATAGATATGATAATCACGGACTTGACGCCACTTGGGTCACTGTCACCCGGAAATCAAACGCGAATAAAGCAAGTGCATTCCTGGTACAAACCGGGCCTCTCAAATACGCAAGTTTTTCGAAGCAACACGTTTGCACCAAATAGAGACACCTTGGCTTCCCCTGGAGGCAAATGCTCCTATCAGCAGGTGCTCTCTTTGAAAGGGCCAAGAAGCCAAGCACGTAAGAGTAGAGCAGAAAAAAAAAACACACGGACGCTCATCACCACGAAACGGGAACGTTCGTAGGCCGTGCATGCCCCGTCCGAAGAAGGCGCCAGGAGTTGCCATTAGCGGCGTCTACCGTGAACCTCAAATAAGCTGTCGGCAGTGATTGACAGGCACAAACACCGCTTGCGGGGACCCTGGCAGCTTGTCGAGTAACCAAAAAAAGTCAAGTGTGGGGAAGAAGATCGCACGTTCTCGGCTACGGGGAACGACGAGTGTCTGGCTCGGGGGAAACAAGAATTCCGTATCTCGACGACGCCCGTTGTATTAACGCGTTCGCGTGCAGTGTTGAACGTCTTCGTCAGCCTGACACGCTCCGAACCGGGCGCAGTTCTGTCGGACGACGTGGGGAAGGAGCAAACAACGCCGCCCTCGACACAGCACCAAGAGAGCCGCGCCGTGCAACACACGCGCGAAAGAATTATGATAGCGAAGGCGGTGCCTCCTTGTTTACAGGGACGCACAGCTAGCGCCTGCGGTGTGGCTGAGGAATTCGCGCTGCTTGAGTGATTCGTGAAGAGCGGAGAAGTGAGAATGTAGGCATCGCCGCTTTTGTATAGACTTATTAAATGGGGTTTCACAGGTATAGTTCATTCGCTCGGGCTAGCTGAACATCTTTCCGCAATGAATTATCGTGCCTTGCGTTAGGTTGACATTGCGAATCTCCTAATTTGTGCAACATCTCTCTGTTAACCAGGATTAACATTTTGTATATACCTGAAAAATACACCGGCGAACATCTTTTGGTCGGTAAGTGAAGAGCAGAAGGCTTTGATGATCAAGGTGTAGCTGCCCTAAGTTCAGTCCAAAATTTGGTGAAGCGCGGTGGCGTTTCCGCCAACAATTATGTGGGCTGCTTTTATAAACATCGCTAATAAGTATTGATGACAAAATCCTCGGCGATATTTGGGGCTTCCGAGAGTGTGTTCCCTCCAGCGTGCGCAAAACTCATTTAAAGTTTCAACAAAATTCGTAGAAAGAAGTTACTGATGAACTTCAATTCTGCAAGTGCAACATTTGCCAAAACATAAATAACTGTTTCATTGCAACATCATAGTGGTGTTGAACTGAAAGCATTGGTTAGCACAAAATAAGTGGGCACATTGATAGTGTTACCCGTGCGCGAGGTACCTTACGTAGACTAAAATGTACATTTACTTAGGTAAATGCACTTACTAATTACGAATATAATGCTCTTTTGAAACTCATGCCGATAACATTTTGATTAACTGTAAATAAGTTGTGCTCAACGGAGGTTACTAAGGATGATAGTATGACGCGGAGGCTTGTACCATCATCATTCTTTCACATCTGTAAGCAACAATTAGAATTGTTAACGTTTCTCGAAGAGGACATTTATACTCACTAAATCGAAACTTTAGCAGGGCTACTGAAATGTCTAGGTGTGCTTTGGTAATCTGACAGCGATACTAGCCAGCTGTATGACCTTGGCATAATAGCACGCGTCATTCATCACAGCGGCAATCTATTTCAATCGTAAGATTACACCAGCGTCAACGAGATGAGCGATGCTCGAGTTGACTAGGCGATACAAGTTATGAAGTTCCGTCGAGGTCAACAGTGGTTGAGAGGACGCGGCAACGCTGGGACTCGTCCGTCATAATTTCATGAGGCGTGACGTGTCCGGCACTCGTTATAGCCGCCTGCCTGCGTATATTTGTAAGCGTACGTTGTATGCATCCCACGCAGCGTCGTCCTGTAGATTGTCGGGGGAAATCTGTCACGCACAACTTTTTTTTGTGCTAGCGCTGTTTGCTTTTCTCATAAATCGAGACGGCAGAGGAATAGAAGCCATACAACCGACAGAAAGACCTTCAACCCCGTCTATAAATCTCGGTTAGTGCGGCGGCGGGAGATGCCTTTGTGCTGAGCAATCGATGTAACAGTATGCAATACATTGTAGAAGGCCAACCAGCAAAGCCTGAGCCATGAACCAACGTTAGGCGTAGAGTACTTTACTTCCCGTAAGACCAAACTTCCTTGTACGACGTTATATGTTTTTTTTTGGTTAGGGCTAACTTTGTTGAATATATATGTTGATCCATAAAACTTTTTTTTCTGTCTCTCCTCTACGTAAGCAGAATGTTTTGTCGGACAAATTGCCTACTAACAGAATCGGAAATGAATGTAAGTGCTGAGGAAATGAACTTAATCAACACCTGTTGTGCGTCCATGTTTCTTGTGTTATTTCTCCGCACTTGTGATTTTTATATTAGCCCTTTTATAAAATTAACAACAGAGTATTCGATATGCGTCTATGAATGTCTGAGCTTCACACAATGTTTACCAAATCAAGTTTTGTCTTTCTGTGACCCTTTTTAATTAGCTTCATTGAAGTGTACATTAGTAAAAGTGCGCCCACCTACATTGTGGAAACTAATTGACTGGGCATTGAAAACGATTGTTTGTAGAAAAAAGACACCCTGTGTCACCTATACGACACCAAATACTCGGCTATCACGTGCTTTTTAAGAGAGTTGATGTATTTACTTGGATAGAATTAGACTTCATTCGCATGAGTTGCTTCTGGGTGAACAGGAAAAGTCGCAGCAACATAAACATAGTGCGCCTCAGGTGTAAATACTTCAATAATTTACACCAATCATGTCTTGAGAGGAGCGTATTCTACATTCATTATTTCTTCATAAGTATATTTCACTCAGAGGAATATATTTCTCTTCTTTCAGTCACGGTGCTTCACGCTACAAAGTTTGCACATTTCATTACTTCCTTACTTCTGCGAAATTGTCAATAAGGGATGATTTAGTTTAACGGGGGTCATGTCTCACTTATAGACGAGGTGAGAGATTTCTTGGTTATCATCTAATTTCTTTTAATTTACAGCGCACAACTAGCCTATTTATCATAAAATAAACTCACTCAATGAGTGTTTGAGTGTCAACAAAGTGGCAACTGCTTAACCTTACGTCGTTTTTTTACAAATAAATGATTTGTATGTCGAAGCGTCTCTACTGTACTTTACTGCATAATTCGCTTTAATCGTCACTACAGAAATATTGAAATTAAGCACTGCATACATGGTGACAGTACGAAATTCTGCGTCCTTCACATACCCCAACCCTTCACTTATCAAAAGAACACCTCCACTTCTTTCATCTCTTCTCCACATCACTCTATCTTCCACGCAGACGCGTTGACTGAAGAAGGGAACTTCGCGCAACAAAACTTTTATCACCCTCTCTCAGGGCACCTATACTTCGCTCGCTCAAAGTATGGAGTTCTACAGCCTTTGAAGTGTGTACTCCGCTCTTCCTTCATCCTTCGGCATTGCGCGCCACACAAGCGTGCCACAAAGGCGTATTATGGGTCTCGCACGCTTTGATCGGCTTTCTCCGAAGGGTTCACGTCACTAGCGCTTCCATCGATTGGCCGTTCATTTCCGCTACTGGCCTCCGCTGCAGTTTGACCACATTACCGCACTCTCGCCGGAGCCAGGGTCGTCGGTCAGGTGGGCCCATTCATCACGAACCCTGGGGCCATCCATCACGGGGCCCAGATCTGCGCCAAGCTGGATGGCACCCGGGGCCACGTCGGCCAGAGCGCGGGAAAAGCTTTGCCTCCCTGCACGACCACGTGTTCCCTCGCCATCGCGAGGCGTCTTCTCTCACTTCGACAGTTGGGACGACGCTAACTGAAGGTCTTCTTCCCAAGCTGGGGAACGCCAGCGTGCCTTAAGTAACAGACCCAAGACACACGCCCCGATCTTTGCTGTATATTGGGATGTTGGGTGCAATTTAGCCCCTTCGCGTGTTGTGAGCGTGCTTTTAGGGACGAAGCCTGTTACAGTGGCACCTGTTCGTCCCCCGTCGTAGTACATAACATGTCTTACGCTTTGACCTGCAATGTGGCACCGGTGGGAGATTTCTCCTGTGCGTTGTTGAACAATAAAAAAATTCGCAGTTTGCGCGTTAACTGAAAGCCGAAGTCTCCTGTCTGTCATTCCCCATTTGCAGCCATTGGCATGTACATTGAGCCCTATCTGACAAGAAAGAGTTGCTACGTTATACTCGCTGGGTGTAACCTCCTTAGTTTTAGAAAGGGTTAGCGAGCGTTGGGCCACAGTGCCATGAATACAGCGAACTAGTATATGCCATGAACTCGATGTGGTTAAAGGTGGGAAGTAGATACGAAGCGCAAGCCAAATTCTCCTGTCTCTCATTCCCCATTAGCAGCCTTTGGCATGTACATTGAGCACTATCTGACAAGAAAGAGTTGCTACGTTCTACTCGCTGGACGTAACCTCCTTGGTTTTGCAAAGGTTTAGCGAGTATTGGACCGCAGTGCCATGAATACAGCGAACTAGTATATACCATGAACTCGAGGCGGTTAAAGGTGGGAAGTAGACACGAAGCGCAAGCCGTAAGAAAGTGTGCGTGTGCCACCTCTAGTTTAGCCCTTGGAATGTCCGCTGGATGGCGGTGCTTCTATATGCGGAATATATGATGAAAAGATGCGAGATAGTAGTACTTGGAGATAGTAGTACTTGGTTGACTAGATGGACGAACGGACCCACAGACAGAAGCATGGATGGAAGCATGAACGGACGTATGAACGGACGCAGGGGCGGATGCATGGACGAACGCAGGGACGGACGCATGGATGGACGTGGGACGCACGAACAGACCCACGCACGGATGGGTGGATGGATGCACGGACGGTCGCACAGACGGACGCATGGACGGACGCAAGCAAGAACAAATGGACGGATGGATGCTTTGCCTCACTCTCCATCATTCACCCCGTGGATATGCTGCCATTTTTATCGCCCCGTGGAAAACACTGGAGAAACTGCTCTGTGCAGAATCTATCACACACACCTAGATACAGTTTTCATCAGACCATTGCTTCAAATAATAAGCATAGCACGATACCTCAGGATGAGTTGAAGTGCAAATAGTTTAAAATTTATTCTCGGCTAGGATATCATGGGTGCACTGACCACACACATTTCACACTCAGTGCGAAATGTTTAATAAAGATGTTAATAAGAGTCTTATTAACATCTTTCATCAAAAGATGTTTTTTAATGTGAATGGAAACTTCTTTAGCTGTGCTATAGAAAATGTGCTTAGAAATTTTATAGCTTTCGTCGTTACAGGAAGTTATCGCATGCGGTTCGAGTTCTCAAGCTTTCACAAACTCACTGAATAATAAGAAGTTATAACTACACGTGTTGCGACATTATTCCATCGATGGCAGTGGGGCAAAATAATTGAGGACGCTGTACTTTCAACGGTCACAAATCTTAGTCGCCTCAGGCAGGCCAAGCCGATGGTTTAAAAACGTGGCAGAAGAGTTGGGCGGGTCGTCTCACGTTTCTATCTAATCATCATCCACCATCACTGCTTATTTATTCAGTACATCCCCTTTTATACCTTTCCTCTTACCCTTCTCCATGGAGGTTTTTTCTCTCTTTCACTTTCACTTTACCTTCCCAGCATCTTCTCCCGCTGATCGCACGAGACTATTTCACGTATTAAATACGTTAATGAACACGACTAAAAATGCAGCCCGTGAGTTTTCCCCGCCTCCCTCGATCGGTTGGCATCAATAATTTATCCAAACTTTAGAAAGTGAAACCTACTTTGGTACTTCCTTTTTTTTTTCATAGCAGACTAAGAGACATATTTCCAGAAGGAACGTTCTCTAAGTTTTTTCTGAACTGTTTCATGATACCCTTAATTTTGTAAAGTGCTTTCAAAGAGTGAGAATCCTAGGTTCATCACATTCGATGGTTTTCAAGAGAGAGAGAGAGAGAGAAAATTTAATGCGGAAAGGCAGGGAGGTTAACCAGAAAACATATCCGGTTTGCTACCCTGCACTGGGGAAGGGGTAAGGGGAGACAGAAAAGTAAGAAAAAGAAAACGTGCCATATGTAGAAAGCAAGTGCAGCCTAGCTCCACAGCATCGCAGTGCTATGCACTGAACGCAGGTGAATGTATTCATGAGGGGCACATCGGTGAACGGTATATCGACTTCTGTTAAGCTCCCTTAGTAGAGTACCTGGTGCTCTAAGTCGTTACCCACTTTTTCTAAACGCACATGTATTCATGAGTACTGATTTTTACGCATAATTTATGCTCTGTAGATAGTGTAACAAAATTTCATCTAAACACTGGCTCCAACGGTGCAGAGCTAGTCGGCGCTAGCTGTGCGCCACTGCAGAGTTGATGAAGTGCTCCAGCTCACATTCGTTTCAGATGCGGAGCATCTTTTCCTCGCGGGTATGTCACGCGTCCGACGTCCTCACTCACACTACGCATGCGCAACTCTCCTTCCCTCTCGTTCTGCACGCTTGGGTGATGCGGTACGCATACTGTGCAAGTAAGACACAAGATTCAGTTAAGAGATTGCGTTTTGCGTGCGTTCGTATACCTTATAAACGTCTGCATAGAACATTGAAAGTTTTCTTCATGCTTTCTGCCTCGACAGAAAGAAAATGAGGGGCAGGCTTGCTTTCATGCAACATGGAATAATATCATGTATCAGCGTCGCTACACCCTATGGCAAAATTACCCGAAAAAGGAGTAACGGAGCCCAATAGACGTGCGTGATGAACGGATAGACCGTTGAGGAGCAACCACAGAGGGAAGCGTGTGGCGCGAAACCACTTAGTCTCCGCTGGGATGAACCACCCGGGCATTGCAGGCAGCGCGAAAAGCGTTGCCAAGGTGGTCAACCCTCCTTCTCCACAGAACACATGTCCTTCTCCTCCTCTGCTGGCTCTGTCTTTCCCCGTATTTTGCCGGCGGCGGTCGCGTAGCGTCGCGCTCGGAGTGCTCGACCACGGCCGCCTGGATTACACGATCTATGAATTACGACGTGGTGCTTGTGTGTACGTCTGGATGAGCGCGGGCTGCTGCTTTAGCGTTTCGCTGCACCCATGAAGTCCGGAGCAAGGTTCGACAGGTCACCACGCCGCGCTGTATATCTCTGCCTTCAAGATAGTCACGACCAACACACGACAGCAACAGTTGGGAAGGCCAATATGGCGGCCGAAAAAACAACAGGCCTATCGGATATATACTTCAGTCCGACTCAGAGCAGAAAACAGCGCTGGATTCTAAGGCAAGTAGGTTATCATTCTTTATTCTACTCGTCGCGTGTGCGATACGGATCGCGCTTGCCGGCAACGGGCTCAGTCATGTTGTATATCGCATGCTCGAAATGCATCGCGAAGGTCAGCTTCGGCGTCTTCAGTTCGCCTGTGCTTCAGTCCGCCATTGCCGTCGGCTTCCCGTGCGCTCGCTCATCGAGTGCTCGTCTGTCTTCGCCACCGCGATGAGCTCCGTGATGACGATATTGGGCTGAGACCACGTCGCTGTGTTGGGAGTCGTCGAAAACACGTTGCGGGTTCTCGTAAAGAGCTTGGTTGTAGCGTTTCGTGCGCTGTAAGTGCACCAGTACGAGCTGGCGGGGCTTTCGCTAGCGTCGGAACTCACTGAAAATTGGTCGCCATTACAGTTGGTTTTCCCGCCAGTCGGTTGCAAGCAGCTCGGAGCCGTCCGCTGGCCGCGGCGGCGGACTCGCGTTTGCGCGCTGCACTCGCTCGAGTTTGTGGAAAAGGGCAGCATTACCGTCGGTTTCATCGGCGCTACCTCCAAACCAGCTCGGGGCTGTTCGTGGCGGCGGCCAAGCGTACGCTCGCTATCCTGTTCGATGTTCGCTGGCGGCAGACACTCCGCGTTTAGTGCCGTGTTTGGTCTCGCGTTTGCTTGCTCGAGATGAACGACGTCGCTCGCTTAGGACTCGCCGACTTGTTAGCGGCACGGAGGTTCGCGGAGTTGTGACTGCAGCCGCCGCTCCTAAGCTGTTGCACTACGGGGGTAGAAATGAGCCTTTGACGATGTGTGACATCACGGTCAAATTATTATTATTAGCATGTCATATCTTACATATGTTTTCATTTCACCTAGCACGTATTTCTCATATGCATTTGTATTCATCCTCTGTCACGTATGACTCACTATTTTACATAGTTATTGTGCAGCCGTGGGCACACACCGTGCCGAAGACTGTGTGCTGGCGCCTGCGATGCCCGTCATCCATCTCTTTCGTCAGAGCAGCTTCAGAAGGACTGTGCGATATGTGAAGGTAAAGTTATTTGTGTGTCATGTTTTAACGCTTGTTTCTATATTAAGGTGCACGTACTTGTCATATGCGTGCATCTTCATCTTCTGTCACGCGTGTCTAACTATTTTTACTATATTATTGTTCGTGCAGCCATGGGAACACAACAGGCAGAAGGCTGCATGCGCTGGCGTCTGCAATGCCTGTCTTCTATCGCTTCCGTCGGAGGAGATTCCCAAGGAGTGCACTCTTAAAAAAATGGAGTGACGTTCTCTCCATTAAGGGAGGAACGGCGATGTCCCCAATGTTCATCTTTAAATAGATAAACGTTGCTCCCTCAGCCATGGAGAAACACGTTCCTCCTTATGAAAATCAACATGGCTGCCCCCCGGCGAAGCGAGTAGGCTTAGCAAATGCAACGATTCTCGACTGATAAGGAGTGCACGGCACTGAAAGTTACAAAAAACGGTCCCGCTGAGCTTGATATTGAACGAAATGATTATAAAAACAAGCAGACGAACCTGTGGCGGTGAACACATCGCGAAAGAGAACAACGGAGCAAGTACGTTTCGTTGAGTCAGCGAAGCCACGTTCACTCCGAAAGACACAGATACTGCAGAGCCCTCACCTGAAGAGTGCATGCTAGGCTTGCTGTATTTATTTGTCGCAGATTCACATAGTGTAGCGATGTTATCCATGCGTTTACGGGTCCGCAGGTCACGAGATGTGCCTACAAACCGTACACTTGATCGCAGTGAAACCATTCCGAATCTGTAGTGCAGCTTTGATAGATAGATGTTCAACTTCATAAAATAGCTGGAGGTGTGAGAGCGTTATAGCCATGAAGTAGAGGGTAGCTGGCGCCATCTGGAGGGACTAAACAAAACTAAAGAAAGGTTGCCTGCCATGACGTACGTTTTTGTACCCACTATCACGGTTCCCTTGCGGACTGTTTACGCGTGAGCCCATTCAGGATTACGCACTGACACCGGAAGGTTCAATATGTGCTGATGCAATTCATATAGCTACACATGCACAGATGGTCGCATACTACACATATAGTACACAACAATACACTAACATATACGCTAACAAGTACGCAACAAGAGCACAATTAACCATTCACAGCAACGGCCCACAATTCAACGTGTTTACTTTTCTTTACTCTTTTTTTCTTTTTTCTTTATTGCCTTCTTGACTACAGGTCAAGCTAATATGACAATCACTAGCACACGTGTTTCATGCGTGATAACGCGTCAAACAAAGGTATTACATCTTCAACACAGTCGGTAGTCTTATACACATTTCGCACTTTTATAACAGCTTCCACGAAACACTCATTAACGGATAGAACTCTCACATCACAGTGTCTGTACGATAGCATACTACGCCAAACCGAATGAAGACCAAGTAAAAATATAGCATCCAAATATTGCACAGAACTATCACAAGGCAGTAAGAGGTAAATCTTTTTTTAAAGTCCTCTGTAAAATGTCCCAAAAGAAAATAGCGTTCTTACAATCAATAAACACATGTTCAATGGTCTCAGGTTTGTTACACAGGAGACAGCTGCCTTCCATGGTACATACATCCCTCTCTCTTCAAGCCACGTTTTTACTGACAAGGTTCCCGTATGAAGTTTAAAAAAGAAGGTTTTCACATTGGGTGGTATACACATGTTTTTCACTCGCTTTAGTACGTCATGACCTTATGATTTTTCATACCTTGAACGGTACAGGGGCACAGGAGAAACATTCTGTATTAGGTCTTTCATAAGGCGCTTTGTTTTAAGTAAACACATTGAACTAATGTGAAAAGAAAACTTCAACGTGCTTACTTACACCCTACTATGAAAGCGCACCAGCTTATATAGCGATGAATTTCGACTGACCATAGTGGCACAGGTTACAAGTAGGTTTTCTTACACTTTTTTTACGTTTTGTATCAATAGCACAACATGCGCACACGTAAATCTATTGCATCTGATGCCTAGACAAACGTAAGTTTATGAATGGTTGCACAATAAGGAACGGAATAATTGTTAGAGCTTATCAGGTTTTCACGAAGGCAGATACCCCCAAACCATGCATAGAATGCCGACGGCATTCCGAACGCTGCGCCATCTGTCGACCACTGCCACAGTTACTTATTTTCTTGAAGCCTCCGAGAGTGCAAACACTTGCTGCGCGTTAGCCATTTCGGAGGTCACGTTTTTTTTTTCATCTTGTTACTTGGAGAGCGCGCAGCATGAAGACCAATCTTCGTCTCCATCGTCGTAGGTGTTCTGTGGTCACGTCGACCTCGTTTAGTTGTTTCGTCTTAACGTTTGTTAATATTCTTTTTACGTGCGTACCACAAGTGTGACCGTTAGCCATGGATACAGTACACCACTAGCCCTTCAATGACAATGTTTTTGATGCGGTAACGACCATCCTAACAGTGTATACGTACGTTACAACGCGGGTCTTGCGAGAGAAATGAGCGATGACCTCGCATCCGACGGTATTTTTTCGTGAGCGATGGCCGTGGCTGTTGGCGTCGTGGCAGCTCTATTACTTGAGTGGAGGAACTATCGCTGCAGTGCGAAAATTTACTATAACGTTATAGCATGTTGTGCCTGCATACTTTCTGCTTCAGATGCCTCTCGCAATTCGCCCCACGTGTCAACTTGCAATCATAGTGCTTGTCACAATTATGTTGTTAGTGCCGTGGCTGTGGTGGTTATTACTCTGGATTTGGAATACTCTTCTCACAAAAGTCAGTGAGCGTTAGTACTTACTTGCTGTGCACAGCTGTTACTAGAAGTGCATTTTGTGTTGAGTTTCTCAAGACAAAAGAGAATCATAGACGAGAAGGGCAAACTGCACGCGTGCATAATTCCATCCTACTTCTCAGTGCTGGCATGGGCAATTCAGAACGCATGCGATTGAGGATTTGGTTGAACCGACAGAAGTCATTGGTTCACTTTTCACAAAAGTTTAGTTATGATGATGTTTAAAACGTTTCTGATGGTTGTAACCTAGTCTGGCGAATAAACGCTCGGTGAAACTTCGCTGCCTGTTTCCCATTGTGTTTTCACCTGCCATGGTAGCATAGCATTATTGGGTGTCGTGTGACTATGCTGGAGGACGCAGGTTCGACTTCCGGCCACGGCGGCCGTATTTGAATGGGGGTAAACTGCAAGAACATCCATATGGTGGTAGTGGCACGTATAACTCTATCAATTGTATATGATCGTACTTTCATGCATGGACTGTAGAGTGGTATCAGGCTTCCTAGATTGTTGAAAAATTAAGTGTGATGCTTTTTTACGCGCCTCGTTGAATTCATGAGTGCTGTTGGTGCCGCGCAAAACTAAAAATGCGTGGGCTTACCAAGTATGTCGACACCGAAAAAATTCATTATTTTTGTACACTGTAAGGTAATCGATAAAGCAATACTGCTTCGGAAGTAGAGCTCCTTGCATTCGTGACAAATTGGTAGTATGAAACAACACGAGACAAACATGGAAGTGTGCGGGATATCGTGCGAGTGCCTAACGATAAAAAAACAGAGGCTTTTACTCTACACTAATAAAACAAAAGAAAACGTCACTCCTGCATTGCTTACAACAATCTTAGGTAAAAGCAATCGCTCGCGACTGGCCGCGGCTGGCTATAGGCTTGGCGTGCGCATGCGCGCGAGCAAGACCCCCGTGATTGAGGAGAAACTTGAACGCTGAAGGAGGAACGTTGCTCCTTTGGTCCTTGCCGCGAGAGGGCGCGACGGGTAAAGCGCCCGAAAGGGAGGAAGTCGCTGCGCCGAAGGAGAAACGGAGCCCGTTTCTCCATTCTCGCTCCCTTTTTTTTAGAGTGTGAACAAGATTTGACAACGAGACTGGACTTGTACACTTCACCATGAATTCACTTAAAAGATTGGGGAAACTTAATCTGTATGTAGAAAAATAAAAGATTCGATGTCTCAGTTTTGTCTTTCGTTGTTGCCATGACTGTGAAAACAATTGCACATAGGTGTCTAACTACTTTTTCGCGTGTTCTTTTCTGCGGAATTTGTTGCTCACTGCGCAGAAAAAGAGGCTAAAAAGGATTTGGCCTGGCGGAAAATAAACAAAAACAATGTTTGAACTGGGGATAAAAAGTTCATCCGATTGGAGTATTTGAGTGGATCAACCGTTTGTCCGGCAAGGTGCAACTGTGAGGACTAACGATTGCCCGGTAAGGTGTAAATGTGGAGACTAATAGTTGCCCTATAAGGTGCAAATGTGAGGACTAAATGTTAGTCTTTTGAGGTGAACTGTGGGACTAACGGTTAGTCACTAAGGTGTAAAAGTGTGAACTAAATATTAGTCCCTTGAGGGGACTAACTGTTAGACCCGGTGCCGTTAGTCCTTAAAGGGATTAATGGTTGTGGCAGCCCCATTAGTGCCCAAAATGACGAACAACACACCCTTTTAACACCCTTTGCCTCAGGGTGTAGGGGAAAACTGTGACCTATTCTTGAATAAATATGACAGAACCTCGCTCGTTCTTTCGTGGCCGGCAGCTTTACAAAAAAAATTGCCACGCAGAATAACCGCAATATGGGCTGCTCAGTGCGAAACAACAAAATGCGAAGTGACTGCTTTATGGCGGCACAAAAACAGGCCCGTGGCTGCTGCTTTTCCTTTTCGTCGCGGCAAAAAGCTTGACGAAATGCTTATGTGCAGCTTTTTGTCACGTCTACGAGCACAATCCAAGCACAATATCTTAGCTGTATCCCATGTCTTACTTGCGCAGCCTACGTGCCTCATCGTCGAAGGGCGCAGATTGAGAGCGTCGTCTGCTTAGATGATGCTCGTCGTCCACTCGATTCGGGCTGCATGCATGCGAAAGCCCGCGGGCTTCGCACCAGCACGCTGACAGTGTGCGCTTCATGAACTAAATGCTGACCCTTTAGCGACCGGAAGGAGTAATCCTGCTCTGTGGGTGTTCTCTCTCTCATTCTATACCACAATGCAACACCCTGGCTGCGCGAACGCCCGCTAGCGGCGGCACATGCACAGGTGGTCACGCGCTACGAGTGTCCTGTTTCAGTCCATGAGTACTGTACGTCGGTGCTTGAAAACTAAACACTGCCGGACGTGAGTGCGCCAATGTTAACGCCTAGTTGCACATCTTCATTCCGATAAAAAACGCAAATGATCGTAATTTGAGCTCTGTAGAAGCTGAAGTGGTTACAGCATATGGGAAATCCTACGCAAAGATGACATCAACGAGCACAACTAAACGTTAACTCGATATGCGACAATATACTCACTCAAAGCGTCGTCGCTTGAGCAAAGTGTGAAGGTGTGCACCCCAAATTAATAGGGGAACCGAAATCAGTTCTCATTCATAAACTACCACACAGCGCTTGAGGCAGAGCTTGTATATTGTGCCATGAACTGCGGAAGGTGTTCCTCTTGTCCAGCTGGCGTCTCTCTATCTGCATGCGCCAAAGCATTCACTTGTGTGACATTCACCGGCCGATGTCGGTGCCCTACTGTGGCGCGTACTGCAGAGCTCTTATTTGCAGGTGCTACAGCGTTCAAGACAGTAGTCAGCCTGTTGGCCGCGAGAGCCTCCACTAGAAAGGCCAGCGCTGCGATCGTTTTGACGTCACCGATAGGATGCGTGCGCTCGCGTTGCTGCGTATTAGTTTTCCAATACGGCAGCTTTGCTTTCACGACGCCATTTGCATTGTCCCCCATGGCTGCACCGGTTCTTAGTGGCTATGTTACGATGCACATCAGACACGAGAGTGCCTCCGGGGACAGCGATTCGTAGTTTGATTGCCCTATTATCAGGTCTTACCTATTCTTTAAGCACTAACTTTCAAAACAAAGGGAAGCATGCATGGTGCCCGCAGCAAAAGCGCAGAAAATGTGGTGTTCTAGCAGAAAAGTCAACCCGGCATCCTATAATTGACGTCATCACGTAGGTGGCGCCACGGTGTGTCCTCGAGGCCAATAGAAACACCGTTGCTGCATATGCAAGCCGTACTGGTCTGGCGACGTGGCATCGCAATCGAACATCACGCGAAACGCAACGCACGTAACCGCCTAAATCATTATCAAACCAAATCACCACGTGCGCTACATTGCACCATGCGTGTGATTCCTGAAACACTGCATTGATAGACGGCGCTGCGCTGAAAATACCCAAGCATTCCTTGCCGGCGCCCCAGCCAACCAGGAGCGTTGCGAGAGGGAAAACATGTGAAAAATAGAAGGCGACTTTGTCAAGCTTTACGAGCGTGCGACGCATGTCGAGCTTGACATGGGCTCGGTGGCACAGCCGCAAAAAGCATGAACGCTCACCTTCAACGCCCATTCGTATTGCATGTGCTGTTGTCCCCGTACCTGCTGCCAGATGACGATAGATGTACCGGCAAGGAATGGGGAGCTCTGGGTTCTCCTGTCTTTCCGGTCCCTTGTAGCCCATTTTTGATGCCTCAGCAAAAACAAACTTTAGGCTCGCACGGTATCAAGAACCTACCTGTTCGTTGACGCTGGCATCCCTTTCGGTACCCCGCAACTGCGACGTTCTTCCTGCATACTCGACACGACTGTTCACCTGACCAAAGCGCATGCTCAGCATGTGTAGTCACCTGATAGTAGGCATCGTACGACCGTGTTTCTTGGACTTCGACAACGGCATCGATGCATGCTTATCTTTGCAACTGCACACCAACGTTAGTTATGGTCACCGCTCGTAAAACTGGCATTAACTAATTTATTTACAAGTACTGCTGTCCCATGTCTGGGACATTGCAGGAGCGGATACAGAAAAATCAACAAAAGCACAGAAACAAACAATAGTGCGCACAAATTTATGTGACTAACACATAAAATTTTTCCCGAACTCTACAGTGTTCAGTCTACGCAATGCACCATTAAGCTTGTTCCAAACTTCCACCACACGCGGAAAAAAAGAATATTTGAAACAATCCAAACGAGACCTGAAGGGTACAAGGTTCAAAGCGTCTGTACTACGTGTTGTACGCGCTGGTATATCAGCGAACGATAAGGGCGCATGAACGCGGGTCATTTTGTGTACAATCTTGTGCAACAAGATAATACTCTCACGTGTACGGCGGTGTTCCAGTGAATGAAGTGACAACAAATGAGCATGTGAAGACGGGGAGAAGTCCCGATCATAACGGTTAAAAACGAACCATATAGCCTTATTCTGCACAGATTCCAACCTGTTTTTATCTTGCCCAAGATGAGGCGACCAAACCACAAAGACGTACTCGAGTATCGGTCCCACTAGTGTCTTGTAGGCAGTTAACTTACAATCTTTTGTCGAGTTTTCAAATCTTCGCTTTAAGTAACCAAGTTTCCTTAGAGCTTGACAAGTTATCTGATCAACATGTTTGCCCCATTTAAGGTCATGTGTAAAGGTGATGCCTAGGTATTTGAATTCACTCACATGTGCCAGGGTGGACCCATTGTAGTTATAACTGAAACTGAGAGGCTGTTTTTTATTTGAGAAAGTCATAGCTACAGTTTTCTTGTAATTTATGGGCATTTGCCACGTTGAGCTCCAATCGCAGAATAACGAGAACACGTTGTTGAGGACTCACTGGTCTTGAAAGGTAGGAATACAGTTATACAGTACGCAATCATCAGCTTACAGACGTATGTGTACAGGGGTTCCAGAGATGACATTAACAACATCATTAATAAATATAATAAACAACTGAGGCCCTAGCACAGAGCCTTGCGGCACACCGGATGTGATTTCAACAGGGGATGACTGCACCCTGTTGAAAGTAACGAACTGAGATCGAGAACGCAAGTAATCCGAAATCCAACCGAGTAATTTAGAATCTTTAAGAAAGGAACTAAGTTTTAGAAGAAGTTTTTTATGGCATACGTTGTCGAAAGCTTTAGAGTAGTCTATGAAAATAGCGTCTGTCTGACCCCTTTTGTTAAGTGATGTGGTAATGTCATGGGTGAATTCTAGGAGTTGCGTTGTTGTAGAAAATCCAGCTCGGAAGCCATGCTGACACCGGGACAGAAGGTTCTTTGCGTCCAAATACTCAACAATATGTTTGTGAATGATATGTTAAAGTAGTTTACAGCTTGTTGAAATTAGGGAAATAGGCCTATAATTTGGAATGAGCTGCTTATTGCCAGATTTAAATAACGGGACAACATTAGCTGTCTTCCAAAGTATGGGAACAGTGGCCGACGCAAACGATTTATTAAAAATGACAGTCAAGTAACGAGCGCACCATTCGGAGTACCGCCTCAAGAACGTATTAGGAATGCCATCAGGACCGGAACTTTTAGTCACATCTAATTTTAGTATCAAATTGTGAACACCTGAAGAAGAGATTGTGATGTCTGGAATTGTAGACTGAACAAAATCGCAAGCATAATCTGGGATAGTGCCATCATCACGAGAGAAAACGGACTTGAAATAGTTGTTGAAGCTTTCTGCAATAGTGTTAGAATCGGAGAATGATTGGTCATTTATAAGGAAGCAAGACTGAACAGATGACTTCGGGTTAATAGACTTCCAGAATTTGGCCGGGTTTTCTACCATAAACCGCGACAATGTATTGTTGAAATAGAAATTTTTCGCTTCCTGCATTTTCGCCTTCAAAGTACACTGCAAAGAATTAACCAGTGGTGATCGCGCAGCTGACAAAAGAGGACGACCTTTGTGAAGGCGCTTTATGCGGCGAGTTAGTTGAATGATTTCCCGTGTGTACCTCTGATGTGTTGGATTGCGTTTAATGCACTTTTGGGGCACAAACTTTGATATGCACTCCTGCACTATACCATGAAAATGACCAAGGAGTACATTTACATCACTGTGTTCACTGCTAGGAAAAAAATCTTCAAAACTAGATGCCCGCGTATCAATAATAGAGTTGTCAACGGCACGACTAAAATCAAGCACATGCTTAATTTCAGGTCGTTTTGGCGGCCACACTATGTTGAGGTACGCAATTACAGCATTGTGATCAGACAAACCTGTGACAACCTCACTGTGGTATCCCTTTTTGTAAAATTCGTCGCTTATGAAGACAAGGCCAAGTATTGAATTTTCACGGGCAGGGGAAGTGACGATTTGAGTGAGGTCAAATGACAGTGCCATATTTATGAGCGAGTCACAAAGCTTTTTGTCACGACCGTAGGATGCAAAATTGTTCCAGTCAATGCACGGGGCATTTAAATCGCCCGTCAAAATTAATTTGCATAGGTGAAGCTTGCGATCTAAAATATAGTTGGTAATATCAGAAAAAACGTCAGAGTTTTCGTTTGGAGGGCGATAAATAGCTCCTACAGCAATAGCCTGGCCAGAAGTTTTTAACTTGCACCAGATAGATTCTGTGTTTGGCAGATCAGGAAGCAAAGAAAAGTCAATGTGATTTTTGATAAAAAGTGCTACACCCCCTCCACGACCACATAGCCTGTCTTTGCGTAAAATTACATAACCCGGGGGCAAGATTTCAACATCTAAAACCGAATCTTTTAACAAGCTTTCGGTGACGCAAATAATTGAGGGCTGGTGATACTCAATAAGCCAATTGAAGCTATCAATCTTGTTTGCTAAGCTACGTGCATTAATATTCAAAATGACCAAATTTCGATCAATACGCAGTCACTCTGAAATTCGTGGTTGACGTGAATGTAAAGGCGCATGTGCGGGCGGCTGCTCAGGCGCGTGTTGAGAATGTTTGATAAGGGTGCCGCTGGCTTCGTCCCAGCTATAACGGACGCTGTCCACGATAAGAGCAACGTGGCGAAGTCAAACTTTATCTGCATTTTTTTCTGATGTCAACCGAGTGCTGCCACAAAGACTTGCGTATTTGTCGAACACGTGCCGAGAAGTCTTCATTTATGTATATTTTTGATTCTTTAGGTTTTCTTGCGTTGCCTAAATTTTTTGTCTTGGTACGAAAATCAATGAGCTTAATGATAACAGGTCGTGGACTACTATTCTTTCTTTGGGTTCCTAGCCTGTGCCACCGATCAATGTTTTCACACTTGACGCCTAGTTTGACATTTATGAGTTCGTGCACAATTTCCAGTAGCTGATCCGGAGTCTCTTTCTGCGTTTCCGTCAATCCGTAAATGATCAGGTTGTTCCTGCGAAGGCGGTTTTCCAAGTCGTCGTTACGGTGGTCAAGAATTTCAACCGTGTTTTTTAGGTCCCTCACAGTGCTTTCGAGCTCGTTCAATCGAGGAACCAGGTCCGCAGCCGCAGCTGTCCTTGCCTCTACGGTTTTTAACCTACTATCGGGAGCCGCTACTGTAGTAGTGAGGCTGGCTATGTCCTGGCTAATTTTTTGCTGACCGGCAAGCAACTCCTTCAGCATATCTTCGATTTGGGGACCAGGATTAGACTCGACGTCTCCAAAAATCAAGAGTAGCATTCTTAGCCAACACAAAAATGAATTCACAGTGCACGCGCAAGGCAGGGGGTCCGGCAGCAGCAACAAGAAACGGTCATCGCTTCTGTAACACTTAAAATGGTAGCGTACCTGTAAAATCAAGCAAACTAGCTTGCAGCGATCGGTCGCCATGCCACCGCCGGACCCACTGAAGAAGAGCTGTCGGGATGTCATTCTTATATCCACCGCTGATGCCGTAGACGTCACCGCCGCGCCGAGCCATGCGCCGTAGAAACAGCCCCATTCAAGTCCGTAACCGGTGCCCGTGATAAACGCCGATGATAAATTGAAAGCTTGAAAAGCAGGATCGGTCGAGGCGTACACGGCGCAGGAATCGGGAAACTGTGATGGGAGCACGCGCACATCGGACGTCGAAGAACTGCATCTGCTGGTAACTGCGGCCACCTGTAAAATCAAGCAAACTAGCTTGTAGCGATCGGTCGCCATGCCACCGCTGGACCCACTCCGGTAATCACTCCGCTACCCACTCCGCTAATCGGTAATCAACCACCCTGTCTCCACACTACTGCCTTATAAACACTGATGGATGTCGCGTGACTAGGTCCCAAGGGCTCAGTGGCGCTACAGCGAAAAGCATGAACGCTAACCTTAAATGCCTAATCGTTTCGCAGATAAACTACCAATATTCATTCATCTTCATGCTGATTTATTAGTGCTACCAAGCCAATGCTGTTCCCTTGCGATTGCTAAAGATTGTGCATGTTATTGCACAGTTTTTGGTAATATTTGGAGATGTCGCACAAACCCAGTATCTTACATGTTACCAAAAAAAGTAACTAAATACGTTACCAGTTACACAAACCAAAAATAACCCGTTAACGCCCAACCTTAACTAAAAAAATAGGTAACGCGTTACCATTACTGAAAAAAAGCAGCGGGCGTTACCTTTGCCGATACGACGCTATGCCACGTTTAACCTAAGTGTTCTTGTTGCATGAACCCACGATAGCGTTTCTTTTAATCTCAAGTTTATGTTTCGTATAAAACGTCTAACCCGAACAAGTATTACACCCAATATACTGAATTGGCGAAAATTATTTGGGCAAATTTTAATGCACCAGTCCTTATCAGTGTTATAGAAGCTTAAATATACCTGTAGAGTTACATGCGATGTATTCGTATCTTGTGGCACATCCTAAAGCCATTCTTCTCACAGTGGCACTATACACGATATGAAATTCAATCATTCACGCTATGTGCAAGTGACGCATCACTGAAGCCTGAAGTTTAGAATGATCGGCCTTTCTCTGGTCCGAACACCACCTCCAACGGAGATCCGTCGAAATCAAAACACGTGGTCATTGACCTGCGAAATTGCCCGCCACACGCCAGTAGCAATCGCGGAGGCCTGCATTGGTGCGTTCTGGTGGGGACAGGGGGGGGGGGGGGGGGAAGGGTGTAACATTTTCACGTTTGGGACACCAGACTTCTCTTGGCCCGGACCTGTCATCGCGTTCTGCCCACTAAAAAAAATCACGTGCCTGCGCAGATTTCTTGCGCCGAAACGACCCAATTTGACGGCGGGATGGCACGAGAAAAATAGATGTGGAGATATATAGTAGTGAAGAAATGCTTTAACGGCCTAGTCCCAGTAAAAATATTTGAGCAGGAATATTTTTGTTCCATTTATTCTCGGTAATTGCCACAAAAAGTTGCAAGTGCATGTTTAGGTCTGGGTGCATGAGATCAGCCTCACTCGCTCAGGAGTTCAATAAAAAGAAGCGTAGTTGCCATTGCACTGAGAAAGTAGCAATAATTGTTTTCAAAACAAAGTTGATGAACTTTGTAGCCACTATGTCAGAGCATGTATCATAAAGTTTCGCATATTTACTCTTTTCAAAGGTACTTTTTTTCAGATTCAGACAACGTTACTTACTTTTTTGTTGTGGAGACCATTCTAAGCGAAGTTTCTTTTTTGTAACAGTATTATCTGTGTGTTGCATTGTTGTAAACCTTTATGAATGACGCACAATGAAATTGGTTCCTCCCTGTTTATTACGTTCGATATTTTTTGCCTCCTGAATTAGACACTAAGAAAATTAGCTTCTTTTTTTGGGCTACTGGGTAATATATGCATAAAATATAAGATATTCATTCAAATTTAAAATATTCATGTTTGGATTCATGTCGATCTCTCTTAGAATCACCCGTTTGCAAAAAAACATGGTTATGAGCCTATAACTGCTGTTGGCATGCTGTGTAGCTATATGTAACCGTGGTTAGCCATAGTATTTGTGAGGCAGTGGTGTTAATGACTTTAATTGAAGCAGAGGGACGCCAATAAATGTAGCAAGCAAAAAATATTTTTTTGCTCTGCAAGTAAAGAAACATTCGACGTTTTGCGTTTCACTTGCATTGTTAAAGGCTTTACTTTCAGCCGTGGGGTCACACCTATTCTCCATGATGCACAAAGTTCTGTTGAAACAGAATCTCGATCGAGACTGGCTGAAGCTTGCAGCTGCCTCCTTAAATTAATGAATCAGAATTCCACGAAACGCTGCTGATAGTAATTGTTCTCAGTCGGCTTAGAGACTTATTGACCTCTAAGACGCGGTGAAGTTCAATGCGGGGGTCGTTCGCCATGCTGTGCTCAGCGAATGCGCTCCTTTTTCACTGGAACTTGCGGACGTTGTTATTACGCGGCCGCAGTCGGTCGGGAAACAAAGCGTCACATTGAAGACGTGGTATGGAGTAAGGTGGCCCATGTACTTTCGCTTCGGGCAACCTGTCTTTTTCAGGCACATAATGGCGAGGTGCCAGCAACCCACCTGATAAAATCCACAAAAACCATGTTCTTGCAGCTACATTGTAGTAAAGCTTGTCTTGGTGAATTATGCGGTTTTCTGAAGGAGGTCGCACAGTCTATGACTACGGGAACTCCTTCTGTATACAAAAAAATTGTAACTCACTAATGATGGATTAAAGTCATTTCTGATTTCTGATTTCTGATTTCTTCAAGCTTTGTGTGGCGATTCACCCACTTTACCCCCGGGTAGTCGGCGTGTCATTTTTACCCGCGATTTCCACAAACAAAATTGATTACACCTTCGCATTCTTCGTCCAAGCTTGTCAGGCCAGCATCTGCCATCTATCCGATGCTGCGTCGAACAAGTTCGTTGGGGCGAGCTCTGAAAAAATGGCACCTACAAGATCTAAAAGTAATGATAACGTGACAGGAGACGTTACTAAGAAATGGTAACGTGAGTACGTTGCCCTTTACAGTTGCGAAATTGTAACGACGACGTCACTAAGTTACCATAAAAGTAACACGTTACAAATATTGGTGCTATTTGTAACGCGTTAGCGCCAAGCCTGATCAAAACCTTGGTTCAAGCACTCGCGCAAACAACACCATCGATATGCCGCACTCAAGAAAATACGCTCTGTGCAGGCATCACTACTAAACGAAGTTCAGTCGATTCGCCGAAAGTGAACTCAGAGTGACAACACTTTTGATCATATGAGAAAGCACTTGTCTAAAATAGAAACAGTACTCGTTCATCGCTGCTGCGCAAAAAGAAGTCCATGATATTCGCACACATTCTAAACAAACTGCAGACAACACTGCATCCACTAATTGTAGACCTAACGATTCGAACGACCAAGCACGAAGATCAAATGTAAGTAGTATTCAGCCTTAGAGATGATGAAACTGAAACGTGGGCTCAGTTCGAAGTCTTTATCGCGGAATATTGCAGCACAAAATTCAATGCTGTCGCTGTACTCATGCATGTAGGCAGGGCTGAAAGATAAGGCCAGTTTAAATCTAGAAAGAACACATTAATCATACACGAGTAAGCGCGCTTCAAAGTACGACAACTGATTCTCTCGATGGCTAAAATACTGAAAGGCACCAATTTCAATATCTGAAGACTACTCCCCCAACAGGCATCTTATGCAATTCGCCAAGTCCCAATGAGCCATACAGACTTCAGGACGATAAATTATTCATCGGCAACAACTTTTACCCATTCGACAGAAACACGAGAACTTTCAAATCTCCTGCATTATCTCAGATCGATTTAGTGAGCCATAATTGCCACATTTTGTTTCTCTACAGTAATTTGAGAAAAAACTTGCCGGAACATGATGCACCCGGTTACGTGAGCTGTACGATGGATTAAAAAATAATTGTTATAACTTAAACATGGCTTGACCTGTCGATTAACAACTTTGAGATTCTATCATTATTTACGAACATTAGCATCTTTCGGCTTGGTAAACCTAGCTTAAAAACCTGTGGAGTGTATTGGGCGCTAATGAATGATTTCATAGTTTCCGAATTGGAATAAGCACACCTTTATAACTGGCCTTAGTTGAAACTATTGCTTTACACCTGGCAGTAATAAGTAGCGGTTGCTATCACCTGCCTGATGCTGACATGACAATTGTGGCGGCTTTTCATGAGGCGCTTCATTCTGTCATTACACGGCATCGCCAACAATCTCTCATTGCGTATCGCGACTTCAATTTACCTTCTTTAGATTGCCCTAGCCCCAATGTTTTCATATTAGTGAACATGGCTGATGGCGACTTCATAACACCTTCATCATGTTCGGACAGACGCAAGCCCATTTTAAAACTGGCATAGAGTTTTAAATGCGAAGCGTTTGTTAGCGAACTTCGCCTCCTTTCAGCGTATCTATCTATCTATCTATCTATCTATCTATCTATCTATCTATCTATCTATTTATCTATCTATCTATCTATCTATCTATCTATCTATCTATCTATCTAGACGATAACGTTTGGGTGCTCTCGTGGTCACTTCCTTAACTTGGCTTGAACCAAAATTACATGGGAGGGTAAGATGGTTTGACGAATATGACGCGCTGGTCAAGACATAAATAATGTCACAATATTGTCGCATACGTCATCAAACACTTTGTACCAGACAGTGGCACATACCCACTCGTGGGTATGTGCCACTAGTATGCGGGTTTGTGCCACAGGTGAATGACAGTATCTACCCAGGACCGACGAGAACACAAATAGCAATATTAGCGCGCAAGCTTTAGGATATACCCGACATCGCCAGCGCCGACCCGACTAATGCAAAGAATAAATGTCAGGGTCCCAGCTGGAATCAATCCCAAGAATTCTGCGTGGCAATGACACATTTTACTACAGAGCTATGCCACGTCTCGTAAATATAAACTTTTAAAATAGACACTAATCTTCGTGAAACATCAATAGAGGTTGCAGTACAGGCTGCGCAAGTTTTTAAACATTACATATGTAATCCTTTGATACAGCCTTTGATACAGCTTTGATACAGCTTTGATATAACGTCAACTGTTGTTAGTTGCCTTGCGCTGAAGTTGATTTATCTAGCAGTGTCCAGGGCCCGCATCCTTGTGAGCATCGGAGCTTCTAATCAGCTTCTGGTGTTGCCAATACGCATGTTTCAGGTGTCATTGTTGCACAAGTGCGAACAACTGGTTATATAAACATCTGCAACTCTTCAACATATGTCTGTGGATGCAACATTTGTACATATATTTAGCGTCATTTCATTGCGTGTCGCTAAATAAAAACAGTGCAACACGGCCACCTTCCCTACGAATGCAGGTACGTGGGATCTCTCAAAATTTTAGTGTTATTCTTTCCATCAATATTAAACAACTTCGTGTTGATCAATTTTGGTATGCTTGGTTGTTTCTCACCAAAGCTCACATGAATGTTTGTAGAGTAAAATAATTTCATTCCTTCTAGGGTTGTACTTTTTTTATTTCTGTATGCTTTTTTTCGGGCTAATGTATATTTTATTTTGCATTATTCATGTGTATGCACTTATCAGCAGACTGTCCTTTTTTTTTGGCTCTTGGTCACATGCCATGCATTATGTTAGGGTGCGGACAAGTCGAGCCGCCTTTAGGCTGCTTTTTGTAGTTTTTTGTTGTCTTTTATTTCTGCGGATATGGAGGATGTAACAATCTGATTTTATTTTTCTTCATTTATTAGATTGCTGATTTAATGCTTCACGTGAGCTGCATAACTTGTGGTGCTTTATAGCTGCCTACATATTACAAAGGGCTAACTCGCAGTTCATCAACCTTGCAAGCAAAGATGGGTGCTTTCATAAATTTGATTTTAAAGCAGACTGCCGGTACCTTTCTATCATGTGTGGTCTTGCCAGGTTTTGTTCCGTATTATCATTTACAAACATGGTTGCGCGTACCATCACACTGCTCCTCATTCACAACATATTCTTCATTTTCCAATGCACGCATGACTACATGTCGATATATTCGCACTCATCAAGGTGCTATTTTCTATGTTCAGTTTTTGCACGAAGCATTCTAAGGGCGTGTAGCAATGGCTCCTACGAGACTGCTCCTCCAGCTTATGTTTTGCCTTTGTTGCCTGTTCCGCGCACAGTTGTCGTCATTCTTTATTGCTAAGTTTGTATACATATCTATATTAATTTACTCATTGATTTGTGAGGTTTAACGTCCTAAAACTACCATATGGTTATGAGAGACGCGGTAGTGGAAGGCTGCGGAAATTTTGACCACGTGGGGTTCCTTAACGTGCACCTAAACCCGAGCACACAGGCATACAGCATTTCCGCCTTCATCGAAAATTTAGTATCTGCAGCCGGGATTCGATCTCGTGACCTGTGGGGCAGCAGCCGAGTACCTTAGCCATTAGACCGCAGTGGCGGGGCTATCAATATTATCGGAAGTAGTGGTGGATAATCAGGGAGTGTCTGATAACATCAACATCCGATGTCACAGAAATAGCGTAAACCACCGAAGCGATAACGACTACGGACTCGCTCATGTTGGGCTCAACTTACCGCGTGCGTTGGCGTAAAGTTTGCACGTAGCAAAACCAGAAACTGCGTCTTTCAGCATCATTCGGGCAAACTGTCTCACAGACCGCGCCCTTTTTGTCACCATGAACTTCCTTCGCATCGCAATATTTTGATTATTGACATAATTTAGTTGTTCACAGATGCACGACTACGCAGGAGCTACAGCAACCTAGTGATAAAACTTATTATACAATAGCTTCAAGCTTTCGACGGCATATACACGCAGAGCATTTTCGGACTTGCACCAATGTAAAGCCGCACGGTGAAGGAGTGTCGTTGCCATCATGCTTATATATATCATCTCACAATGTTTGCTTAAACTTCGGTTGTGTAAGAAAGACAGGTAAATGAAGAGAAAAGCGGGAGGTTAACCAGACATCATACACCCGGTTTGCTACGCGCTGCAGTAGACAGAAAAAAAATTGTCGTCGGAACCTTCTTGTTATTGAGAAGCGTCGCACGAGATAACTCTGTTCATAGCATTGAGACAGTGGACAAGGGAACCTACTGGTGTAGCCGCTACGTTGCATGTAGGCTTTCACTATTTAACTCAGATTTCCTTGGAACATTTCAAGCGGTAATGATGCCCTTCATTGCAGCTCCAGCGATTCGTCGCTTGGTTGATGAATGTCGCAGACTTGGGTATGCCCTTGCGCACGTTGTTGAAGATCTCTCAGCTACCTTATTTTATAATTTTGAGCTAATTCCTGCTAATGCCCTATTGTGGGCTGCAGGAGATGTAACGCCAAGTTAGTTTCTTTTTTCGCCAATATATGCAAACACATGTAGTCCCTTCCCCAGAACGCATACATAGCGCTGCTTTTGTGGAATTCGTTCTAGTTACACAACTGCCAGTGAGAGATATATTGACGCATTTCTTATGAACCACCAAACATTGATCGTTGTTCGACACTTGAGCGTTTCTTAGATGAGGTTAGTTTCATAAGTGCCATCAGCGTAGATCATGCAATTTAATGTACTATTTTATTTCCCCAAGTAGTTTTATTTTCCCGTAATTCTTATTCATGAGCCTTATCTCGACCCCAATGCTCCAATACGTATGCAGAACCACGCGAGTGAAACAAGACAACAGGACCGCATGACTCCGGCGCCTTTTTGCACCATAAATGAAGAATGGGGGCGCTGAGCTGAGTTACTACTTATATACAATGAAAGCAAAGGCTCCCGTTCCGTATTTTGACAGCCCTTTAGAAACCCTGAGGATTACCCCGCTGTCACAGGCGGCATTATAAGTTCCAGCCTTTTTATGGGCCTCCACCTATAGTGTTTCTAATGCTGATCACTGTAACACTGTACAGTGCTGTTGGGTGAACACGGCTGATCGTAGCTGCATAGGACGCCTCGAAAAAGGTGCTTGCGCTCACAAACTTTGGGGAAATACTTCTTATCATATGCTACAGCACTTGAGTGCGCTGCTACGTGGTAGCCACCATGACCATGGTGCCGCTCCTGCATGGGTGTAGTACAGAAAAAGTGCCCAGCCACTATAAGAATTCAAGCCTCGGTTAGATGCGTGGCCATGCCGGTTTCAATAGCGCTCTGCGAAGCACTGCCACACAGAGCTTTCTACGTCAGTGTGGCTGGCATTGGAAATGCTAGAACTGCCATGCTATAGATGGCTTGCACTGACGGGGATGAAGTAGCCACGTTGGACCACCAACATGGTCGGACGCAAACTATGATATGTCAAGTTGGTGCGACTCGTACATCACGTGCTGGTTTCGCTCTTATTCATGACACAGGTCCAACAACGTCCCAACAATATCGTTATCGCACTGAAGCAGGTTAATCTCTGATTATACTCCTTGACGTCAAGTAAGCTCCCATGTTCTGCGTCAATAGTGTAAATTCTAAGCTTTCTATAGAAAGCCATTTCTACAGTCGACTTTTGCTCGCGATGTTACGCTGATCAACATGTGTTCCCTCCCTCACTAACTGATTAGCAGACAGTTTTTTGGCACTACAAAATATGTACCTGGGCGGCCGAAGTACCCAGGCAGCGCTGCCGTAGGATCAGGGGGCATAGCTAGCAGCCTCGAAACATTCCACCATACCACATTAGCCTAGTAAGATTTGATATCGTGGAGTTAGCGTCCAAAACCCATCGTAGGATTATGAGAAACCCCGTATCAGAGGGCTCTGGAAGTTTAAACCACCCGAAGGTCTTTAACGTGCGTTCAAATCTGATAACACGAGCCTACATCGTTGGAAATGAAGCCACTTCAGCTGGGACTCAATCCCGCAACCCTCGGGTCAGTGGCCAAGTTTCTTAGCCACTGGACCACCACGGCGGGGCTCAGCTACGTGAGCACCACACAAACACATCATCGTAATTGAGCTTACAGAATAGAACCATGCAGGAGAAAAATTACGCACCTTGGGCTAGACTGTGGGTGTGCCTTCTGGATATTTACGAGGGCACACTAATTTATTTCGACACATCGAGCACGAGCGGCAAGCTTTTTCTCCTCCTTTGGCATGAAACAGCAGGGATGCCGCAGGAGTGCCCCGTTCAATTAATGTAGTCGGCATCGTTTGCAGCGTAGGGCAACACCTAGAGGTGGCAAATATGGCGCTGCCGGCTCTGGCCTATACACACTCACAGTCTTTCCCTGGTGGATATAGATAGTGCGTCGGGGCCTTTCCAATTACGGTCATACAAGCGCGAAACGAACTTCATGTTGATTAGCGTGCTCCAATCAAAGCTACAGCGTACAATTAATGGAGGCATATATCTGCGCTTGTTTGTGCTGTCGTGAAACAGCAAGACTGGCTGCTCCTCAGGTGAGTGGCTTTCCCGAAGGTGCCAATGCCCGAGGTTGTTCTGATAGCACGGTTGTATTGTTGTTGTTTTTTTTTCAAATTTTTGTATTTTAAAGGCTAACGTTTATGCAGTGACACAGATCAGACGTCACCTTTCGGTAATACATATGAATAGCGTCAAGCTTGTCCCGTTTATTCCTGTCGCCACAGCTAAAGCACTTTTGCTGGGAGAACCCGGTCGACTAATGATATTATTCTAATTCTGTGCAGGCCCCACCACGGTGGTCTTGTTACTAAGGTACTCGGCTGCTGACCCGCAGGTCGTGGGATGGAATCCCGACTGCGGCGGCTGCATTTCCGATGGAGGCGGAAATGCTGTAGGCCCGAGTGCTCAGATTTGGGTGCACGTTAAAGAACCCCAGGTGGTTGAAATTTCCGTAGCCCTCCACTACGGCGTCTCTTATAATCGTATGGTGGTTTTGGGACGTTACACCACGCATATCAATCAATCAAATTCTGTCCAGTGAGGAATTGAGTCAGTTATAAAATCTATGCTTTATCAATACATAACCAGTTTATGGGAAGATGATTAAGTCAGTGAGGCCAGCTGCTAAGTCCTACATTTGAAAAAAAGAAGTATACTAGGCAGCCAGGGAATGCTGAGATTCTTTAGACTCAAGTATAAGAATGCAGGCATACACAAACGAATATGCTTGGATACACACGCGTAGACACATACAAGGACAAGTGCTCTCGGAAAACCAGAAATTGCACTATGGTGAACAAGTGCAAACGTGATTGTGGGGGATTAGCGCAATATTAATGATTTTAACAGGAACGTGTTGTAATGACAGCTCTATTCTTTGCCATCTGTGAAAAGCAAAGCTCTACAGCCTTCCTTTTTTGCAAGTCACCTATATTGCGCCAGTAGACTTATTATATTACAGACTGCTCTGCGCATCTTTCGCTACAACCTAGTCTGTGTCTTGAGTAGACTCGACGATACTTGTTTTGCCGAGATGGTTGCAAGGTCCTTGAAGTGGCTTCTGCTGTCAATGAATAATACAGTCTCATGAGTGCTTCAGTAGATGAATGCAACATACTTTGGAATGTCATTGTGAAGAACATTAAACTAGTCTGTTTCCCTCTCCAATGTTTTCTCTCTTTGTCAGTGTTTCAGTGCTTTCGGCATCTCTCTGTAACATTCCGAAACCACTGCCGAAGCCCATGTAGCAGATACTGTGGCTAACATAGAAGTTCAGTTCCCTGACACTCTTTCGCGAGTGGTATTGGCAGTGCTTATTTCAACGTACATGCGTCGTAAGATTGAAAGTGATGCGGCTGTAGAAGAAGACGGTAGTGGAGAGGCAGACTCAGCGTAATCAAAACAGCTTATTCCGCATGGGAGCGCCAAATTGGTTTTTCGTATTAGGCACTTAATTCCCAACGTCCCACTCGAAACTGTGGCCTGATGCCCAGTGCGCACCAAGACGGCTCCCGACGCGTATTAATTACACGTGGCCTGAGATAATTAGGGTCTTTTCTTTCTACCTGGAGAAATAGGCAGGGGCTCTCGTGGCTCCACTTAATTTCCCTTTCATACGCCGCGTTCTATTATTTGTATTGTCACTAATGTTTTCATATGAAATTCGACAACGAGTTAGCACTGAAGTTCACAGTGACTACGACGCGATGCAACGGACAACGAGAAATCCTCATGTTGTAGCATGACTTTCTTGTCTTTTTGTCTGATAGCGCAGCGAAAGTTGGTTTTATAACAACTTGACAAAGAAATTAGTATAGCAATCAGGCTAGACTCCAGTGTGCTGTGCAGCACAATATTTAAGTACGAAAAGAAAGCAAAAAGATAACCACGCATCAGAAATTTGTCAAAAAACTTTCATGTTGAGTTTTGTTTTTCTAAATTCATGTTCGGTTTTTCTTTGCCACGAAACAATTGATAAAAATTTTTTGTTGATCACTTAGCTAATAGGTGTTGACTGCCAAGAAAACAAGCAGAGGCTTTGGCCCATGCTTGTTGCCTGCCTCTTCGTGTAATTGTATACTGTGCAAGATTCATTACGCTCCATGTAGATAAACGTACTTTATTAGCAATTAACGAATAACAAGACTGGCTTGCCAGATGAAATATTCCATCTATAAAAAAGGATAAAAAGAGACAAAAAGCACCCGTTTATAATCGCGTAGCGGGTGTGCTGCTCAATTATGTACATTGACATTGGGTGCAGCCCCGCCGCGGCGGTCTAGTGGCTAAGGTACTCGGCTGCTGACCCGCAGGTCGCGGGTTCGAATCCCGGCTGCAGCGGCTGCATTTCCGATGGAAGTGGAAATGTTGTAGGCCCGTCTGCTCAGTTTTGGGTGCACATTAAAAAACCCCAGGTGGTCTAAATTTCCGGAGCCCTCCACTACGGCGTCTCTCATAATCATATGGTGGTTTTGGTACGTTAAACCCCACATATCTATCAATCAATCATTGGGTGCAGAATTATGGACACTTCATTGCGGCTCTCACATAGCAGCAACAACCGCAGGAAGCCCGTAGATAACTAAACCAACAAAAACACATGGGATATCATTTGCAGTTTTAAACTGCAGTGTAACAATTACGGGATAAAGCTTGATGAAAGTGGGCAAGAATATGGCGCCCACGTGAATTAAATTCACAGCCTTAGGAGCAGACGTTCGATGCACTAACCATTTGTGCTACAACGACAGCTGTTCGCCCGTCCACTTTCTTTGGTGTATGGGTATGTGTAAACCAGTGATTTTCAGTCTTAGCTGCTAATGCGGAACATTATTTCTTCCAGAGAGCCAATATGACTTCCGTGGTCTAGCACTGAAGGTCTTACACTTGCACATATAGCCAAGAAAGTGAACTGCTAATAGTTGCTACAAGCTTTTTCTGGCTTCATAATTTGCAGGCTTCGCGTGGTTTGGTCTGACAGAAAGCACGCCCCTTATTTCATGCCTACTTTTTTTTCGTATAGTCGTGGTCTTATAGCAACTATATACCGCATTTTAGTTTAGTTATTTCAAGGCAAAAAGTGATTACGTGCCACCCTACACTTCCGACTAATCAAAATCGGAGCGACATTTTCAGAGTGAAAAAACGGTGGTATTCATAGAATCAGCTGTATTACCTAACGAAAAGTATGCAAAATTGATGAGTGCCACTAACCAGTTGCCTCATCGATAGGCTCTCCTTTCTCATCCTTAACAACAACGAAGTCGAACAACACGCCAAATCAGACTACTTTCAGGGGCTCTTACTATGCTTTTACATCAGCTCTAGAGGGTGAGGTCGGCTGCGCCACCACAATGATGAACACGGCCCCAGCCTTTAGCTGGGGCGATGCCAGAAAACAAAGGCCCGTCAAAAGCAAAGCGTCTTTTCCGGGGATCGAAGCGATGAATCTTGTCGAAGCACGAAGTTTTCCGAAAAAAAAAATAAAGAAACAGAACAAACACATTCTGAAGAGGTGCTGTTCTTTGCTGGACTATGCCCATAAACACGCAGATTAAATCAAGAAAGCCAGGCCACACCTTGCTCTAGTCTTCGGACGTGCAGCATGGAACTATCTGATCGCACCTCCGTGTGCCCGAGTTTCTCATAGTGTGTCGGGGTTTCTATTTATAGGGAGTCATCAACGTGTTCGTTTGTCAGATAGATGGTTAGATCTAGCACCAGTTTTGACAGGCCTAGAACCGATCAAGGCTCATTTAACAAGATGGCGTAGAAGAAGGCGGTTCAGAGAACATAGGAGTAAAAGAAGAAAGAAGTATGGAACAAACTCTGTCAGGATATTTCGCGGCAGGCAGGAAAATGGCGTGCAATAGACGGAGACAGAGCTCTCACTGCAGCATTGCCATAGGGATCAGTGTTGGCGGCCAAGTGGAAGTAACGAAAATGTCCCTTCCGAGGCCGACACCGGGGCGGGGCTTCAGGAACGCGATGGAGCCAGCGTCCCCGGGAGGTCAGACGCCGCGACCCCTGAGCGAGTTATGGAGACCCCGAAGTGTGGGTCGTTTGTCCTGCGTCGTGGGCCTCGCCCTACTTTTCCGCCCGATCTGTCGCCCTACACGAGGGCCCCGAAGCTACATCTTTATCACCACTTTGGCTGCGGCCGTGTGCTACGTCCGCTGTGGTGCAGTCGTGCTATCTTTGTGTATTGATTGGAGATGAATACGCCGAAGCTCCGACACTATTTAGTTTGGTCGGTATGCTCGAGTCCTGTATACAGTAGAAAAATATCGATGCCCGGGCAGTATGCAATAGGTCGCTACGCAGCTGCCTTGCAGAGCACGACGTTCAGCATCACGTAGGCTAGATGGCCGGGATGTTCGTTTCTTATGGAGAGCGATTTATTTACTGCATCGAATTCTAATCTAGAGTTTCGACTCCAGATAAAATGAAGCTACTATGTTTATTAATGATGTCATCAACGGCATAGGTTTAACAGGCGAATATTATATTCCTAACGTTATCATAGCATTTGCATATCCTTTGCGCCTAGCCTAAGCACTGAAATATGTGGTGTCGACCTGCTGCAATGATAAAATGTATTGTAGTGTTCTTTTTTTTACGTGATACTATTGTTGCATCTACTATAGTGTGGAAAAAATTGCACTTCGCTTCTAGATATAATTTGGTAGGGGTCAACAAGCACTCAGTGTTTAAGAAACACTACATATCTCTTGAGGCAACAAATAATTGGTAGCATTTTGAAAAAAAAATGAATGACAAACCGAGAATACTTCAAAGCATGACGTAAATTAGATTAGTGTAGGTATATTTTCAAATACATTGAACTCAGCATTTTAATGCGGTCACGTCGCATGTTGATTGCCCCTTCAGTGAACACGCAAAGTGTATGTATGTATGTATTTGTGTGTTTTGCCTGTCGGTCTGTCTCTGTTATTATAATAAAACAGGAATTCAAGCTCGACAGCACTACTGCTAAGAATGAGAATAAAGTTGGAAAGCCTCGATTGGTCAGGCACGAAAATAGGCATAGTGAACAGTGTTAGGCTTAAAATGAGCTTTATTATTTGTAATACGTCACCTTCCACTTGCACACGTCAATAGGATAGCCTGGCGATCATTAGCCTGCTAAGCAATAGCAATACCTAAATTTGAATAACCATTTTCATATGAACTCAACATCGTGCTTATCTCGCCAACTCACTCGAAGCACCTAAAAATTTGGCCACGAGTAAAGTTCATTTTTGATATGCTAACGATGTCAGCGTGTCATATCTGAAAACCAAATCTGGTTTATCGCTTCCATCGTGTAGGCATCCCATAGCCACTTCCTTTAGTATCCATATGTATTTTCATTAACCACTTACCATCGAATCTTTAACATGAGCTCGTAACAGCGCCATCGCAATAACCTGCACGTGTCTACACTGTCTACATTTCGAACCTTTTTTTTTTCTTTCAGCCGACCGTCTAGAGATTGATATCATCGCCTTCGTCCATGTGGTTTCTATACTAACGTCTCTTTATTCCAGTTGTAAGCGACAGCTCAAAATTTTTCGAAAATATTCCGCAATAATGAGGTCTCGCTTTCTTCCTCTCATTCCAAGTTTTGTGTATATATAACTATAACCACTTTTTGTAAAATAACCTATCGTTGCAATAATGAAAATCAGTAGACAATTGAGTCAAGGAAGACATGGTAGACATTAAAGTACTAATAGGACTGTTTTAACTGTGTTGCAGTAGTTCTGATATAAGCGCGAAGATAGTGAAGTGGACTAAGAAGCTTGCCGCCTGCAGGGACTGAATCTGCAGCCTTCGGATAGCGCACCTGATTCTCTACCAATTAAGCTACAGTGGGGGTCAACATCTCGTTCTCTATAACAAGTATGTGCGTGCATGCTATCCTGGGAGTACAGTTAAAACAGTACAGTTTAAATCACCTACACCTTCTTTGGCTTCATTATCTATTGGTTTTCACCAAGGATATATGCCAAGCAAAGGAACGAGCCCTTAATTTAACATTCCTTTCTTTCGTTTATTCATAGCAAGGGTGAGGCCAGACGTCTCCAGGCAGTATACGAGGAATTATTGCTCAGCGTTCCGCTCGCAAGAGGTAACGTCTTACTTGACGCCAGCTGGCAAAAAAAGAGTGTTCCACATTGCCGTCATGACTGCGAGTGGCGCTGACTAACACTCCCAAGATTGCGTGTGCATAAATACTCCATCAAGTAGAAGAATGAACGACCGCCACCGTTGCACAATCGGTAAAGCATTGGGTGCGTTATCTATAGAAGTTGCAGCTTCGTTCCCCGCCGGCCCCAAATTGTATTTTCGTTCGCTTCACTATCTTTACTTTTAGGTGGTAATTACTACAAGAACTTTAAAACCATGCAATGAGCGTTCCCTATACCTTCTTTGGTTTTCGTTAAAGATTGCAGGTGGGCTAGTTGAACCAATTGGGAACAACTGGACCAATTATTAGTGAACGCTCGTGCTGTGTTGCTCTTCCTCTGTCTTTTGAGTGTTGAAAGAACTTGGTTTGTTATCAGTTCGTTTGCATTAACATAGTATCAAACAAAGAAACCAACCATAAAATGCCAATTTTTTCTACTGTTTTAATCGCTATATTGTATTTCAATATTTAAATGCCTTACGTGCTAACGGCCAACGGAGCTTTTATGTAAAGGAACTGATGTGATCTGATGAATGCTTCCACCATCCTCCTCCCTTCATCGCATTACGTTTTGCAACACATTTCTTTTTTATTATTATTGAAGACATAACAATAATAAAAAAATATGGTGCCCTTGCTGGTACTTAGCATGCCTATGTTGGAATCGCAATGGGCTCAACGCCAGAAAAAAAATATTGCCGAGTATTGCGAGGCAGAGAATATTTTGAAGTAAATTGTGGCTCATCTCGAGAATATTAAAATTATCTGGAGGTGAACGGGCGTGCGATCATAGAAGTGGGTGTGTCAAGAAAGCCTGATTCATGTATTTATTATTTTTCTTTCTTGGCGTAAAGAATAAAGTTCGTTTTTTTTCTCGATATAAGGCTTAGATATGGCTCCCACATTTCCACATATCTGTGTGCCCTGCGGTCGTCTAAATACATAACGTGGAAGAATATAAGCACGACAGTCCCCATTTCAAAACACTAGTGCCAACGATATCACCTGTTTGATGATTTTTCTTCTAAAAACTGTCAATCGTCCACTGAACTTGTCTTGTTTGCATATAAGCTTCCGAGATACGTACGAAATTTCGCTGCTTTACACAAACAAACGACGTTCTTGAAACACAACCTAAAACCAATATCTCAGCTGCTGCAAGCTAGAACGAAACCGTACGCTGGGGTAAGCATGTACGTCTCACCGTCCTGACGAAAACAGAGTCGTCAGGCAGCATAAAGACGTCTCTTCTTGCACTGAGATGGCACGCTTTCCATCGCGCCAGAAGGGAGGTTTGTTCTTACCTTTGCCACGCATCACAGGGGCATGTCCGATAGGTGTCAGTACAACGAAAGTCCATTAGCAGAGAAGAACAGCGGCCCCTCGCGACCTTTTCTGCCGGGCACAACATATTCTTATTCGGTTGTGACTTGGAACATTAGAAGACATGCGAGATGGACGGTTCGCCATCCGTGCCTGTTAGGACAGTAGAAAATGACGAAGGGTCGATGACTGCTCGCAGTGGGGAGCGCTCTTGCAGGTTCATTCTTTGGCATCACCTGTGACAACCTTTATGACGCAACTTGTCGTTTTGATGATGGAAGCTGCGAATTGCTCCTGAACACTACGTTTCAAATGCGCGAGACTGAACGTGTGAGAGCGTTCCGGAGGCACATTTCCTGGTGTTTATAACGTCGTATCAACATCATCGTACTTTACGACTCGTAAAGGTCCCTGTTGGTGTGTTACATCAGGAGGGAGCATACATAAGGAAAAAAAGGAACATTGAAACAATCATTATTAGGCAAGTAAACATAATATCACATTTACTGAAAAACGAGGTGATATTCCAAGACAGTCAAAACACACAGTCAAACATCATAACGAATGTCTTTCACACAGGTAAATTTCTTTTTCTTCTTTGTCCTATTTCTATTATTGTTATATTAGTAATAATAATATTTTATACTATGAATATTATTTCGCTATTGGTACTTTGTTTGCATATACAAGGGCATAAAGAGCAGTCTCACACTGCCGCCTAGTAGGGTGCAACGTCTGTCGGCTTTTTCGGTAAGCAGAAAGAGGAAAGAAAGAGCAAAGGAGAGAGGAAGTCAAGAAAAAAATGACTAAGACATGGAACTCCGTGTGCTGCTTTAGGAGGAGTTGGCTAAAGGCACCACGATAGCTAAAACAAAGAAAGGCACCTGTGTAGGAATGAAACGTGAGTGACGGGGTGGTGGTGTGTGTTTGCATAGTGATAGTGGTGAAAAGGCTGCATGGGATTGGTTGATATGCGGGTTTAACGTCCCAAAACCACCATACGATTATGAGAGATGCCCTAGTGGAGGGCTCTTGAAATTTCGACCACCTGGGGTTCTTTAACGTGCGCCCGAATCTGAGCACACGGGCCTACAACATTTCTGCCTCTATCGAGAATGCAGCCGCCGCAGCCGGGATTCGATCCCGCGACCTGCGAGTTAGCAACCGAGTACCTTAGGCACTAGACCACCACAGTGGGGCAAGGCTGCATGGGACAAAGAATAAGAAATCACGGCCTGTATTTACTGAAATATTATATCTTACAAAATTTTCAACAAAATATTTCAGTCATTCATTGTGCGAGGCTTATCATTAGCGAAGCCGGCTGCCCAATGGGAAACTGCTTTTACAAAAGAGATGTTTCGTGAGTTCGACTCCACAGTAGTGTTGCTGTAGTGATTCTCTCTTCCATGTGCTCACCGTTTTAGCGCTGACACTCGTCTATGATCTAAAGCAGCTGGGTTCAGACGGATGCTATTTTTGTGTCAGTTGTTATTGCTGCAAAATCTTATTAGTCCTATTGAACGTAAGCATTCGCTGCCTTTTGTAATGACTCTACCGAAAGAAATTAAGTTTACAGAAACACACTGCATAACCTAGCTACATTTGTGTGATGGTTTAGATCAGTTTTGAAGCCATGAATAGATGTTCACATTTGAATCGCAAACCCCCCAAACACTGACACAAATTAGGCTGGGAGATAATTTAGGCTCCAACCAAAAGTTTTGAAGAAACCCGACGTTTCTAAACCGACTTGGTTCCTCCCTCAGGGGTCACTGCGGAGACTACGTAGCAGCGGCGTCTTCAAAGCACTCACGGGGTGGATAACGACCCTCCCTCTCTCTCTCTCGTCCCAGTTTCACAACCAACCAGACAGACTTCTTTCGTATGTTTACATTCAAGACAAATTAGACTGGAATGAACTGATCATGAAAACTGGCTTTTTCCTGAACCATTCATATTTATTATAAAAATAGAAAGCGCCCTCCCCTGATATGCATAGGAAAGTTATCAAAACCATCGCTAATTTATTTTTGTTTCCTGTTCTCTCTCTTTTTTGTAGGTTGCTATCTCCGCAAAAGAGGCATTGGGGCCAAAATTATTTGGGTCAATGTTACAACGCGACGAATACTTCATATTATTCAGTGGTTTTTCGAGGACCGGCGAACAAATAATAAAAAAATTCTACATATATGAAAATAGTCAAATTAGCTTTATCCCCCAAGGGATTCAGTTATGACCTAAACTACCAATGTTGCTGTATAGACTTTGTTTTAGTAAACTTTACTTCGTTTTCTTCAGAAAACCACAGTGTGTACATATTTAAAAACAAATAATGTGCTTATTTACCTTAGTACGACAATAAATAATTCCGCTCATTGCCTGTTCAGCAGGGCTTTATAATACCAGCATTGTCAGAATTGTAAACAGGTCATTAGGTGTATACATGTAAAGACCATAGGGCGGCAAGAACTCTGGAGCTCACTCAGAGTCACTCGTGAAATGTATCTTGTGCTTAGAACAGACAAGGACAAAAACTCACCAATATTTTCCTCAGGCAGACTCATTCCTCGCGAAAATATTCTTCAACCAGACTCAGTCGGACTCAGACTCACCACAACATCACTCACCCAGACTAACTCAGACTCAGACTCGTGGATGGATCTGAGTCTAAGTGAGTCCAAGTGAGTAGACTCATCAGTGAATTCGAGTTCGCCGACTTATGGTAAATACAGGCCGGGCTTATGTAGCCTTTGTTTCCTGTTTAGCAAGTCATGCGCTACAAGCTAGAAAGGGCGCAATATATTGGTGTGCCGCATATGAGTAAGCCCGGGAGGAAAACACTGTGTGAAAGGCAGAACCCTCAAGTACTTAGCATACCTTTTTTCTTATTTTCCCCCTTCCGTACTTGAATGTGTTAAAGCAAAATGATCTGAAGATATTCACCACCTAGGATTCGTTCTCTAGGTTGGCAGTGATTTATTTATGCAATGTTACAATCAATTTTCGCGAGATAGTAGTCTAAACGCAGTTCGTAACATCTGTATATGAACAAAGGAACCGAAAGATGCCCAGTGAGTGCCGAGAATAGGAAACTACCCACTTTCCTGATTGAACAGGCTTCACGTGATCCTGTTTTCTTGCTTTAGCTACATGATGCGCCATTGAAATGTTGTTCCGAGCGCCGGCACTATGGAGCCAATTATTCAACTTCAACTCAGATTTTGCTGACCTCATTGTGTTACCTAATAGTCTACCAGCATGCACTATGCTGCTCTCAAACAGCGTACATTATTTTATTATCATAGTCGAATGGTTGTCAGCTTTGATGGAAAGAAAAAATGGGCGGTGACCTTGATCCTTGACATGGTTGTCTGGAAGTGGCGCTCACGCGTGGACATTCGTATGTCCGTGCGTGTTTCTTGGGTCAACTTCTCTGTTCCAGCTTTCCAGAAAGCACGTGGAAACAGCTCAATCTGAGCTGACAGATGGGCATATTACACTTCTTGTTAAGCATTGAGCATTCAGAGTGACAAACACTGTAAGAACCAAAAATGGAAGACCTTGTGGTATCATTTCCTTGCCAAGCAACGTTAAAGTAATAAGTGTAAATACAAAAGAACAGGTAACATGGTGTTTTTGCTTTATTTCATTTGGGCTTCCGAACATCGCACCAATCTTGACCCTAAACAGACCGCTCCTCTCGAGCCCAAACTACGAAGTAATTGCCGCAGGATGAAAGACCTGGCCATTAGAACCACGCCTTCCGGTCGATGGCTGGACGTGCACCTTTCGCATTACGTACTTCAGCAGCATGGCGTGCCATGCTCAAAAGTGATCGCAGAGCACATCGGTGGTATGTGCATCTTTCAAATAGTGACACTGTCTTTATTTCACAGCATTCTTTCTTTTAGTTTTCGTACCGCAGACACGCCAGTATTGCACCCAGAAATGCGCAAGGGCTGCCGGGACGTAGAGCCTTAGCACCGAGGCTGCACCGCGTGGCCGTGTGACACCTGGTGCAGGAAAACTGGGTAGCAGCTGAGGAAGTAATCAGTGGCAGGAGATGCAGGGGAAAGCGTGCCGAAACTTCGCGAGAGTGCTGCAGCGCCCCTAAGAAAAATGAGAGAGGGTGACTGCGTGTGCATACCCCAGGCGGAATGCAAGCTAAGAAAAGGTGGGAGGCCCCAATAGCGCAGCAGTGCTAAGGGCTCATAGTCGATAGAGTGCTCGCCTCTAAGACAGAGCAAGAAAGAAAAAAAATGCCTATAAAATGAAAAGAGAGAAACAAATAAAGTCTCAAGCAACCCTGTAGGGTATGATGGCAGGCAGTTATCCGGCCCGTGGTGTCTGGGAGCCATGGAGGGCCGGCGGTCAATAACCAGAAAATTGATGGCTTCCCAAAGACAAATTATACAAAACGGAAGGCTGAACTCCTCAGATGAGGTTGCCCATGGGGCAAAAACAAAATTGAGAGCAAAAAAGCAATCGCATCAAGGGAATTAAATATAGCTGTAAAGGAGACGCTTCAGAGGGAAAGTATGAAGGAGGGAGCGAAGAGAAAGTGCTGATCGCTGCTCTTTATACACCTTCGACTAAGTAGCACGGATGGGGCTCACCAGCTGGCGACCGTAGCCGGAACGATATTTCTCCGTTCTTCACTGAGCGGCTTACTTTCTGCTTCTCCCGATTCGTGTTCTAGGCTGGCTTACTCCGGCATGCATCACAGCAAAGAAGAGAAGAGGCTGCCTGTACCTTCTTTGTATTGGCACATTCGGCGTTCTCCGACCCACACCATGTCCGGGGGCTACCCCTCCCCCTATCCATCGCCTTCAGAACTTCCCCGTCCCGACCGGCCCGGGTGCCGGCCGCATTCATCATCACTGTGTGGTCCCGTAGAGTGCGAAGCTAGCGGCGTGGCAGGGAGCAGCTGTGTGCGAGACTTCGAGGCATGTCTCGTGAGCAGGCTGTGCTTTTCCGAATTCTTTCCTCAGCATGGTATTCAAGCACCTACCCACCTCTCCTCGCCCAAACCTTCCACATTTACCTTGCTCTGCATCCCCCGACACTTCTCCTGTCTTCCCTTCACTGACATCCATCCACATGAATGAATATATAGCCGATATGGCAAGGAAAAATATTATTGATATCACCTTTGCTCCAACACTTCAAGGCAAATGACTGTGACGTGCTGAACTGCCTTTATGGAGAAATATTCTGCATAGAATGCATTCAATTCAACTCGGGATCCAAGTCTCTTTGGGTTATTTAAACATATAAAAAAGAAACAAATAGGCAAACACTCTCTGGAAAATTTTTCCGCAATTTCTCACACAGAAAACACATTTCTCCAACACAAAGGACGCTTTTATGTTATATTCTTAACTGTTTTGGCTATTACAATGCATTTATTGCTTTCGCCGATGCTTACAGTACGAATTAACGGATAATGTAGTTATAGGTTGCATCGTCTGATCATGGAGGTTACGATACAAGAGGAAAGAGAAAGCAAGAAAGGTAGAAGTGGGGAAGTTTAAAGTGAATGCTGAGAACGGCTGTCCCAAAGGTTCTCTTCAGAAATGTTCATTATCATTTCATCGCACAGCAACTCCGCATTTGTCCTTAGTTTATTGCTGTGTGCCTGCAGGCCCCTATCTCGGGGGTAAGGCGGAACTACTTATGACAGGGCGTCTAATAAAGGGTAGGACTTCACCCACCCATCTGCTGTGAATGGTGTACACTCATCTTTGCTGGTCTGGCAGTACATGAGCTCTCCTCTCCGGAAAGCTTCGCAACTGAACTAATTCATGGTAAATACGGGCAGCGAATTCGGAGATTTATGCTCAAAAAATGCTTCTCGCCCGTTCCAGTTATGGAGCTTGCTCGCATGAATCTAGGTGGAACTTTGTGTATACTATAGTGTTAGGGTGTAAGAATTGACGTATCAATAAAGCATGACTGCAGACTGTATGGCGTGACTGACCGACGGAGCACTAAAAAGGTATACACACAACAAAGCGCAATGTTGCGTGTGTACCTTCGCGCTTTCTTCTGTGTGTACTTTTCTTCTGTCCGTCAATCAGTAGCGATATACAGTCGACAGTCGTACTTTAGTGACTCAACAACTGCCGCTCCACTAGTGCACTCTAATGTAATATTTAGTCTGCGACAAATTTGATGAAGCGGTAAATGGCAGGTGTCAATCGAAGAGATTAGAGGAAAGTAGATGGCGTGAGGATAAAACGAGGTATAACTGATCATTTGGACGGTATTGAACGAACGAAGTGATCTAAGCCAACCACGGAAAGCACAGGGCAAACAACTGGGGCCAAATTTTGGCATCGAAAGGAACCCCAAATGAAGAGAAAAGAAAGCGAAGATGGCGGTGCGTCAAACGCAGCGATGACTGTAAAAAAGAATAGAGTTGGTATGGACAATATGAATTCCATTCGCGTAACTTAGGGCTGATTAGAGATCATCGGAAGGGCTCTTCGCCCTGCAGAAGACAATAAACAACCTGATAATGATCATGATAACAATGATGAACAATAAAGTAGCTAAATACGATTTAAAAGAGATGAAAAAACGTAACATGCTTCCCAAAATCTATGCTTCATTTGGGGAAAAACAGAGTACTAGCATCGATGTTTTTTTGCTTACTCCACTTTTCCATACCACTCGCTTAGATGAACCTAACGCGCCACCTTTTTTACACGTTGTTTCTATGACTTATTATACGTGCCAGTAACCGGGAAACTAAAAAAAAACATTTTCATGAGAAATATGAAGAAGCATGAATGACAACAACAATGAGACAATACAAGGCATAAACTCAACTAGTGCGAACACGTACGAGTGGCAGTCATTCGACCAGGGCGTGACGGCCCCTGCAGCAGAGGCAAGGCGATCGTTCTGTCACGCTCCACGCGGCATACTTCAGAGCTGGCGTAGTGTAAGTGAGCGGCGGGGAACAGTACTCGTACCACGTTAAACGACTCGCGTGTGCGACCTACATTTGGTGGTGTTCCGACACCCGTAGTGATCACGCATCGAGCGACCGGTGAGGACTCGCCGAGCGATTCAGCCCGACACTCCGGTATGCCCCTGCAACCGGAAACTAGGACGCATCATAACACCGTTTCCGCGCCTGACGGAGCATTTCTTGTTTTGAGACCGCTGTTGCCGTTTATTTGCAAAGTAACGACTTAGTTACGCAAACGAATTTTGTACTGCAGTGCAAGTGTACACATTTGGCATTCGCAAACTCAACAAATGTATTAAAACGAAACTTAGAGGTGGGGTCCACAATAGCCTGTGAAAAGTCACAACCATACCTACCTACCTACCTACCTACCTACCTACCTATCTATCTATCTATCTATCTATCTATCTATCTATCTATCTATCTATCTATCTATCTATCTATCTATCTATCTATCTATCTATCTATCTATCTATCTATCTATCTATCTATCTATCTATCTATCTATCTATCTATCTATCTATCTATCTATCTATCTGTTGATCCATTCTTACATCTGTCCGCCCATCAAATAACAGTGCGTGCGTGCGCACGTGTACATGTGTGTGCGCGTGTGTGTGTTCGCGCATATGTGTACATGTGTGCGTATGTCGCTAAGTTTGGGCACGGCCCAATGAGTGAAAAATACATGCAGAAGGCGAATATTTGTGTCCTTTATATGTGATGTTTAGGCCAAGTCGTCAGTTTTCGATGCGCTTTTTCAAACCAAGCGCTTAATCATTTCATTCTTGTTTTAACTCTCTACGTCCAGCTGAGAAACGTACCAAATTCAAGAAGTTTTTTTTTTAGTTTCCTTCGTCCAGGCAGTATCAGCGACAGCTCGAGGAACCTTCATATTATACGACGTGAATTCATGTCTCCAAAGAGTGTCGCACGCATAGCACAGACGGTGAGAACACGGCGAGGACGCGATGATCATGTTACCAGCGCTTCACACATCACATGACTCCTTCGCGCCGACGTCGTTTCTCGTTATAAGAGTTCCTTTGATAAATAACACTTGTTCAGGGTCTCGCATGAATCTTCGTCTGTCACCACTCAACCTCCGTATAAAGATAACGTGGCTCAGCAGTGTGAATAACGCTTTGAACAACACGCTGCATCTGTTACTCCTTCGCGGGTGACGACTTGTCGCTTGTCCCCACGTGCTGTACTTCGTTGATGTTGCTTTTTTTTAAACGCAGGGTTACAAAGCAGGCCCTTACATGTGCGTATGTGACGTAGAAGACAACCATGCGTTGTCCTTTTTTCGGCACTGCTTCTGGTAGGCTGTACTCATTGCTTCAGAGAAAGGCGCCTAACTGGCCAAGTCTCGTGTTAATAATGGTAAGCGGAGGCAGACATCCAAAGCGAATTTTTGTTGTATTTACTTATTCCAGAAAGCCAAATGGTCGATATGGAGTCTCTTGAATTAATACTTCATTATGTATACAATTCACCGTCGAGCCGCTGTGGATAGTAAGGTTAGAGTTTTGTGTTTCGAAACCACAAGAAAAGTATGAAGCCGGCTGTAGGGGGAGGGGGTGCTGAGAGGGGGGGGGGGCTTCAGAAATGTCTACCACAGGCATGGGGTTCATTACCTGCTCCTAAATTCAAGCACACACCCCTCTACCCAACAAATCGTTTCCACCAAAATGTGTTGTTAGCAGCCCTGATTTATCCAGTGCTCTTCAGGTGAGCGGCTAAGCACCTTAACATCTGTATCACTGCGGAACTTGAAAGTTTCTAGTTCGGATATATGTGAGAAGCTTATTCACAAACATTCCGAGCTTCTAGAGAGGCTACAGAACTGGCGGACTTCGAGAAACCCTTCCGGCTCCACTATTATTCCTCTCGTGAAACGTTTTGTACCATCAGCGCCAGCACGCCCTACATCAATACTTTCCTTATTCAAACCATGACTTATTCGCTGTATGCGTTGCAAAATCCGGTTCACCTATGTTTTTTCGTCCCCCTCTGGTCATTCATTTACATGTCCATATAATGGTTACATAGGTAACATAGTTTGTCTAATTGCCTCAGTTCAGAAATCCATGTATAATAATCAACTACATGTGTTGTAAGCCAAATCTCGCAATTATTTCCAGACGCTGTTGACTTGCGCTTTATAAAAGTCTCTTTGTAAGCAGCCTCATATAAGCGGCTCTTATTACAGGTACGATAAAAAATTTCGCAAGACAGATTCTTGCAAGTTTGCTTGGCTTGGAAGCCGCGTCCTAAATGAACAGTCTTTGAAGCATCGTTTCATGCGTCAAATGCCTAGTTAGAATGTATGCAGATAAAGCCCGACACGCTATACGTGAATTCGGCGTATATTAACGGATGATAATCGCACTTACGTGCTGTGCATTCTTTTTGCTTTATTTTTTCACAGCTTTACGCTACATCTCGTTTCACAACATATCTCTTGCTATACGGCCCCAAGCTCGATGAATAAATAACAGGCTTCGTTTCTATTTTGCGGCCGGTGCTTTTTCATTGCCTCACCCCGCGAAGCAGCCAGCGGCCACTAATCGGATTAGAAACGATGAAGCGATGAGGCGCCACACGCCCCCCCCCCCCCCCTGTTTTCTCTCCTCTTCAAGTCGCTAATGCTGCGCTGCTCGCCGCTGCTGCTTTTGTGCGTGCAGTGTTAAAGGAAGGCCTGGCGCGGCAAAATAAGCTTCACTGGTGGCTGAGCGGTTTCATAACCGAATGAAAGAAAATAGTGTGCGTGCACTTATAGTGCGACGGCAGGCATGTGACGTAATCGCTAAATGGTTGTAACCGTAAGCGGATCGACTGCAGCTTTGGGCGTATGCGGACAACAGGCGTTGGCTATTTTTTTTTTTAGACAGTGCTGACAAAAAGAAATGAGCGCATCTGGTCCGACCCCCTGTTGACCCTAAATTGCGTACTGGACAGCTCCTGTGTATGCGTATATCTAGAAAAACCGATCAATCAGCGAGCGCCTCGATCCGTTGAAAAGAAAAACTTTAAGTATTCGAAGTGAAACTTTTCTATAGCTTGAAGTACACCTAGTATTCTTGCATTCACAGATCCAGTCTTAAAAGTCAACGGGCCTTCATTTATTTAAAATAATTTCGATTGATGGTTGATTGATGTGTAATGTTTAACGTTCCAAAACCATCATATGATTATGAGACGCGCCGTAGTGGAGGGCTCCGAAAATTTCGACCACCTGGGGTTCTTTTACGTGCACCAAAATCTGAGCACACAAATCTCCATCAGAAAAAAAAAGGAGGGGGGGACGTAAAGTACGAAGACTAGGCGAATCCATGTACTACCCTTTATTCTCATGCTCGTTGAAGCGCCATGCGTTTCAGCTTCCATAGACAGCACTGGCAGAGTTCCCTCTAGTGTATATAAAGGGCCCCGCCGCGGTGGTCTAGTGGCTAAGGTACTCGGCTGCTGACCCGCAGGTCGCGGGTTCGATTCCCGGCTGAAGCGGCTGCATTTCCGATGGAGGCGGAAATGTTGTAGGCCCGTGTACTCAGATTTGGGTGCACGTTAAAGAACCCCAGGTGGTCAAAATTTCCGGAGCCCTCCACTACGGCGTCTCTCATAATCAAATGGTGGTTTTGGGACGTTAAACCCTACAAATCAATCAATCAGTGTATATAAAGGAAACTTTATGGGGTCAGTTGGTCGTTCATAATTGAGGTACACAGAGCGAAAAAAAAAAAGCAAGGACGCGAAGCAGACAGGACAAGTGCGCACTATCCACGGAAAGTTCTTTCTTTACGCACGATATAAAAATGATTGAAACGAGAAGTGGCGAAACTACGATAAGATAAGAATTAAAGGCTATTCGCGCGTGCTCGAATCACCGGTAACGTGTCACTTAAACTTCCTTTTAACTTGCTGATTGTCGAGACAATAGCCGCGATACGCTCGCTGAGCGACAGCTGTGTCATAATACCGCTTAGTATGGCGGGAAGACAAAGAATGCTAAGCGGGTGGCGGTCGTCGAGGTGGTTTCCGAAAGAGAGGTCGAGGCGATTGTTTTTCTTTTCTAGCATTTTTTTCTTTTCTCGGAATATAGCGTCACTCATGCAGTAGCGTGTCATCGACCTCGATCGACGCGAGGACTTGTCAAGAAAGCGTGGCAGCTGCTGTCGCCGTCGACACGGTGGCAGCCACGGCATCAGAGAAAAGCGACGACGCCACAGCCCGTCGGTGTCTTCGTCTTCGCCGTCACCGCATACACGAACGCGACGGGCCAGCCGTTGCGTCTCATGCTATTCCAGCCCCGCAGGTCCCGCCCGCCCGCGGAGGCCTTGTCGTGTAAACAGAAAGCGCGTCTCTCGCTTCTCTGGCATTCGATACTTGCGCATACGTCTTTTTTGTTTCTTTTTTCTTTCGAACGATGCGTCCACGGTGTTTTCTGAGTGACGTTTTCCGGCTTTATCGGGAATCGTTTCGAACGTTTTCCGTCTCTCCCAATATGTCACGCCCTGCGTGAGTTACCTAAGCCGTGCCGCCCGATTTGAGGTGAGCACGTGGGGAATACAACAACGAAGCGTGGCTTCATTCGTATCGATTAAGTTGCCGATCAGAATCAAAGACATGCGGTGAACAAATTAGCAGTTACATTGTTTCATTTTGTTGAATGTTAATTCGGAACCGTCGCCAATGTACGCTATAGAAAGCGCGGGTATTTTGCTTTATTGATTCGCCTTGTCCGTACCCCGTCTTTTCCTCAGTCTTCTGTTGTTTTTTTTTTCAGAATGAACAAGGATGCTTTACACCAGAAGTACCTTGTTCGAAAGTGGTGTGATGATATACTCGGTTACGTTGCACTTTTCACAAGGACCGATCAATTATAGGTGCATAGGGAACTTCTCCTTTAAAGGCACGAATGTATTTCTTATCTGTCCATTCGGCAATAACACCTAAATGAAATCTTTACAGTTTTACAGCCCTCTGCGCAATTTGTATTACACACCCAAACCCCTGTTTTTCATGGCACCCGTTTGTTGGAACCGAATAGGAAGCCATCGGAAATTCTCCCACGGCCCCTTTCTTTTTAAGTGAGCCAAGGAAAAAAAATGACGGCTTATTACAGAAAAAAGATAAACCGGGTTTTCTACAAGGTAAGCCTTAAGTTTGAGTTTTTATGGTTGACAGTATCAGCCAGTTCGAAGGCCTGACATACATCTGGTGAAACCGGCCGGCTAATCGCGAAGAACGTTTGCGAAACAAAAAGCTTTGTTTTAGGCGCAGTTTCATAGCCTCGTTAACCCAAACTATCTGTGGGCTCCCCTTTGCTAGACGTCATAGAAACTAGTGCAATAAATTCTTATCTGGTATAGTTATTCTTGTTTGTAGTGTCCATGGCGTTTACAAATTATTCATTTTGCAAGTGTAACCCGACAAACGCTGCTGAACTGTGGCTGAGCGAGGGCGCCTTTACAACTAAGTGTTTTGCTCAAGAGATGGAAACTTCGTGAACACAGGGTGTCTGTGTGGCTATCGTTCCGAGAAGCCATCTCGCCTTGCTCAAGACTGCGACTGCATTGGACTCGTTCTACAGGTGCCAATATTGCTAAATACTTTTTAGATAGAACAAGTACACTTCGAAAAATGACGTTTCGTTTCTTAGTTTTTCAGCACCTCATGATACACAGAGAACACGAAAAGCTGAAGAAAGTGATTCATATCAAGACACATGTAGGGAAGTTCATAACGAAGCGATAGAGAAATGGACGCTTGGCTCTAACATGGCTGGAAAGACAACACTCAGAAACTTCTGCGATGAAGCTTCGCTGATGAAAGCGCATTGGAAGCAGTACAATCTGAGCTCCCCACTAGACAAGCGAACGCACAAGATTCAGAGCTTTTATAGGCTACATCACGGGGCTCACACAGTTACGAAGAGAGTAACCAGCTTTCTTGCAACCGTAATGGTAATACTAAAATCACCTAAACACGATCACAAAGTACAGATTTTGTACCCGTCCAGGTTCTCACCTATTCTTCTCTTTGATCACATCTTTGCTTCTCTTCAGACCATTCGCAACTATTTGTTTCAACTTCCGTCTTTCAAGCATGCAGCATACAAGGACAAATACGCGCGTGCCAGGGCGCTTGTACACCGCGATTATTTCGAAAAGTGCTACAGCAATTCCCTCAACGCAGAAATCGAACGAGACCATTTGCACGTTCTTCCTTATACCGTCCCTGAAATGGCTTCGATCATTTCCTGCCTGTTATTTTCTCTCCCCTTCTCCCCTCTTTTTTGTTTATCACCTCCCCCTCATCGCACCCGCAAGCCCTCACGCGTACGTCTTCAGCCAGCATCTCCCTACAAAATTAAGAGTGCTGTGAAAACTTGCGCACTGCAGCCCTGTGTTTTCAGGGTTTACATATGCGCATATCGTAGCGGCCTCTCCCACAGCGGCAACACGGCTGGAGGAAATACACGAAGATGTGTATGTGCGTACGCACACCAATGTGCAAATGAGAGCGATGCTGCTCTTCGATTGTGCGTCCTTCAAAACGAGCGCAGGAAGGCAGAGAGCCGCCTTTTCAGAGATTTGTGAAAAACATAGATGGGAAAAAAGACAGTGTAGAGCTATAAGACAAAGAATGGGTTTCGGGATTCCGGTCCTTGCCTCAGCCTGTGAAAGACCCTCTTTAGGCTGAACGTAAAGGCGGACAGCGCCACAGTTTCGAACAATAGGCGAAAACCCGTATCTTGTAACCGCTAGGGAGGAGATTCGCACCTCGGGGAATCTAATAGAGCAAAATGTGTGCGTGTGGGGGTAGGCGGTGGAGGGCAAGGAGAGGGTATATTTGGCCGCACAACGTCTAAGTTGGTGGGGACTGGAGGTCGACGTGCTTCTCAAGCCACGCGGCATGAGAAGCACGTCGACGCCGCCGCTAAAGCGTCACTTAGTTGCCGGCGCCGTCTGGCGAGCACGGACGTCGTGGTTCGGGTCATAACGCTTGTCCTCACGTTTGCGGTAACGGGAGACAACCGCGTGGGGCAGGGAGACGCGGAGAGAAAGCCAGCTGCAGCGGCACTTTGGAACGTCATCGCCATCGGCGCCTCGTCGCGCGGCCTTTCCGGAATTGCCCGTCGCGTCGTCGAATGGCCCACCGTGAAGCATCGTCTCGTATACAACGAGCGTGTCAGACGGTACCCGCGGGCAGGCCCGGAAGTAGCTGACGTCGGCACCTTTCGGGGGTGCAGAAAGACGATTTCGCCCAAACACGCAAAGCGCAGAAGCCATCGAATGGCTGCCACGTCTGTCCTCATTTTTCCTGTGTCCCTTATTGCGAATGATTATTTTGGTGGAGACTTCCGTGCCGAAACCTTCGTTCGTTTTTTCGTCCACGTCGGGACATTGCTTTTGCGACAGTTATGCTGTGCGAACATGTCCTCCCGTCTATATGAGTGCGTGCAGAGGAATCGTTCGTACGAGGTAAACGCAACTGTCAATGGTTCTATTTGTGTCGACGGGTCATGAAGAGCACTTCGCTCGTCCTCACGGTGGCAGCCACACAGGACTCGCTTCTGCCACTTCTGTGCTGCCGCAGAGGAAACTGTACTGCGAAGAGCCGGTTTACAGGTCCATATAGCCTTGACCGTCAAGTATAAAGATGACGTACATTGGCAAGACAGAAGTGAAAATTGCGCAAGGCAATAGCATCAGCTTTTAACTGTCAGTTTAGCAATAATTTCAATGAAAAAGGAAATGCTTGAGGCACGTGTACTTAGATTTAAGCGCACGTTAAACATCACCAAGTGGGCGAAATATTTGCATCCCTCCATTACGGCATCTCATTATATTGTGGTGGCTTCGGGACGTTGAACACAAACAATTATTACTATATAATCGGCAGTATAGCTTTAGAGTGCAAGCCGAAGGCCTTTGCTTTTGCTTCTGAAGTGTGAGAAACCTCTGGGGCGCTATTTGCGGGGAGCAAACTCAGTTGGGACCGGCAAAGAAGAACGATGCTGGAAAAGAAAGGCTTTCACGGAGCATACCCGACAAGAGAGCAGTGAAGAAAGGGGAGTGGGCGGGGAATGCGTAGAGTGTGCTGTGCTCTTCGCTCTGAGACGCCGGCGAGCGGTGACACCCTGCGTTCCGCGAGCTCCCGTTGGTGCCGCGAAACGGGCGCTCCCCTTGCATTCAAAGGCACGCAGGAGTTACGTGAGCAGTCGTTCGTCCCCGTGGGGGTAGAGAAATACACTCACTTGGCATCGCTAAAGCCGGAGTTGAATACCCTCGGGTGGGTTCAGTGCCTATTTTGACAGCGGGTTCTGCATGGAACTCTTAACGAACTGCTCACGCTTGCGACGTTCCACGTAGCGATAGCCCCTCGGGACTTCACTCCTTTTTATACCCGAGACAGATTCTGACAAACAAAAATGAAGGAACCGAATTGAGTCTGATGGCAAACGCATGTCGAAACACTCAGATGAAAGCCCTTCATTGTCCCTTCTTTCCATCTGTTTTTCTTGATGAGTCATCCTCCAGAACACTTTCTTTCTTGCTTCGATACTCCGGCCTGGACCTGTTGACTAGCGTCGTCTTTTCTTTAGCACCCAAGTAGAGGCGCTTTCGCCTTCAGGCATTTTCAAGTCGACTGCTAAAATCATGTTGTTGCTTCTGTAATTTAGCTTAGGTCCTCAAATCAAACGAGCGGCATGCTGTCGTACCCAATATGGGCGGCCACACAAGCGGTCACAGTGAGGTTCATGAGGCTGTTCTAGTGGGCAACAAATCACTCAAATAATTCTATTACACCAGTAAAGGCATCTAGTAAGTAATTGTTCGCAGGTCAGGGACAGCGTGCATTCTATCAGCCGCTTCGATCATGATGAGCCGGTTGGCAACTGTTATTGAGCCTGACATACTGGACTTGTCTAGGTCAGCGCATTTGCTGCACTTAAGAAGGCAATTCTTTTTGTTGGGACATCTGTCGCGCAATAATTCTCACCAACTGAAGCACCCACCTTCACCTGAATGTCCGTGATGACTGGTAGACGAGTTTTAGGCGCATGGAAGCTACTTTACTTTCTTGATTATAACCCGCCTCAGCATGCAGTCCCAATCTTATACTTCGATTTTACAAAAACAACAGGCATATAAACCACAGCGGCCCTCACTTTGCGCACGTTTTTTCTGTTTTTTGTGTGGGTTGTACACAGAAAATTATGTAATGTGTCCAAGTTCTCTGTGCAGACACTTCTCAATCACATTCTTCTTTTGACAAATTTGCATCTGTTTATTAAAGGAAGAATGTCGTGGAGGAGATGAATTGAGGGTCTGGGAAAGCAGTTTTATGCACCAAATGCACCATCCTCAAGAAGCAGGCTGATATAAGCCTCTGCTAATTAGCATTGCCGATACTCTCCTAACGTCATTAATAGTGTCCAATAAGGCAGAAAGCAACAGCCGACATATCGCGCCTCACTTTCGCATGATCATTGTTCCCTACACATAGGACGTCTCGCACATGGTAAAGAAGGTAGCCGGTAAACTATAGGTGGGAGAGTTGTGAGCTCCGGCATAACTCAGCACGCGGCACGCTCGCTGAGTTATGCCGCAGGGTTAACAGTGAAGGACCTAAGAAACTATCTCGCACTAAGAAATGCGCTCAGCGCTATGCTGAATTTGTTCCGGTGATTATGTGCAAGATATCATTTACTTGTGTGAACTGTTACATCGGTCAAATAGACCGATGCGCAAATGATTGGCGGAAGGAGCACGCTTGCTCCCTCAAAAGCTGTGTCCCCACCTACTTGGCTGACCATTGTACAAATTGTGGTTGCCAGCTAACTCTTGATAAGTGTGTGGTCGTGCGGTGCTCTGACCAGAAACACGAATGGAAGTTTAGCGAAGCCTTCACAATTGACAGCCTACTGTTTCTTGCGTAAGCGTGCCCTCAATTTCGCGTCACTGCTGTGGAATTAGATATCTGGATTCAATTGATGCGACCGTAGGTTTCTTGAGAATATTTGCTTTACGGCCTTTATCACAAGTATGGAGTTTCTGCTGTCTGCTTAACTCGACAGCTCTTTAACGCTGTCGCGTTAACATTGCGCTAATCCTGAGCGCTAGGGGCATGAATGCCCCGCTGAGTTCATTTCATTATGCGTTCCGCGAATGCACTTGGATGTACCATATTATGTATAGTGCGATAATAAAATATCGTAACATGGGGCTAAACATAACCAAGACCGACTATGACAGTACATAGTGGTTGCACCAGAGATAACGACCGAGGCAAACTCGCGCACAGAGTTAATTATAAATATTATATAACGATTATGATGATGACGATGTGCTTTCACATACGCTTCGCACCCATACTAGGGGATCCACCGAGAACTTTTCTTGTGGTGGCAATAAAGGTAGCTTTATTGCACTGTCTTGCGAGGTACTCGGCTATCCAGCTTGTTGGGCTCTCATGATGGTGCGTATTAAATTTGATTGATATGTGGGGTTTAACGTCCCAAAACCACTGATGATTATGAGAGACGCCGTAGTGGAGGGCTCCGGAAATTTCGACCACCTGGGGTTCTTTAACGTGCACCCAAATCTGAGTACATGGGGCTACAACATTTCCGCCTCCATCGGAAATGCAGCCGCCGCAGCCGGGATTCGAATCCGTGACCTGCGGGTCAGCAGCCGAGTACCTTAGCCACTAGACCACCGCGGCGGGGCGTATTAAATTTCAATTTTGTTGTATGATAAACGGTAGTATGGAAGAGAATTTAAAATATAGAAATAAAGTGTAACGCAAGGTCTTCAACTATCACTGTGGTTTAGTGGTTTATGAGCTTAGTTGCTGACCCGCTGGTCGCGGGTTTGAATCACGGCCTTGAAGGCCGCACTTTCGATGGAGGCGAAAATGCTTGAAGTCTGGTACATAATTTTTGGTGCATGTTAGAGAACACCGAATGGTGGAAATTTCCGGAGCCCTCCAATGCAGCGTCTCTCATAATCTAGTTGTGGTTTTAGGATGTTAAACCAAAAACAATCATCATTATTAAACCAAGGTTCTTAGTAAATTGTGCATTTAAAGAGTAACCCGGCGTTAGTGTGTGTGTCTGTGTGCTTTTTAATGCTATAGCATTAGAGAACTTGTTTCGCAGCAATTCCGGCGTTGACATCGGCGTCGTTGGTTGTGGGTGAAAAATTATCTGGTGCCTGATCAAAAAATTGAAAAAATAATCAAATAAAAGAACAAAAATTCCTGGTTACAATGAGGATGGATCCCGGGTCGCTTGCTTTAAAAGTGGGTGTTCTACCACACATCCACATGTCTTTTTTTTTCTTTCTCTTTCATGATGTTTATTACAAATGTACATTACATATATGCATAGTGTACAAAACACTTAAGGCGTCTTCGAGAAGTGTATAATAGGCATTACAAAACAATACCATACCACACTGTGTAAACTGGTATTTGTGGTATTTGAGCAGGCCACTTCATGAACTCTTGATACCCACATCTCTGCTTGTTAGTACAATGAAAATAACTTCTTCTGCTTGTAAATGCAGCGAAAGCAAATTTTATGCTTTACAAACAAGCGTCCTTTATAGATGCTTCCCAATACTACTTGAAATACTGCAGTAATAATGCGTGGTACAAGCTTACATTGACATCGGGCGTCAGAACATTTGATTTTCCTGATGAATTTATAACTTGAAGCCCGTCGCCCACTACAAAAAACACACACATTAACGTGCACATAGTGGACGCACAACAAGTTTGAAATCATTTCATGCACTGAGAGTTCAAAGTGCGCTCTATAGGGACAGGATATCGCTACCGCATTCAACTCTTAAAGGCAAAGCTTAAAGATCTTCTTCTGTAGTTACGTCGTAACTACTCGTAGTCTTGCGCCGTGCAAATATGCTGATTCCCAATCACCAACTAGCCCAAGCATCCGTCTTATCAATATCCTCCAATTTTCTCTTTTTTGTTGACTCAGTTGCCTTTCTTTATCTTCCTCTCCAGTATTCTCGCTCAGATAGTAAGTATATTACATCTGTCATATCGCATAAATATTCATCCCCGAAATCTCGAAATATGACCTACCACGTCCGCTAACCATACTTGTAAAACATCATAAGACCCAGAACCTTTTGCTGACGTGGCATAAGACTGCCATTCTTCTTTCTTTTTTTTTCACGCTTTATTTTCATGCTGAAACGCGCGTCATTTCCCATTTTTGTACTATTTAGCCGCGCAAAACTGCTGCCGATTCTTTCAGCACGAGCATGGTTCAGCTAGGGACGCTCCATTCGTTGTTCTCAATGCACTTCATTTTATTTTATTTTTCTATTTTGACGTCCCTTGTACCAACGTGGGAGTTCGTTGGCACGGCTGGAGGTGATGACAGCGGTGGATCAGGGCGCGAACGACAGATGATTCATGTAGGCGCAGAGTTGTCCCGTGCCGAGCCGGACGATTTTTCGGTCGTCCCGAAGAGAAGCCCTTTCGCGGAAGGGTGAGACTCACATCAACAAAAAAAAAGCAGGGTTTATGGGTTCGGTACCAGAGAGAGGGTTGTCGTCTGACGTGCCATCTGCGGTGCCTTCCGCGCCACCAAAGCTGCTGACAGTGCAGAGGAGCTCTCTGCTTCCTGCTTCGTTTTTTTTTTTTTTGCTCTTGTATTTATGACCAGAGCCATATAGGCCCACTCGTTGAGTTCTGGCAGCCCAGGCTTTGAAGTTTCAGTTCCTGCATTTCTTTTTCCTAAAGTGATTTAGCAGAAGTTTTAATTTTTCTGTATTATAGTAACTGTAGCAAACACACTTTTGGAGATGGCATCTTAACTCGTAGTTGGCTCTTGTGTTTTGATATCTCCGGACTTCCGCTCTCGCTTCCGGTATATACATCGTCTCGGCGCACTCTTTTTCGGAGCGTCTATGACGTAAAGAACTTACAACCCGTACTGCATACCACGGCATTAGGAACAAAAGAGTGAATGTTTATTAAAAAAACAGAGAGGTCGGCCACAGATAGTTCGCTCTAGCCTGCTACTCTACGCGGGGGATAACAGGAGGGGGAAGAAAGAAAGAGGGATGAGCTTTTCTTTTACTGCACGTGGGGGTGACTTCTAGCTTGCTCCACGGATTTTGCAGGTGTGCTGAAGCGTTTAGAGGCAGTGGACGAGCAAAACTGGGTCACAATAGAGAGTTTTAGTACTGCGTACGCTGCGTACGTGGCGGCGTTGCGTACGTAAGGACGCCACGTTCTGCGTAGTGCGCATGCGCAGACCGCAACGCGCACGTATCGCGTTACGTACGCAGCCGCTACGTACGCAAGCATGAGATGCGTGCGTGCGTACGTATGAGCTGATCGTGCCGCTCTCGAACAAGTTCGCGACAGCGCGAGACTTCGTTTTGCAAAATGGCGGCATCGAAGGCAAGCACCGACCGCCTCTGTGGCTTAAAATATGGTCATAATCTGGCTATAACACTTGGATTGGCTCACATTGGCTGTCAACAACACGTGCTTCTATTTTGATCTACCAGATGACGCAACACGCTTCACGCTCGTTACGTACGCGGGTACTACGGCGTACTAAATCGATTAGTGGCAAACGAAGCCACGTAACGCAAGGCGCTTGCGTGATGCGTACGTAGCACCATTCCGCAGTACTAAAACTCTCTAATGTGACAGCCAATATAGAGTAGAGTGTTCTTCAGATGTGTTTCATTTTCGTGCGTCTCATGCTTCGTCTGTGATTAGGCAATTAGTTCATGCGGATAGCCAAGTTTTACAGTGCGACAGCAGCGCCAGGTGGCATGGTCCAGCGGATAACAAAAAGAATAATGAGACCGGGACGCTGAAAATGGAACGTGATGCGCGCGTCTTTCAGCCTGCATGAATAGGCGGATTATGGCCAGTCTACACGAGGGACACGCTCATGCGTCTGTTTTCTGCTTGTCCCTAACGGCGAGTGTGAGCGAACTTGGGACGAGCCAGTCCAACTCCCTTTGACGAGGGAATGGTGCCTACAGGTGAGGGCCATAAAATCTAATTAAAGTCATCATCAACACTATGTCACGGGCCTGATTACAATAAGGATAGGGTGGGGTTATTCTCAAGCTGGACTTTGCACTCGTTGCAGATGAGCACGAGGAAAGATCTTCAATTCTATATTCGACTCTTTCTTTTGCTTTCACTTGCACAATTTTTATACTCACTTTAATGGACATAACAACACTAAGATTGGGAATAAGCTGTTGGTCAATAATCAAGGACGAAAAATGAATCGAATTAATGATGCCCTTCCCGGTGACAGTGACGTCTCAATGAAGATCTCGTTGACAATTACTGTAAGAATGCAGAAAGCTAAGTCCAGGACGAGAAAAAAATGAACGAAACAAATCACCTCCATATATAGGTGGGAATATAAGCTCGTATTTACAATAACATCTGCAAGCTTTTCCTCTGGTGACATGAAAGTCACAGCGCCAGATAACGATAAACCTTTTACCGTACTATTCAGCCTGTCGATGATAGGCAGAGTGTTCTTGCGTAAAATGTGACCGCACCTGCAATCAGTGCGAAGCCAATGTCCTGTTTAACACTTCAAAACACCGTCAAGCTGTGTAGAGTTTATTTCACTGTGTTTATGTGATTTTTGTTGTTTTTTTACATGCTCGCGTTCTGCATTAATCTGTGTTGGACTTGGGCGAAGTGTCCCCCAGGCACCATGCTTGTCTTGGCGAACATATGTATAGTACCGGTATGTGCTGCCGTTTTGTACGTGTTGCTTCTCTTTAAAATACATGTCCCGACACTCTCCATAGAAGAAACATTTAGGTAAGAGTGTCAATAAAACTGCCAGCTTTCTGACTTCTGAAGGCAGGGATGGCAGAATTGGAAGCTGAACGCGGGTCAAAGCGCTATAGTTGTGCTAATGGCTGATTATCAATTTAAGCACCTCTGTCAGAAGAGCCACAAAATTTGCGATTAATATTGGGTGGACTGGATTTAAACTTTGTATCGTGAAATGTGTAATTTGACAATGACAATGTCTAATACCAAAAGTAAACCATTGAAGCGATTGTTTGGTATTTGGTACGCCAAGGTATACTTCAAGGTGACCTATTGTATTACTCCAATGGTAATAAAGGTATCAGTCACCGGGCTGCCTACATGAGAAAACTTTTCATTGAGTCATTGTAATCATTAAAAAAAAGGCTAAGCTTAGGGTTATGTAACGCGAGCGATATTGTAAACAAAATTTGAAAACAATGTTTTGATCGTGCTTAACTAGCTCTGTACTAACCACTCTTTACACGTTCACCAAATTGTTACACCTGAAAAAACACATGATTCGTAACTCCAAGCACTGATCTATATATGTTCCTGAAAACACGCGGGAACGTTGAATTAGTCGCCAGATAAAAGACGGTGCCTTCGCTATAACTACGCCATCCACTGGTCTCTGCTAACATATGCGTATACAAAGGGACTTAAACGGCTTATTACAATTCCAAGGACACTCACACTAAGCTTAGCGGCCTGCAAATGGTTTCCAGTTCCTTCGCGTACATGCGCATATCGGGTTTGTTTCCTTCTCTGTCCTCTCTTTGCTCATGCTGGGTCTAGTAACCTTCTCGCCTGCTTTACATAAGAAATGACCGGACTTCGCTCCTTTTATTCATTGGTTCTTTCTCTGTAAGACCCCCCAACATTACAGGGGCACCGTGTCCACGTGTAGCTAGCACTTCTCTTCATATGCCCTGCTGCGACCTCGGATCAGCAGCTTAAACTCTGGTTCGCGAAAAGAATAGGCGGGATAACTTTAAAGAGGCCGCCGTTGCATCGGTGAAACAAACGCCCTACGCCGCCGCTGCGGAATCAAGAAAGAACATTCGCGGTGCCCACACTAAACGAGCGGCGCGGCATGCGAACAGCCGCGGGAGCGAAAGTACGAAACGGCGTAGGCGGAATACATTAGCCGAGAGTGAGTCGGGCGAAATTTGATTCCAGCGGGTCAAATGGGCCGCGTCCGTGGTTCCCCTTTTAGGCTCCAAAAGACCGCCCGGGTGGGCGACATTACGCTTATATGCGGACAGCACTGCGCTATTGCAGTGGCAACTGCTGTCTCAAGCAAACCAGAAGGAAGCATACATTTCCGCACACGGAGCGGAGTCTTTCCAGTTGTCACCGACAGACTGATGATATACTTGGCGGCAACAGTGTGCATCCGTTTCATCATTGTTCATCATACTGTCACACCATTACGCCCCTTCATTATTTGATACAATCATTCCTCGCTGAAGCCACCACTTTATCAAGAGTTTTGTCGGGGCATCGACCTGTTTCTTGCTATCTTGTGATTTTCCACACAGTAACAACACTGTGCGAGCACCCCTGCCGCAGTTTGTTCTTTATGGAGACACTGGTTTGTCTTAGTAAAGTTTTGCATCGTTAGAGAAATAAACAATATGCTATTCCTCGTGAAATGCACATTCCCATGTGTCAGGGAGCTTGTAAAGGTAGTTGCGCAGCTATTGGTTAGAATCGCAGTAGTCTGATTGCTTACTCATACAAAGTTCAGTTCAATTCAGTTGCATACCTCTAGGGCCTCCCGATGAAAACAGTACGTATGAGACTGGCTGGCAAAAATATTGCACATGATCAACATATTAGTTATGATCGAAGTGATTATTTGGCTCTAGAAACCAGGACAGGCAGAGATAATGGTGGCAATGTCAGGAGGAAGACTATTGCACTTGCGTAGCATTCATAGCACCAACCAGGCAGAGAAACAACTATAGTTTCTGCACGGGGACTTTTTTCAGTAGCTTCCAAGCCGAAATCATTCGTAGAAATTTCAATAATACTTATATTGCACTTTCCTCATCTGAGAATTTATTGCGATTTGATAGAGCATCTAAGTTCGCCACGAAAATATTCTCATCGTCATACGTTTCTATGATTGAGTAATACTATTTATTGTATGCTAATAAAAATTAAACATTTAAGTTCAAGTGTTATTTTTACAGAACACGCAATCAAACTCCATTTATCAGCAGCAAAGTTCTTAAGTATTACAACGATTCACAAGGAACTTGAAGAAACTCGGGTTTAAAACATTTGTGAGATTAAAGAGAATGCACCATGTTCTTTGCGCGTGCATAAAATTGACATTCAGGCTGCCACAGGTATTTTGGAAAACGTTAAATGCATAGCAGCAAGACAGAAAAATTTGGTGAAAGCAATGAATAGGCTCTCGTCAGGATTCGCTCTCTTAGCACGTACTGTACTATGAGTAAGTGGCACTGAAATGCCTCAGCAATTTCACTGGGCTCGATGTCTCATCTCCCGATTTACAAAGTTTTTAGCTAATATTTTGACAATCATTGACTACACTATTTATCTGTTCAGGTGGATCAGAGATGTTTTTTGGAAGCATAGGAGGGCACCGTAATGGTTGATTAATATGTGGGGTTTAACGTCCCAAAACCACCATATTATTATGAGAGACGCCGTAGTATGGGCTCCGGAAATTTCGACCACCTGGGGTTCTTTAACGTGCGCCCAAATCTGAGCACACGGGCCTACAACATTTCCGTCTCCATCGGAAATGCAGCCGCCGCAGCCGGGATTAGATCCCACGACCTGCGGGTCAGCAGCCGAGTACCTTAGCCACTAGACCACCGCGGCGGGGCCCGTAATGGTGTGCGTTCAAACTGCTGCAGATACCATAGGGCAACATTACAATTATGTAGCGTTTACAGAATTTGCACACCCATTTCGCACTAGGCATACAAAGAACTTCTAGTCGTCGTAATCACTCCGTTGCACTGATTCATGGGGGTTCCAATCCTTCGTTGTAAGACTCGCAGAGCCCGTGCATATTTGAATGGGGTAACCATACTGCCACTCCGTGAAGACTACTCCAGAGGTATCCTCGGCTGGCGCTGCTCTGGTTTAGAAAATCGCAGTGGGATACGCCTTTGCTAGATTGCGTGTAAATATTCCGCATACGCAACAGTCGAGCACAGCACACACACACTGGTGGCGGCGGCGTGCGCGCGCACACAAGCCAGCACGCACGCAAGCAAGGAAGGGGGGCCGTGCGGGCTTCGAAAGTAAGGGAGAATAGAGTCTGCTTGACTGATGCACAGCAACTGAGGCGCGTAAAGAAGCGCGTGAGCCGCATACTGATGGCCGTCACTTTTGTCGCGGCACGGGCTGCGGCGCTGCAGCCTCGTATACGGCGGCCGCACTAGTGAAGACGTTCAAGCGAAAAGCGGCCGACCAACGCTGGAAATTTGTTGCGTGTGTGTGGTAGCGGGTTATATACGGGACATGCAGGCACGAAACGTGGTGAGCTCGGAGAAGATTTGTGTGCCCACCGAGAAGACTTCGTACTTCACCGTTTTTTTTTTTTGTAGCCAAGCTCGCTTCTGCAACGTCTGTTCGTTTGTTTGTTTGCGTCTCTAGACTACTTCAAATAAGATAAAAAATAAAAAGTGAGGAAAGGAGAATAAGTGAGACACATTGCGACTGTTTGAGAAGCGAGGGAGAGTTTCTGAGAGACACCGCCCACGTGCGTGGATTCCTCGTGGCGTCTCAAATGAAGAAGGAAAGGCGGTTTGAAGAATTCCTGGGCACGCACATAAGCCGCGCAACAGCAGATGCGAGATTGGCAGTTTCTTCGGCCTTTTGTGTCAGCCCCGCCGGGGGAAGTACAAATGGCTAAGGTACTAGGCTGCAGGCCTGCAGGTCACGGGATCGTACAGCGGCTGCGGCGGCTGCATTTTTGATAGAGGTGAAAATGCTTTAGACTGGTGTGCTCAGGTTTAGGTGTACCTTAAAGGGGCACCAACACAAAATTTCGCGGCCGAGATAGCCTGTGGGATCGATTCCCAAGAACATTCGTGTATCATCTGCGAAGTATCAACAGCGAATATAGCTGGGAAAGTATTTTAAAAGAATTTTGAAGTTTGCGTGAGCCCTCGACTCTATCGTGCCATTGACACCATCGAAGAGGACCCTCAGGTGACCCCCTACTTCCCCCACGTCACCGCGCTGCAGTCATCAAAACAAGTTATGATGACGCTTTAGCAGCCATTTTTTTTTCGCCCCGTTTGTTTTCGCAGTTTATACTTTTTGGCGGCTGGTTACGAGTGCGTGGCCGTGGCGCCCGCTTAGAAAGATCTGTGTTTGGCGACACTGCAGTACCATTTCCTATTCTAAAGTAATTCATGATGCGTAGCGTGCGGAAGTGTGCCATAATTTTGTGTGGTAAGTGATCAAGATTTCCACACGCTAGATGGCGACAGTTGCACCCAGTTTTTGGAGCTCTCTCAACCGAAACTGAAACTGATCGATAATGAGGAACCTGTAGTTAATTATCTGTCGCGTGCTGCAGTAAACGATGTGTCGTGCCATGACTAACAGGCCCCCAGCAACACATTGCAGCAGAAAAACGTGAGGTGAAAGTTTTTGTTTCAGTACTCCTTTAAGAAACCCCAGGGGGTCGAAATTTCCGAAGCTCTACACTACGGCGTCCCTCATATACATATGGTGGTTTTGGGACGTTAAATCATACATATCAATCATCATTACATATTTTCTGCGTGGCTCCGGTAGCACAAACCAGCCCATACATTACCGTGTTGTGCGAACAACTATTTCTCCACTGAGTTGTTTTGGGTTTAGCTAGAAAGCGTTGGTAAACATGTCTATGGTAAAAATTATGAGCTTCTTTTTGCTCATTAACTGCAGGAAAATCAGGTTTGCTGGTAGCTGGTCAGTCATGTTCTATGGCTAACAAATTTGTTCTAGAGAGAAAATACCTTGGTTAATACTGTGGTCTTTTCGGTTCATGCGTATCAGGTACTGAAAAGAAAGGCTTTACGGCAAGTCATTGATACTGAGCCGCTTCTGACCCGATGGTACTGTGCTTTTCTGCTGCCCCTAACAACTTTTCTCTGGTTGAAGGCCAGCAAAGCGGATGCTGCTGTTGGGTTCAGGTGTTTAACATACTCTAACATCGTCGCGCGACAGCGCCACGGGCTCGGCAAACTGCTAAAGAGAATGTAGCTGCAGGCGCAGAGCAACGTCCGCACACGCCACATCGCGGCAGCGCTGGCGAGGAAAAGGCTATGGTGCTTCGGTGCAAGGGCGCCATCTAGTTTCGCTTTAAAAACTGGCTGCGGAAAATCGTCCTTATATGGTTACTACCCACCACGTACGATTAGCCATGAAACCAGTGGTTAGTACCAGGATAGTTTTTAATTTTGTAAGGCTGACGTAAAAATCGGTCAGCACAGGAATAAAGAAAATTTTCAGAATATTTAACGCGTGGCTGGCAGCCACTTCCGCGAGCCTAGAGCATCATCACTGATGTGGAAATAAATCATTTGTCGCTATTAACCTAACAGCAAAGAAACGTGATGGTTGGGATCAGTTTCCGACAACTACACGTAAATAATTGGGATGCTTAGCAGGATGGACTCTTTGCTGACCATATGGCCTCAACAGCATACGACAAAGGATGTTAAATCATCAAGGCCATACACACGAGCTTGTGTTTCGTCTCGAAAGATTCATAGTTGGCGCTACAAGTAAAACAATGAGGCAGAAACTTTTCGGTGGAACTAGGCATCTCGTTTTTCGTACTGCACAACTACAAGAGAGACACACAGACTTCGTTCAAGAATGTGTCTTTTAAATTCATTGACACTAAGCCAGTGGCAAATTGTGTTTATATATAGCTCGCCGTTAGTAAGTTGAATAGCATGACCGGCGTTATCTAGTTAGTTGACCCATAAATGTTGGAGCTTTGCGATATTAGAAATGCTATTTCCTTTTCTCAAAATAATAGCTTTGAAGGTCTCAGAAAAGAGGATAAAACTTTTATTCAGAAAAATAATATTTTCGAACAACGGCTTTGGCACCGTCCTACATATATGACACTAGGCCCATGAGGTGTCGCGTTGTGCCGATTTGTAACGCGTACCGCGTGCAGTGCTACTTAGAAGAATGGTATAGTTTGAAACATTTCGCGTGTACTCTAATATCATTTTTATCACGTGTGCTGGTCTTCCCATGGCTGTGACGACACCTTGTTTGCAATTTTTAGGGGATCACCAAGTGGTCAGTGGAGTGAAATTAGTGTTGTGCCTCCAGCGCAGACCGGCGGCCTTTTCCACGCTTTAAGAAATATGTCTTGTAGCCATATTTCTTTAAGTACAATATTGCTAAAGCCCTTTGAAATATTCTGAGGTCCGTTTTATTTGTTCCCTTTCCGTACAACTGAAATGTGTTGTTCACACATGCATCAAAAAGATACGTTGGCAGTAATGACTAGCACTTCACAACTCTCGTGGCAGTGTGGTACTTTGCAATATTTTGATTCAGGTGGTCAACTCAAGCCGTTTTGGCATTGTATCTGGAAATGAAAAAGGCTGCTCCACTATGACCTTGGATTGCTTTTATGCAGAGTATCTTTCCACCATGTGCTGCGGTTCAAACACATTAGAGATCTCGGTAACCGTGCTGTATACATTTCCCTTGCAACCCCATTCAAGAATGTGTTTGTAAAGCCTCGAGACATTTTTTTTAATTTGTTTCTGCCTGCCTTCTTTATCACCGCTTCAATGACCTGTCGCTGCACCAGTATAATTGTCCGGCGGCAAAATGACCACAAGTGAAGGCACATCATCGCCAGCGTCGATACGATTCAAGATATGTCGTCGGCGTATGCGGGTACTTTCTTGAGTTGAATGAACTGCATGCAGGGAATCTTCCGAGAGCCAATAAAATAAAACCATGAACGTACTATACACCCATATACCTGTCATAGCGTCACGACAAGCTTCACGGGCACTACGCGCACCGTGTTCCAAATTGTCACAGTGCGACATTCCATCTGCCTAGCGTATATCTATAGGTCACCAATGTTTGACAGATCGCAAACAATGCACTTTACCCCATATCACAGTCATGCAAATTTGACTGCACACCCAATAATCCACAAACGATCCACAAAAATATTGGCAACATCGGGAACAATAGGAATCTTTATTAGTCGCATTTTCTTCCGTGGCATGGTGCTCGGCTTCATGCACGTCAAACTACAATTTTGCGACGGCGCTCACGAAGCGACTGGTGGCCCAACCATCGACTAAAAGTGCGCGTGGGAGGGACGGGTCATCATTAATACACGTCAGGTAGCCCTAGCTTTTAAAAAAAGAAAAACGTTCGATGTTCAGTGAAAATTTTCAGCGTCTTACATGTAGGACACTAGGTATAAATGAGTTAATGGAGCGCGCTGAGGAGCCAGGGATCAGTGGTTCGAATGTCCAGTAAGGCGTGTAGACATTTTGTTTCTTCCGTTCCGATTAATGATTCATGTTATATATATATATATATATATATATATATATATATATATATATATATATATATATATATATATATATATATATAAGGGAAAGAAGTGTATACCTAAGGGCTCGTTTTTCCGTGTTTTAACACAATATTAATGAGATATAACAGACAGTAATGCCAAGGAATGTACAGGGGAAGTTATTAAAACCAATGGAATGTAAATAAGAAGAAAGAAAAGTGGATGAAAAAATTACCAACTGTGAGCAACTGCTCACAGTTGGTAATTTTTTCATCCACTTTTCTTTCTTCTTATTTACATTCCATTGGTTTTAATAACTTCCCCTGTACATTCCTTGGCATTACTGTCTGTTATATCTCATATATATATATATATATATATATATATATATATATATATGGTGAAAATCAGCTAAGGGTGGCCGTATAACTGCTATCACAATAATAAAGCGACCACTATCCCTCCAAAGCAAACGTGGGGAACACAAATTATCTTTCTCGAAATTCTTTGACAAAGGCTGCATAATCTACATCATTACTAACATTGTGATGTAATTTTTGTTGCCTTTATCACAGCACAAAGCGATTTGCTCTGGTATATAAAACAACAGTGAAAATTTCTTGATAATACCTTGATTAGCAAAAAAAAACAATTACAGCAGAGCCAGCTTCATCACAAACATTATGAAAAACAAAACAAGATGGTGGTATCAGAACCATGAAAACGTGGATGACGGGGAAGTGAAGTAGACCACTCTCTTCGAGCTGCGAAAACACATCGGAACACAAACGTTTTCGTCGCATAGGCTGGCAATACTACCAAGTTGAGACTAGGTGTATTATTTCCCTGTTTTTATGCCCATGAAGTATAGCGTTGGTATAGCTCATTTTGGTGACAGAATTGCCTCTCTCCTGCAAAACTAAAATCTGCTACTATTTCTGAACGCCCACTTGGGTGCCTTATACGCCTGGCTTCACGTATATCGAGAGTGCATGCATAAAACGGCGCGATAAAGCTGGCGTGACGGGGTCTGAGACGGAGGAAAACGTTTCAAAAGGAATAAGAATACGCGTTGCTTCTTACAAGCTCTATTCACACAAAAAGAACCACCCCGCGCCTTCGTACATTTTACGCCTCGCATTTCCTTCCAGCACGCCCTGTTCACTTTCCCACCCACGTCTTGCGTCGAAGGTTTCCCAAAGTTTTCCGGGCTTTTCGCGATATTACAAATATCGACCCGCAGTGGAGCGTGTTATCAGCCCGAGACGAAGAAGAGGGACACGCCAAACGTCACCTTTCCCGCCAGGAGGTCCACGTGAGCTCTTCTCCCGGTCGAGCCGATAAAGCGCATGCAGTGGATCAACTTGCGCATATATATGCTGGGAAGAGCTGCACGGAAGGCAGGCGCAAAAACGCAACCATGAAATGCACGCGTGGAGATGATGTACACGGGCGAAAGAGAGATCTGGAGGAGCGTCGCGACAGAAAGCTTATACCAGAAAGCGAGATCGCTTTTCGGATGGCAACGCGTACAACAACGGCTTCTCCAATGAGACACGGCCAGCTCTCCGGCTCTCGACCGGATTTCCATGCATGCATTAAAGCCCACATCGACAGCGAGATGTCGACGACGAAGCGCAATAGCGCGGATCTTCGAAATATTGGAAGGCAGAGAATAGATGGTGGGTGAATATATCTGACTGCGTGGGCATTTGTACAAAGTAAGAAAGAGGAAAGAAGAGGCGAAGTGAAATATTGGTTGAAGCTGGTGATGAGAGAATGTTTGCGCTGGCGGGTGGCATATATCTGTGAGCCCGAGATATTTCTGGCGCACGTGAATTGCGAGGACAATATACAATCTAGATCGAGCGCACGGTGTTACGGAGAAGTCGCGACGGAAATGGGAGCTTTTTGTAATTTAAGTAAAAGGAAATCAGAACCGATAGGAAGGATGCGAAGCTTCGGTGGGTGGCTCGGAAAAGCCTGACAGCTCCGCACCTCCGCTCGCGTGAGGGAAACCCACCCAATCGACGTTTCTTCTAGGGATTCTCAGAAACGCCGGGTTATCGTATCGAAACCTTCACACACAATGCGTTCACGTTCCCTGCGTCTTCGCATCAGACGACGCTGTCTCCGTCGAAGGTGCTCGGAAAGGATGAGAGAATTTCGGAGTCGGTCATCTCGGTGCTTTTAAACACGGCAGGAGGAATAACTCGTTGGCACGGTATCATGCGTTACGACGTAGCCTATGTGCCCGTACACATGACACCACGTGCCTTTCAACGCATTAAATTATATCACACGAAACTTGCACGCACCTCAGCTGCTGCTTTTCGACGTAACAACGCACACCATCACCGGTCCCTTGAAGTGCGTGCTGCATGAATGCTACCTTATGTTGCTGGAAAGGTTATGGTTTATCTTCTTACCAACTTCAAACAAACGGTCGACAAAATTTTTCATTCGGATATGAGAACACAGAGCCCACGATATCGCATGACAATAGCACGTTCAGGAAACCGTTGGTGGTGCTCCCAATGCATTCTACACGTTTTGAATACCGTTACTCTGTATGCATCTTTCTGATACTTATCTGTGGAGCAAAAACCTGGAGGCTTACGAAGAGGGTTCAGCTTCAATTGGGGACGACGCAGGAAGCGATGGAAACGAAAACGATAAGTGTAACTTCAAAAGACGAGAGAGCCGAGTGGGTCAGGGAACAAACCGGGGTTAAGGATATCATAGCTGAAATCAAGAAGAGAAAATGAACATGGGCCGGGCATGTAGCATGTAGACAGGATAACCACTAGTCATTAAGGGTAACTACCTGGATTCCAGAGAAGGCAAGCGTGTGAGGGGGAGACAGAAAGTTCGGTGGGCAGATGACCTTAGGAAGTTTATAGGTATAAAGTGGCAGAAGCAAGCACAGGACAGGGGAAAAGGCTGTCCTGCAGTGGGCGTAGTGCAGGATCAAGATTATGATAACACTGTACGGCTCCCAAAAGAGTACAGGTATGGCGCTAGATTGAAGGTGTTGTCATGATGTTACGCTTCGCCTCAAAACACAGGTAAACCACACCAGAGACGAAGCTGTAAAAACGGAATATTTTAAGATCTTGCCCCTTATGCTCGAGCTTTGTGCATCCATCTCGCAGTAGAAGCCACGCTTTCTCTGAAGCAAATGACAAGGGTCCGCAAGCTACGCGATGAGTGCGTCTCTCTTCTTTCATGAGACGGCAATAATAATAATAATAATAATAATAATAATAATAATAATAATAATAATAATAATAATAATAATGATAATTGTTGGGGTCTACCATCCTACAACCTTCGCTGCCACTGATGGGGGCTGGTTTTGTATGATGGTCGAGTGGATGCACGGAGGATCCAGGGTTTACCCGATTTAACCTCCGGAGCAGGCTCCTTCATCATCAGTCCCATGGTGCGTATAACGTAGCCTTTCCATTCGTGGCAAACTTAATGTGTGCTTCATTATTACCATAGTCTGTATTCGTGGAAAAAATATATTGTCAAAGTAACGAAACAAACGCTGCATGAACCAGTTGTCTTTATCATATCCCTCAAACAAAATTGCCTATGCCATCACAGGGAAAGGCAAATGCGATTATTAATCGCAAACGGTAACTTGGACAGGCACCGAATAAACGACCACTAAACCTATCGGCACCTCATGAGTATACAAGAAGCGTCAACATTTCAAATTTGTTTTTCTTATTTTGTTATCAACATCTGCCTCCCAAAATATTTCCGCTTTCGCTCTGATGGTCATACCCGTTTCATTCTTAGCCACTATTGAGTGAATAGTCATTCTGCAGTGGTAAGCCTACAATATTTCCCAGGGACCATTGAAGTTAATGTGCGTATTCAACCGGGGCGCTTAGTGTTGTCCATTTGAACTTCCACTGATAGCGAAAGCTATGAGAAGTCTACCTACCGTCGGTAGGCTGCGCATATAGCACCACGAATACGGCTCTCAATGGAAAGCGTACGTTTGCATTTCTCTATGCGCAATACTGGCGAGTGCCCCAGAACCCGAGAAAAAGAAGCATCTGCCTTCCGGTCACAACTAGATGCTTTCGATTTACTTTGCGTCAAATCACGTTCATACCAGAAAAAAAAAACTCGTCACTCTTGCGATTCCTTATGCATTGCAGCGAAGCATTGACCGGTCTTTATAATTATTGTTTTTTGACAGCGTATGACAACTTTTTACAATATGCTAAAAAAATTAAGGCAGGTAGCACTAGGGGCGGCAAGTCTGAAGGACGTGCAAAGGTGGACAGCTAATACACGTTTCTCTTCTGTTTTCTATTTCCCTCTTTCTTTTGTGTTCTTTCCAGCTTCTTCTGTGTTTTTTCCTCATTTTTGTGTTTTAGTCATCCTTCTTCACATCCTTCTACTTTCTCTATTCATCTTGCTATTTTTTTCTTGCTCTTTTCTTCATTTTTATACGTGGTTTTGCGTGTCGTGCTTTCCTAGCCATATCAGGAATGTCCGCACTTTATATCGCAATCGAGGCCCTCAACGAACAAGAGGAAGAAGACTTCTTTATGGCGCGAGTGGGCGCTCAATTTAATATACAGTTGGCTATGCTAGATGTATTTTGAGTGCTTTAACATCATCATCAAGACATTCAAAGAAGAAATCTAAGAAGACACGTTAAAATCGGCATCAAGGTGTTCTAAGAACAAGAGGAAGATGTTTCTCAGGTGAGAGCATGCAATGAGTATGCTACAGCTGGCTATTCTATATATACGCGTAGTTTTGCCTGCTTTACACCACGAGACGGTGATAGCATATGACAGCCTGGTCGCCTTAAGTGCTCTGAATTTTAAACTTTCTTAATCAATCTAAGGTGCATTGGCAGATGATATGGTTCTACGGATACTATCACTCTGGGCGTCCAAGGATCACCCACTTCATCATTCCGACACTGCAACAAACACGCGCGATCGGTCGATACGATGAAGGCCCCAATGGCTATAATATAGCCCGACTTGAGTATCACAACTACGTGACTAGTCACCCAGCCTGTCGAAAGCGTCTCACTTTTCTGCGATACGTTACATAGGAGGAATTATGGGCTGCACCCCACAAGATGACACAGGGCTCACAAATAGTTAACTCCGGTTAATGGCGAGGACATGCACGTCCACACAGCCACCGTACCGTGAACGTTGTAGTATAGAGTACGAAATAAACTTTTTTTGGGAGGGAGACAAGGGGGGTTGTATTCTGTGGAACTGCTTATTTGCGTACCGCAATTTTTGAAAAAGGCTTAGCCATCAGCTTCAATGAAATTGTTAGAGCACCTTCAGGGACACAATTTGTTCAGTAATCAATTTCTCCAGGTTCTAACGAGGTCCTAATAGCTACAAAAAATTATGAAAGAAAGTTATTTCAGTATTGCGCGACTACTGCAGTTTTTGCGCGACTACTGCAGTATAGCGCAACTGGCAGTGAAAAAAAAATTAGTTTCTGCAAAGAAACGGCAACCCCGTCATCAACCCGGTAAGAGTATTACACCTAGAATTAATGTGCACTGGAAAGAAAAAAATTTCCGAAGCAATTTTTTCTCGCTAATATCTTCACTTTGGTATTTAAGAAAAATATCACGGCAACCAAGTTGCCTGTCTCTGAGATGAATAGCCACCACCGTCACGTTTTCATAATACGTTTCTCGAGATAATGTTTGCGATAACTATCCTACAGATAACACGATTGTGCTACTTGCATTGAGGAAAAGGGGCAGCTAGTACTCTATTAGCATTCCTGACGAGCACTATCACGCATGTAGCAACTTTTCTACAAGGAAGGAATCTTTATAATACCACACTTGAATGGCATGCAGATATAACGATTCTTCCCAGATAATTATCGTTACAAGTCTCCCCAGACACCCGTGCCCAGTAACCTCAATGGGGAGGTCCATCGCATAGCGCGAGGTTTCACGTTTCGCGCCCCGCGTAGAAATGTCTTCTTCGAAGAATCGACATCCCTTGCAGGGCTGGACAGAGAGGGATAGAATGACCCGATACTGTGACATTACAAACTTTTATAAAAACGTTGAGGCGTATTTATCCACCACGCCACCCCAAACTTGACACATCCAAAGCGGTAGATTAAAGGCAATCACAAATCCACACCTTCCCCAACCCAGTTCTTTTAAGAGGTTATACATAGGTGTTTATCCAGATGATACTTGCAAATTGTGCGGCTGGACTCATGCATCACTTAGACATATTCTGCGGGAATGTGCAGTTTTAGCAGAAGAAAATGCAGTCTTTCCAGATGACACTGCAGCACGATGGACGGCTGCGCTGTGTAGCTCTAACCTCCAGTGTCAAGTGCGGGTCATCTAGGAAGCCCGCGAGTCGGCGAGGAGACGGGGTCTCCAGTCCTCCTTGGGGGCTGTCTAGGCGCAGGCGACGAATTTGCCGGAAATGTCGATAAAGTTGTTACCACCACCACATGTGGCAGAAGCGAAGGTAAAGAACACAAATTCGGCATGAATTCTTTATTCTTTATTCTTTATTAAAAAAAACCTTACAGGCCCCAGAACAGGGCATTGGGTAAGGGGGGGAGGAATCGGAATGGTACAGACAGGTAACGAACAGTTTACAGGCAGGATCAGTGCAAGAACAACGAAAAACTTTATATATATATATATAAATGAGATCACATTTTAGGCTATACAGGGTGAGGTAAATTTGAGGGAATACAGCACTTGTTGATATGAACATGGCGACAGAGGGATACATTTTAAAATAAAAGACAAGACGTCTTGTTTAGCTTATATTTTTTATTAGTCCGCACTCACTGAAACACGGCGCAGAAAGCATAGTACGTACAAGATACTCAGCTATGCTACGACGAAAAATCGGGCCAACCATCTGTGACAGAAACATGTCGCGGTGTAAGCAATCTCACTCGTAAAACCTTTCTTTGCACGTTCTTTTTTAACGAGATCAGCGAGTCACAGTGAAATGCTGCGAGGACTTGAACCCAGGACGCCACAGAACAAGAATGGACTGAAAGGTGACGAGAAGCCGAGAAAAGAGAGCATCATGATCAGTGTCTCTTTGTTTCCAGTCATCCACTTTCTGCTTTGTTTTACGAGGCGAGGTGATCAGGGCGAAGAAACGACGAGACAGGCTAGGCGAGCTAGAAATGAGAAGACAAAGAGGCGAAACATCTAAACAGAGGAAATGAAATAAAAAGAAAGTTCGGAGAAAGCACGGTAAAAGAGGCACATTCGATTGGGGTGGGGAGTATGTGGAAAGGAGGGCTCCACGTAACATCAGGGAAAAAGAAGAGCACACGAGAAGGCGAAAGACCGTGAAGTAATTCACTTAACGAAAATCAATAGCTTTCGCCCTTTCTTGTCTTCCGATTCTCCCCTCTCTGCCCTTTTGTGTGAGGTGTTGTTGGTTTTGTCCCACTTTTACTGCTTTTTGCACCACTCTTCTCCCAACTCGCCCAGGCATCCACATCCCCTGCTGAATAGAAAGAGAGAGCCAAGCAGTGGGGCTGAAAATAAGACCGGAAAGACGAGTGACGCGGCGACCGTAGGGAGTGAGAGGAAGGGAAAGTGCAGCGTCAGCCTGCAGAGGGAGGCGGGAAGTGGGGCTGGGAAGGCCTATCCCAAGGAGTGAGGGAACGAAACGGAAGGAGTGAGTTGCGTGCATTATTTATAGGGGCGAGGAGAGTAGAAGGAAGAGCGGCTCGATGAAGAGAGAGAGCACTGACAATAGCGGGTGCTCCCTCTTTCTCTGCCTTCTCCTTACCTCGTCTGCGCATCTGGGGAATCGGGTGCAAGCTGCTCCCAAGGAAGCAGGAGCCCAGACATCTCGAGCGGGCGTGCGTACGTTTGTGCGAGTCCCATGGGTGTGCGTAGCAGCTTCGGTGGTGGATCGGGGAAGCGGCAGACCGCAGCTTAGAAAGTACGATTCGCCCGGCGGTTGTGCGAGCGACGGCGCTCTGAGTTGGACCGACCACGGGGTCGCCGGCAGCTAAATAGCTGTTTCAGAACCGAGTGGTTGGCTCAGCCCGTCTTCACAATTTCGAACCGTCCCCATCTCGAATACGTCACACCGGTATGGAGATTCGGTCGAGCAACTTCGTTTTAGGGTTCTTTGACGGGCGCTGCTGAAAGCGAAACGTTAGGGAAAGCAAACGGCAAAGGTTCGCGTCTTTCACCAGATTCTTGTCTTTTTCATTAGCTCTTTGTATGCAAGGAAACAGAGATGCTGCTTAGCGAAGCGCTCATTGTGCGGTGTGGATCATGGTGTCAAAAAAGTCATACGTAGCTCCATACAATCATCTTGTGGACACGTTGACCTTTTAGCCCATAGCAGCGTACTTACAATAACATGAAGGATGTCATTTGTTAAACTACCAACACTCTAAAAAAACACGTTGAGGTGGACCAATACTCGGCCACACTTTGTGCAAATGGGCTGCCCGCAGCCTAGATATTCCCAATTCTTCTCGGACGCACCGAGTATTTGATTTCCCAGTAGCCGGACAGCTAATACAGGGAGATTAACGCTCTGTACGATGGTATGACAGTTATTATAGGCAGCGTACTGACGCTACGCTGTTCATTGATCGGCCATGCATTCCAGAGAGGGAATCCAGAGTCGGAATGCGAAACAAGTATCCGAATGTGAAATTTATCATAAACGGAAATAGAAAAATAAAATGGCCTTAACATTACGCTCAACTTTCACCTCCCCCTTCTCTCCTCTCGTTTCAATTGCTCTACGATACTATCTCTCTCCCTTTTCCTCTTACTTCATACGGGAAATAAATTACAGACCACCTTGCGGCCATGATACAAACCCTTTGCATCGAAAAAGCTCAAGAGCAACAAGCAGAAAAATTGTTCCCACTTCCCTGAAGGGAATCGTGAGAACATTCGAATGCATTTCTTGCGCCGTGAATACACGGCGTAGTAATAATAATGGCGTACATTATAGACGAGACGAGGCTTTGTACCATAACCATTTATTTGCACATTCATCAGCCAGCTGAACGGTCGAGAGTGAGGCATGCGCTTCACTGCATTTGTATATAAGTACAAGAGAGTGCAGGCGGGAGTGGGACTCAGGGAGGAGAGAGAGCGAAGTGCGAAGCACTGCACCTACCCTCTCATTCACTATCTCCACACGCGGGGGAGCTCCGCTGAACTGCCGCGGAAGGAAGTGAGCTTAGAATACAGGAGGTCACGCTAGAGATAACAGATAAATACAAATATCTGGGCGTATGGATAAGCAATGGGACCGAGTACCTAAGGGAACACGAATTATACGTGACGACTAAAGGTAACAGGAATGCAGCAGTGATGAAAAATAGGGCACTGTGGACTACAATAGGTACGATGTTGTGAGAGGAATATGGAAAGGGGTCATGGTTCCTGGGCTGATGTTCGGCAATGCGGTCTTGTGCATGAGATCAGAAGTTCAAGCAAGATTAGAAATTTAGCAACGTGGAATAGATAGGCTTGCTTTAGGAGCTCACGGGAATACACCAAATCAGGGAGTACAAGGTGATATGGGATGGACATCATTTGAGGGCAGGGAAGCTAGCAGCAAGATAAAATTTGAGAAGCGATTGAGACAAATGGGAGAAGAGCGTTGGGCTAGGAAGGTTTTTAGCTACTTGTACATGAAGAATGTCGATACAAAAAGTAGGAAGCAAACCAGGAAATTGACTGGTAAATACTTAGAAAACAGTGGGTGGCCAAACCAAAAATAACTATCGGTTAAGAAGAAAGTGAAGGAAACGGAGACTGACATGTGCAGAATGGGCATGATTAAGAAGTCCGCACTAGAGATCTATCGAACTTTTAAGCAGTAAATTGCCAAGGAAAAGATCTATGATAATACTCGGGGTAGTTCTCTACTGTTTGAGACCAGGACAGGAGTACTGCGAACCAAGACATATCGGGCCAAATACGAAGGGGTAGACACAGTATGCAGTGCGTGTGGAGACGAAGAAGAAACTGCCGAACACATGATAATGTTCTGTAAAAAGCTTCACCCTATAGTTCAGGATGATGGCGCAGAGTTTTTCAAAGCACTGGGGTTTAGGGACCAGGAGGGCAAAATAGACTTTAAGCGGGTAGACTTAACTAGAAGGAGGTTATTTGATTGGTGGCTAAAGTCAAGGCACGAGTGAAAATTAAACCCTTTACTGCAAAGTACGAATTCTCAAAGTCACTTTTTAAAGAAAAAAAAATCAATCTAGCTTTTGGTTCATTTAGATTGGCCGGTGGCTTGGTGGCGCAAGCCACCGGCCAATCTAAAGGGTACAGCCATAGTCATCCATCCATCCATCCATCCATCCAGCGATGATAGTGCCCTCACACGCCAGAGCGCGCTCCTCTTCCCCTCGCGGTCCTCCACTCCACCCGCACCACCTGCTCAAGTTGCTAATGGCGAGGATAAGCGTGAAGGCCCGCAGCTGTTGCTATGAGAGAGGGAGTGAGAGCAGAGGGATAACACCTTTAGGCGCGCAGACGCTGACAGAAGCCTGATATGCCCCGATTAAAAAAATGTTCATTCGGCACACTGAGCTATCTCCGCGGGGTCAACCAGTGAAACGCCATGTTATCCCGTTCTGCTGTAGCTTTAAAACTTCAGTTGAAAAAAAAAATTCTGCATGATGTTAAAAAAGCTCGCGAAATTAAAGTGGTAAAGCAGAAATGTTCAAAAGTGGCGTAAGAAAATAGGTTTTCTATCTATCTATCTATCTATCTATCTATCTATCTATCTATCTATCTATCTATCTATCTATCTATCTATCTATCTATCTATTTATCTATCTATCATCGTCTTCCTCCTCCTGCTGTGGTTGTTTCATTAACTTTATATACCCCAAAAGCGTGACCAGACAGCATGCATGAACAAGAGATGAGCATGAACAGCAGATTGCCACATGAATATATGACATACTCGTCGTATCCGTCATGAAAATTATGACCGAATGCCATGGTGATTGCGTGGTAGTCGTTTTATTACCTTGTTCTAAAGGCGTGTGTATACGCACCCGTTGCAGCGTGTCAGCGCAAGGCTTTTTGACGCGACGCGTCAACATAGAGAGGGAGAGAAAGAGAGAGAGAGAGAGAGAGAGAGAGAGAGAGAGAGAGCGTGGCTGCGCGAAGCTGCGCACCCACTTTTTTCATATGGAGAGGGCACGACGCTGCGTCCAAAATCCCCACGATGCAATGGGTGCGTGTGGACAGGCCTTAAATATGAAGTTGTATTATGACATGGCTTGCTTCCCTGACAAACATGAATAACAGGTACAACATGGATATTTCTCACATCCAATTATTTATATCTATCTTTGAATGGCACAGATTACCTGATCCGTAGAACGGGAAGCCACTAGGGTTCTTTCGCTAACACTGCATATACCAGAACGTGCACGCCTGTGCGAGAAACGTACGTCTATGAATTGCCTGTCACGACATGCTATGAACGGCAGAAATGTTAAAATATCAATGCAGTCATTCATTTCTTTGGGGGTGTCTTCCCATGCATAACAACACAACAACTGGAATGAAGTGCATTCTGTAGCATATACCACATATACTCACTTAGAACCAACACTGTTGGGCCAAACGTTCGCTAATGTTACGTAAGCATACGGGAAGCTTATGTGAGACGACGAAAGATGTCGGATTTTCTTGAGATTCTTGAGAATAGGGGCCCGTGGTGTCGAAGTGGCGGTACGAATAGCTACGGTGCGGGAAGCGTCTGGGTCACCTACTTGTGGGAGTAGAAGGCTCAACACAAACGAATATTTAATGGCGGGGTGTCAGAGCTGTTGTCATGGTCGTGAAGTCCGAGCTTCTTAGCCTTTTTGTCTTTTTGCGAACGTAAACCACAGTGCCTTCCACACCAGAATGTGTGCGCATGCATGGGAAGCTTTGAGTCACATTTCATGTCCCGAATGACGGCGTATGAGGTCTAACATATGTTATCCCATGCATGCAAGAAGGTTTTTCGAAGCATTCCTAAAGCACTCAATTGTAAATAAATTATTTACGCACATAATGACAACATGTTTGGCCAGCCGTTGGCTACTATTGTGTAATGTTACATAGTGTACGTCAGCTAACTCTTAACTGGCAGAGCCATGGGTGACCCTAAAGTTGTCTAGGGTCGCTAAATGTTGGCAGAGGTAGCATAGTTAGGTGCAGCCAGAAATTTACCAAGACGGAGTAAAACAGAATGGATACGGACAACGTGTATCATTTTACTGCGCAATGGTTGATTTCGTGCTGTATCTCAGCATACTATTTAGCCAACTAGCCCAACTTTCAATACTAGTTTCAGTGGCAGAAAGCTGTGGGCTAATATGCGGTAATTTGGCTAGTTACAGCAAACTGGGTCCTCTATGGAACACTATATATATAGGGAAAAACAATGGTGACTACCAGGCCAGCTGCAGTTGCTGTTTGCTAGTATGAGCTTACCGGTGCTCTTCCATTATAATGTTGGTTCGATGGTGCCTAGTGTCTACTAGTCGTGCCTAATGTTTGCTACAGTTGGTACGTTGCGGCTGAATGTTAATGTTTACTCAACTTCTGCTAGCAGTGGTTCATATCGGCATACTGTAGATAAATGTCAGTTGATACTGTCTGATACTTATTGGTGTTAGCTAACCATTTCCTAGCTCTAAGAATGCATATTAGTGAGCCTTGCCGTGCACTGAATAATGTTAGTAACTTTTGGCGAACGTTTTGTAAGGTTGGCTTGAGTCAGCTAACATATTATTGCTTGATATTGGCTCTTACAGCAATATGACAGGCGATGAAGGTGCTCTGCTGTGACTGAACCATTTATAGTCGAGCGTCACTCGAACCAGGACTGCGCTGCTCATTTATGTGTACGTTAAAACACCTTCGCCTGCGTATCTCCTCAAAGAAATGGTCGCATTCACTTGAACATTTGTGAGGATATTGTCGGACCGATGACTGGCTGCGTAAGACTTGGCTCAATTCTAAATAATGTACCATGTCTAGCTTCTTATTGACTACTCCGCATTACATCGAATCTGACAGTGTCAAGGTACGCTTTTTTTCAGTTTTCTGCTTTTAATACGTCGCAGCACACAGATAAAGTACGTGAGTGCACATTGTCCATTGTGCAAACCACAAGGAAAACATTTTCGTTTTGTCGCGTGTGCCTCACAATCAATTCTGTAAGTTAGTTTTGACTTACAATAGTTGTTTTCCCGTTTCTGAAGACATTACATCTATGTTCTGTTCCGTACATATTTTCCATGGCCACATCAATGGGATTCAAACCAGTGGTTATGATAGCATTGCTTACCAATGAAGTAATGTAGGTAGAGTTTTTTGACGAGTGTGCACTCGTAGGAATGTGCCGTTGGACATATTCAGTGAAAGAGATTACCGGGTCTATTTTCCTAAAATTTTATCTCACACCATAACACAAGCATTTGGTATTCAGCATAACAGCAACAACCTAAGGTGGTACGCAAATAAGGCTTCTACTTCGTGCGTTACCATTTTTAGAGTATTTAAGGTGATCCTAATTAATAAATAGTGCAATGAAGGCCCAGCAACGACAGATGATAAATATTACACGAAAACAGGCTCCGGTTCTCGTGTCTTCTTAGTCGTCTGTATTGATCGTCTCTTCACTGCGCCGTTTCATATTCATCACCATTTACCAAATTGCCCAACTGTCACTTCTACTGATTGAGAAGAAATATTAGATATGACACCTAGTGTGATGTATCTCATCTGTACAAAAACTTTCACATTCGAAAAGACAGCGCACGTGGCACACTATATGAAGGCTACGCTGGTCCGTCGTCAATACTGCGCTCTTCTAGTCATGCCACCGCTAGGAGTGTTGAGAGGCATAGAACCGCGGGCAGTAAGAACGTCAGAGGAAAACATTCCAGACGGGGGCCCCTGCCGAGAGGAACTCCCGGCACAGATATCTGCGCCTGTTCCGGTGGGCCTGACGACACGGCCCGTCTCGCCGGACATCCATAAACATGAGCAAGCGTGCCTCCCCGTAAGCTTTGTGCCACATATGCAGCAATGCTACCGCGTAGACGTCGTGGTGTGAAACAATGACGGGGTGCGAAGGAGATGAAATATGGGCGTGCAAGTGCGACAACAACACCTGCAGCAACGGTGAAGGCAAAACGCGCAGATATGCGCATGTCCAGAAGTCCCCTGGAAAGAACGACGTTCGTTCAAACGTCGACAGCTCCACCCCCCTCCCTCCAACACCCCACAAGAAAAAAAAGATACACGAAAAAAAAACGTGCAAAAGTACATTACGAACCATGTCTGGTCCCCTTCCTCTCAATCACTTCGCAGAACCAGGATCGCCTATGTGCTTATGTATAGAACAAACAATCGAAACCAGCACCCCTGCTAGTCATGGGCTCTTGGCAGACGAATACGTTACGAAGAGCCCTCGCTTCCCTCCGGAGCACACGCAAGTCTTTCCTCCCTCTCAACCGCGGAAGGCCCGTACACTCCGCCTGGCCAAATCAGCACGGCGTCGCTGACGTTACAGATCCCCGAGCTGAACTTGCACAACGAGCTCACAATCTTCCTATTTTCGCGCATCAGGTGTACGGTGAAACAAAGAAGGTTATGAAAGAAAGTTTACTGTAGGCGGCAGATTTCCTGAAACTTTATGAGCGTTTGTAAAGCAGCACAACGCTGCGTCGTTCACGCATGAGAACAGGCTCCCTATTCGAGAACGATTAAGAAGTCGTCAAGAAATTCGTCGTGTCAAGGTGCAGCGGTTGGTAATATTTTGTGGCTTACCACACACACTCGCCCCTCAAAGCTCAAATCGCCTATTTCTACTTTCCTGACTAGTCCGTCCCTTAAACAGAAGGTTTTCAGGAACTCTCAAATCGTACCATGCCTTCCTAGTATACCTTTGTATAGGGACGAGCCCGTTATTGCTCATCTTCAGAGCTGCACGCTTTGGCGAGTACTATAATACACAACCCCTTTTGCACTGGTGCTTGTGCTGGACGGTCCTTCCGCTTATTGCACTGAGAGAGGGGCCTCAAACCTGCGGTACAGAAAGAAAAACAAATGGTAACAATGTCCACTGTTTGCGCAGTCGATCAACCGCGCCGGGACGTGCGCCGCAGTGTTTCCTTCTGTTCTCGGGCCTTTTGTGCATTGGTCCCCTTCTCTCTTTGGGCCTCTCCGCCAAGAATGCGTACACTACAGTAGTTCTGTGGGAGGGGGGGTTGTATGTGCGAGAGAGAGAAGGAAAGCTCGTGCATTGCCTTTGCGAGATGTAGACGTGTTTTCTTGCGAGCCCAACGGGGCGAGAAATGGGCGGTTGGAAAAGAAGCCAAGTAAAAGAAGCGGGCTGTGACGACACGGTAATTCGATTGCGAGGCGTCGGCAGTTCGCCGCTTCACTGCAGAGCAGCTGTAGCTTGTCAAAAGAGGGAGCGCCTCGAACGTTCGAAAGTTTATCGAAAAAACATGTAACGTTCCGTAGTCTCTGAAATGCTCGTGGGCGGCGAACATCTCTTGAAAATACACGAAGGTCATGGTTATTCTTTCGCTATACTCCTCAGCCGAGCCTGAGGAGAATTGGAAGAAATGTGAAGAAAAATTTAACACTGCTTTGTCACACTGTGCTATAGGGGGGATATATGAAAGCACCCCGCCGCGTTGGTCTATTGGCTAAGGTACTCGGCTGCTGACCCGCAGGTCGTGGGATCGAGTCCCGGCTGCGACGGCTGCATTTCCGATGGAGGCGGAAATGCTGTCGACCTGTCCGCTCAGATTTAGGTGGACGTTAAAGAACACCAGGCGGTCGAAATTTCCGGAGTCCTCCACTATGGTGTCTCGCATAATCATACGGTGGTTTTTGAAACCATACATATCAATCAATCGTATATGAAAGCATATGCGTATATAGGAGCCACGAGATGAAACATTTTTCACGCGTGGTAGGATGCTCCATTACCTTGCAACTCGTACGCGTGTGACATAGCTTTAAATGTTCCTTTTCGTGCAGTTATCACGCTTCCGTAAGCGATTAGGCACTCACAAACGCTTCGGTGAATGAAGTGGAATGTTGTGCTTGTTTCCCAGTGCCATCACCCTTTGCGCATCCCGGAGAACCACGTTTTTGAAAGAGCGTACCGGTTTTAATCTTTGTATTGCCTGCCACTTATCCGGTGAAAAAAAGTTCCCTTTCAGCAGGGTAAGATAGAACTTCGGAAACACGCTAGGGATGAGCACCAACCGTTCATGCTTTGCGCACACATCACCGAAATGACCTCGCGCATGACGGAGCGTACGACGCCCGCATGGCCAGGCTTTGTCGATAAAACGTCGATCTATTCGGTTGTGTCCATATAGTTCGGGACAGCATGGCTTCTTACGTGCGATGGTTTCTCATCACCACATCTGTGGCTTCGTTACTCCTACAACGATGACAGTACCTTCACATCCTCGGCTGTCATTCGTCGCCGCGGCGGGAATTGAGGACTGGGCGTGCGTGAAACTTTCTCGTCGCGCACGAGAAGCAGATCTTATGCGAGTCTCGAGAGAATGGCTGCACGACGGTGCGGATAACGAATCCGTGTGCCCGACTTTGAATAGAACGGCGAGGCTGTGTCCCGGCAGTCTCTGTGACTGAATTCTGCACACATTAGCAGAGTCGCTCTGCGCCCATAACGCGGGGCGTCATTTGAGGGTAATATGGCCGATTACGTGTAGGGTGTGGCCAGTAGTGCCGTGATGTTGTGCCGCCGTGTCACTACCACGTGAAGTTTGGGCGTGTCCCACGTCACTGTCACGACGTCAATTTGACAGAGTCGCTTTTGTAACCCCGGGCTTGTTTCTTTAAAAGGCAATACTGATCAGCGCACCAACATGCATTGAATGTGCTGACAGTTTTAAAGCAATAGAAGTGCTCAGGTTGTGTGGGCAGCATGAATTGGTCTGACGCCGATCTACAGGGATTCAAGTCCTTTACATGTGTGCCTTTAGACACCACAAATAACTTCATTGATAAAGTTGGAACTTTTCTTACTCAATGACAGCCCACTACATTTTCGCATAACAATGCTGAACTATGAGAAATTCGGGTCATGGTGACGACAGAAAGAGAAGCATAAGATGCATTTAGGAGCACTCAGATGGTCCAATCTTCATAAATGTACACGTCCGAAGCTTCGCACAATTCTGCCACAATTCGCGAATTCTTTACCAAGACATCAACAAAGTTTAAACACGTAACCAACAGGAGATCAAAAACGCAGCACACGCTGCTTGTAATGAATAAACGAGTCTATTATTGCCGCACGACTTTATGGCCATGAGGAGTGCTTTTTTTTGAACGGCGACAATTGCAGTGATGCTACCCCGGCCGGAACTATACGTAAACGTTTGATAAACACCAACAAGGAATGACCCTTACACAACTCTACCGAGTTGCACTAAAATTGCTCTGTCGGCTCTGTGCCCAACGCTTCTGAATAACGAGCAGTGGCAGTAAATCATAGATTGTTTGTGCAAATTTATACAAAAGAAAGGAATAGGACAACTAATTGCCGTCGTTCAATTGTCTCTATATAACTCGGACGGCTGAAACCTAAGCCGGGCTCATCGTGGGATAAGGGAGGAGAAAGGACAGCAAATGGAGTGAGAGGGACTACTTGCATACGCACAGGGAGGACCACGCATTTCGGTACATTCATTCGAATGATGAGGAAAAGTTATAACAGTCGCAGTTACAGCAACGTCTGTGAGAAGTTGACAGTACTAAGATCACAGCAATTGTGGCCTCGTGGTCGCGACTGCTCAGCTCATTAAAGGTGCTGCTGTTCGGCCAATCTACAAGTGGCGGTATTAAACTGCTGCTGCTTATCTTTTAGTACTGATTTCTGCATGCCAGGCAGGCAGATTAGTATACATGTTCCAGACACCGGCACGTTGTCAACGGAACTACAGAGTTGAACACCAGCCCAATTCAAAATATGTTTAGAAAAAGTAGTCAACTATTCAGAGCACTATCCCAGAAGAGCACTAAGGGGCAGTGGTTTCAAAACTGGAAGCGAAGAGAAAAGTGAACCCCGCAACTATCTGTGTCAAAGTACGACGTCTAAGCAGTGGTTAGAAAGAGAAGCGATAAGGAGAACATAAAAAAAGATTGGGAAAAAAGTAAGCATTGAAAAATTGTTAGAGAGGTCCGCGTACGCGGCCCCGATGGACGAGCCGTCGTCAAAGAGAGGACATCGCGGAAGGGACAACTGTCTACCACGAAGTCCGCCAAATGACTGCAGAAGAGCACTATAGGCCGTCGCATGTCGAGTATGTCAAAAGGTGCCGGCATCTATGTGACCTATATTCTTCCAGCTTTCACCGTTTGTTGCTATCTTCGATGCGTGTTTTATTTTTCACAATCCTGATATCCCGTCTTGGTTGTTTTGGGCACTTGCAATGTCGGTAATCGAATTCACGTGCGTTTACAGTATGTAGGATAGTTAACCCGTATCGGTAATAATTGATTTCAATGTATTGTAATAAATTTATTTTTTAGACAATTTGCAAGCACTGTGTGGACCCATAGACATAGGCTGATTCTTTTCCAAAAAGGTAAATGTTTTTTTTAATTTCAGAAAAGAGTAATTGAAAAACAATATAAAACATCAAATCACTAAAGAAACAATTCAGCGCATGAAATAAACCAACCTAGAACAGAAATAGACAAACATACAACAAAGTAACGTTACAATTAAGGAAAGAACAAAATGCAAAGAAAAAAAAACGCCTAAATATATACCTAAAACGTGTAGCCGCGATGCCCTACTCTCTGCGCTGCGACAAACTCTGCAAAACCAGATGGCGTTGTACCATCGTCCCTTCCTGTGTTGGTCATGCAAGTTCAGCTCGCGTGCACATGCCATTGAGACGCCACAGCCTCATCTGGGTGTTCTCTCTATGCGTGCCTCAAACCTGCAGCTGACGACCAAACCGCAGACAGAGGGCCACTTCAATAAGCTCTCTCCCCCTCCTCTGTTTAACCCGTCAGCCTTCCCTGAACGTCTCCGCCGGAAGTGTGGGGGTTCGGGCTAGTTGTTAGGACATGACGGTAGATTTGACGCGTCGTCGTTCTGTTCTCGCGCTATATCTACCGTCGTCTCCGCTGGGGCGCGAAATTAGGATGCACCCTTTTGGCTACCCAAACCTACCGCAAGCGAACGCGAGATGTGCAACACCTTCCTAACAAATCGCTCTCGACCAGCTTGCTATCCACGCAGCTCATCATAAGTATTGACCTTCCTTCTCCTCTAGAACCTGTAGAGTTCAAATTTGAGGCTCTGAATATGCGTCATTCATGTGCCCCAATACCTTAAGGGCCACTTTACATCAACTTTTTTTCTTTTCGCGAAGAAAAAGCTACGAAGGCAACCACCATGCATGGGTTGACGGCCCCTCCAAAGCAAAATCAAATGTTAAAAAAGGCATTGTTCAAACTGTAAGATGCGAAATTAAAAAGAAAGCTCGCATAAGACAGCGTTCTGCTGAATATTACATTCGTCAGGCTTTTTTCTTTTGTCAAAGGCGAAATGATCACGAGTAATATACATGTAAACCGATTTGGTTTACGCGAAAATACTGTTGCGGATCTTGTTTGAAATGACTTTGGCATGCTTACACACAGACAAAAAGCTGCCTACATGCATCTTTCACTTCTCTGGCACAAAAAAACATATGCATGTCGATACAGTGATAGGAATCCATCTTCTTTCTATATGTCGTTCTATTAGCGTGGGTTCCACCGACAGATCTATCACGACGTAGGGAACATTATCAAATTCGCTACCACAGTAAATCGCAGTTGAGCATCCATAGTTGTGGAACACGGATAGTTGTACTGTCACTGTCTCTGGATGGGAGAGGGCAAATTTCAATCAAGCGGTCACTGTCTGCTACTGCTGTAAATACCCAATTTTTAATATTTCAGTGTGTAACACCAAAAATAAAAAATAAGGAGCAAAAGTTTTCGATGATGTCTCAAGTGTATCAAAAGGTTCTTTAGGGTCATTGTTGCAAGAGCCCGAAAAAGACGAAACGTCAGGGTTGGAGCACATGATTATTTTGTTGAAAATTAAAGCAGAGGAAAGTTGTAAGCACATAATAAAATACGCAAAGTAAGCACCCACTGGACATATATGATAAAGAAAGTTGCGTCCACTAATGAATCAGAAATGCTGCACAAGGCAACAAACAATTCCGTAATTTGCTGAGGTCAGTATACGTGCATTGATGAGACCAAGTTCTTAGATCAGCCAAGGCAGGTGTCATCAGATATCACTGAAAAAGAACCCACCATCATCTAGGCCAAGTTACGTACTTTTCATGACTATAACAGCGGTGGAACAGATACTACTTTCGAAATTCAGAAACAAACTTAACAGCCACTGTCCAGTATAAAACTCAAAGTTACCGAAGTATTATAAAATAACAATTGTTATATCAGTAAAATAATTTATAAAACTTTATTCCTCCTTAACACATGCCATTCACCTTCCAAACAATCTTCCTGGTGACTTTTATTGAAGTCAGTAAGCCCAACCGGTTACAATATGACATGAAAAAAAGCTCATTATTGTAGGTATCTGCTTTTTTTGTTGGAAAACAAAAGAACAATGACAACTCTGTAGCTACAGGGAAAGAAGCACCGAAAAAATTCCTGCATATCCACAGAGTGCATGATGATGAGTGAAGCGAACCGTCCATGCGTGCGTCCACCCGTCCGTGCAAACGTCCATGCGTCCGTCCATGCGTTCGTCCATGCGTCCATTCCTGCGTCCGTCCATTTGTCTGTCTATCCGTGCATCCGTCCATTCGTGCATCTGTTTGTCTGTACACCTGTCCATCTAGTGAACACTCCACCGCAGTCTCGCATCTTTTTATCATATATTCAGCATATAGAAGTACCGCAATCCATCGGACGTTCCAATGACCAAACGAGAAGTGGCACTCACTGAATTTCTTACGGCCTGCGCTTCGTGTCGACTTCTCACCGTTCACCGCCTCTAGCTCATAACTATACACTAGTTCACTATATTCATGGCACTGGGGCCAAACTCTCCCCAAACCTGTGTTTAGCAAGAAATGGTTAACGATTTAGAGAACACGGTACTCTACTATGGGAGAGCGCTAAGTCGTCCATTTGGGCCTGACAACGATTGTGCTTAGAAAAAGTGGTTTAACGATTGAGAGTACTTCGTACTCTGCTATTAACATAAAACCAAGGAGGTTACGCACGCCCAGCGAGTTTAACGTGGGAACCCTTTCTGGACAGATAGTCTTCTAAGTGCTTCCTTCTGATACTATTTTAGTAGTAGGCATCAAAATCAAACAATATTTTATTGGAGATTAGTTCCCCAATACTTGTCTGTGTAAGCTATTTCATCATAAAACAACTATCTTTTTATTTATGATTAACGTGCACGGGTTTCCTCCTCAATTGTAAAGGGTACGCACGTGCCACTTCTCTAGTCCAGCAATGGAGGTGGCTACCTATTACTACTACTATACTACATACATCGCGGACGCACGACCCACGGCATAGGGAGCTTCGCCTCCAAAAGAAAGCAGCGCTTCAAAGTAGGCGGAAGTCAGGGCTCGTTTCGCGAACAGACCATGCTTGGATACTTGACGAGGACACTTCAGCGCGCCGTCTGCTGGAAATAAAGACGCCACCGATGGCGTCGCGGGATGCGCACACAGACGCAAGAACCAAGAATATGACGATGACAGGCAGCCAACGTGTTCGAGGGCCTGCATGGTCGTCCCAGGCCGAAGAAGAGATAAAAAGCCTCAGAAGAAATAAACAACGTGCCTGGTACTCGGAGCTAGGACATGGTTGCCGAGAATGTCGAAGTGACCGAGAGGACCGGCCGCGCTGAGAGCGAAGCAAACACGTCGAGGGGATCTGGACAAGTGGTCGCGCTGGTGCTGCTGGAAACGAGTGCTGATGAAGAAAGAGGGGCTTCGGCGCAATTCACTCGGCACTGTTCAGTCAAGAGGCGCTGGTTCCTCGATAAAAAAAACAGAGCTCACAATGATGGGGCCCCAGCAAGTGCACTGTGGGTCTCGCATCTTCTCGTAGCTGGTACAGCAAAGAAGAGGGGAACGCGAATCAGTTAGCGTACCTTGTGAAACAGTTAACAAGATAAGAAACATGTTCGTGCGTCCAGTGTCTTTGTCAGGGGTGAATTTCTGATATCAACGACTTCCTGTTTCAGCGGACATACATGCAGCGTGAGTGCACGGAAGGGTTAGCGCATGCTTTATGGGATTGAGGGAACCTGAGTGAGCCAGTACGAAAGTTAATAATGAAATTTCATAATATTGATAATAGATGTTTCTGTAAAGCATGAGTAACAACACGCCACCTTACTATTTAGCAAAAAGAGCAATTGAATTTAGTATACGCAGGGTTCTAAACATCACGTCAGCCGACGGCTGTTCACATGCCATTTAGTACCACAAGGGCCGGGCTAGTCAACACGACAGAAGCAGGTGGGGGTGGGGTGGAGGAAGGCGTTGTATTTATTGCTAGCAAACGCTGCCGTTTGACAGAAGACCTTTATTATGTCACATATACGGTCATCCTGAAGGAGATTCGCTTGCAGGATTGCACCAGCACGTCGATACCAGCCACCGAAATGACTTAAAGCGTTATGTCTTTTCATAAATATATTTTTTAATACGAAGTGGGAACTGAAAGCATTTCTGGCGTTTATCTGCGCATCTATCTATCTATCTATCTATCTATCTATCTATCTATCTATCTATCTATCTATCTATCTATCTATCTATCTATATATCTATCTATCTATCTATCTGTCTATCTATCTATCTATCTATCTATCTATCTATCTATATAACCGCTTACGTCTGGGTGCTTCTGTGAGCACCCCCTTAACTTGACCAGAACCAAAATTAGCATGAGAGAGTAAGTTGGCTTGACAAATAGTAAGCACTCTTCATGACATGAATACTGTCCGAATCTCGTTACGTGCGTCGTCAAAAACTTCCCGCAAAACATTAGAACATACCTGTGGGCGGTGTTTGACAGTGTATTCCCAAGAGTGGCGAGAACACACATGGGCAATTTTAACGCGTCAGCGCTAAGAAAAATAGGACATCAGGAGCGTTGATCAGAAGAATTTAAAGAAAAAATGTCACGGTTCCAGCAGGAATCGAACCCAAGCATTCTGCGGGAGGATCAAACGTTCTACCACACAGCCGCGCCAATTAAACCTCGGAACTAGTTTTTAAAGAGACCCCAATGTTCGTGAAATGCTAATGACAGTTGAATTGCTGGCTATCCAATTTTATAGACATTACACATCTACGCTTATGAAAGAGCCGTCACGTCGGGCTAACGTCCGTTGTAGTTATAAGTGCCGCACTCTGACGTTGTTTTGTAATGTCAACACTCTAAGCCAAAAATGGCCAAAATGGGAGCAACGGCTGTTTTTACTCCTTCAGACCGACTGTTACTCTCCGAAAAGACCAAGCGGAACAAGATGGCCGACTTGTTCGAGAATGGGGGAGCAACTGTATTCATCTTAAGTTTGTAAGGGAGCAACGGAAGGAGGAACCGCTGTAAATGCTCTCGTCACGCAACGGTTACTCCCCGGCAGAACACCGCACACAAATATGCATGCCGCCCACATTGATATTCATGGGCCAGATTATTGTTTGTTCTGTGTGCCAAACTTCACCAAACCAAAACAGTGATTTATTTTAGCATCCGTAGATAATAAGATAGCAGCGCTGGCTGAACACAGAAGGCCTGAGAATACAGCACGGCAAATACCTTACACACGCAGCAGCAGAATGGAGAGTTGGCACGTCAAAGCGGACCGAACGCCGAAACACGTGCAAAACAACGATAAAAAAAGCCTAGACACGCCGTTCGTCCGCGAAGTAAGGGCGTCAAAGTCGATCAAGCACCGAAACACGTGCATAAGAAGCCCCCCCCCCCCTCCCTCCCCGCCCAGATATATCGGAAGAAGAAAAAAAAAAAGCGGACCCAGACGCGCTCCTCATCAGCCATACACTTAGTAGCACGCTTCACCGTGTAGTTTGAGGGCAGAATGACAAATCTGCGCCATCTGCGCCCGCACGACAAATGTGGCGCTAGTGTAGCAAACGATGTAAGTTACAAAGCAATTTTTATTCAGTGTTTATGTTGACTAGCACTAAATAAAAATTACACTCAACTTTTTATATTTATTTATGAGTTTTAGTGTACCTCAGTTTTTTTTTATAATTGTATTAGGAGAACACACTGAAATTATTGCGCTGACGCCCGTGCTGCCACTGCTCGACGTTTTTTTTTTTTTCGGCGCAACTAGGTTCGCGTTCGCACTACTTACTCATTTTCATATGGTCTGTGGTTGGCGAGCACATGGACGTGCGAGCTTGTGGGCTATGTTTTGATCGTGTGTGTGTGTCGCAGATTGGCGTTTCTACTTATTCGTGATGAAGGTTAGTGTATATTTATCTTTATGGAGCGCGAAGTTGTTGTGGATTTTGCTGCCGGGTGGAACAAACACATCGTAAACACGTCTTCAGCTATCTGCAAGCCTGTTCGCTCGTCGGACAAAGGACTGTGCATGCATCAGCGTGCAGGTGAGTGGCATTTCCAGCAACATTTAATGCTCTTACAATACATTGTTGAGTGGTTGCGCTATTGAAAGAGAAATGATTTGCTCTTATTCACCGTATCCATTGCTAGCCGTATCGGACTAAATTACCTCTATTACCGCCTGCATACCCTCTTGCTTCCCCTGTCACCACTGCAGTGCCAGTGTACTTTTGCAGTTAAAAGTTCATTTCCGCAACACTACCTCGCTTGAAAAAACATTGGGGCGGGGTTGTAGCTGCATTCATACTGGCGCTTTTCTACCATTGGCTTTATGTAATGTTAACGGCTGAGTGTTGGGGCCTTGGGCCGCATTTTTTAGAGATGTAAAGTGTATGTAAATCAGTAAGTGAACAAATCATTGTCGCATCACTTCACTGGCATAGCCAGGCGGTTGCGCACAGAATTTTTTTAGGCCGGGCGTAGGGAGCCCAAATTGACGACCATATTCGCTTGCCCGGCCTATTCAGATAAGCGGACCCCCCCCCCCCCTCCCCGCACGCCTAAAAAAAAAAAATCTGCCCACATCACTGCGTCACTTGCTTCACCTCTGCGCTGAACGTACTATTTTATAAGCGCACCATCAAGCGAGCAGTTTGCATATTAGCAGAACGATTGGAGGAGGAATGACCCAAATCTTTCAGATTTCTTTACTGATGCAAGACCTTAGCAAAACTGAATATTGTAAAAGACAATCATAAATGCTGTATGTTCTCGTTAGCGCTGTCATTATTCTGCATCATGAAATCTTTATGCGCTGTGAAAACTTGGCATGCCGTTGAAGTCACATATCGACGTTAATACCAATCGCCGAAAATTTCGACAACCTCAATAACGCCGTTGGGGATTTGTCGCATGCACATAATTAGGCTGATTCCCACTTGGCTGTTCTTAACCTGACTTCACTGCTACCAAATGAAACAATATTTGAAGCATGTCGTTTACTTTTTTTTCAGGGATATGACACAAATTTGGTTATACTGCAGATAAAGATGCTCCCAACGATGCTAAAGTACAGAAAGCAAGTGAATTTTGGTAAGTGCAGACTTTTTGTACTACGTATATGAAAGCATCGCTTTTTAGGGGCAAACTGTGCATGTGTTGGCCAGAGAATAGTTCATTATGCCACATGGTTACACTGGCACTGACAATTCGACATGGCTCCGCTGGCCCGTGTGTGTGCTCACACTGTTACCGTTAAGATAAAATGTTTATGTTTTCATTGCAGGGATTGCTGTTTGTACTAAAAAGCCAACTGCCAAGATTTGTTTACGCTGGTACTCCTAAAAGTATGCTTTCCCTATTTACATGGATTTTGGCTTCCACAAAGCATAACACTTGGGCCTAGATTCACAAAGCTGTCCATGCGCAGGCCTTCATAACAGCGTTTCTTGACTTGCCTTTACCCTGTTTTCTGCAGATGTTTCGTGGGTTTAAAAGTGCCGCAGCATGTTGACCTCCCCCACTCTGAAATATTCGCGTTCAAAGTTCCGCAAGAGTGGGCTTAACTTTCTTGTGCACCTCTTTGCTAGTCCAAGATACTGAAGTGTTATGCTCTTACTAGAGGTGGCAGTGTTTCTAATGTTTGTATTTCCATCACATTGACCAAGTATGCGATCTTGGCTTGACTGGTAGCACATCCTCAACAAATGTCTTTGTGGCACATGTAGAAGGCAGTACAAAATAAATAGGCAGACATTCACACCGGGAGCTAACTTCTAATAATGCTTTTTTTTTGGAAACCATGGTGTGCTTATTCCAATTTGTCTAACAAGCAGTACCTGTTTGGCTGTGAACCAACAAGACGTTTAACTAATAAAAGCTTCACATCTTGTTGCTCTCAAATATATATGTATTGGCAAGCTATCTGTGACACTGTCAAACAAAGAATCAGAATATCTGTGCATGCCTTAAGATATATTGCTTCGTTTACATATCTCGTGGATATGACTCGTCAACCGAGTGAACAAATGCACCCTAGTTTTCTAAATTTAAAGCATTTTTTGAAGGTAGCACGGTCTACATTTATTTATCTATAGTTTTGTCCAGCCGTTTGCGTCAGGTACAAAGAAATATACTGAAGATTATCATGTAGCCTCTGCAAATGGTTGCTTTCAAGCAGGCTTTGCATGCTTGGCTTGTGCCTACAGGTATTGCACAATTCAAGACACAGCAGCGTATGATAGAACAGTAGAATCGAGAGCAACTATGTGCACGAGCTAAATAAGTATTTTAACATGAGCGGACAGTACGTGTTATTTGCCACACACATGACCTCATTTAGAATGCCCATTGGTGAATGGGCTCATAGAAATGTCACTCAGCTGTGTATAGGAAACAAGTTAACTGAACCTAAGGGTATCTTTAACTGCTACAAATATGCCTCGTTGAGGTGCTGCACATTTTCTTCCAGAATATTGCTGTCTGAGACATCATGTGAAGAGCGTCTACCACATCAGCATTTATATGGCTTGCCAAGTAAAGTTTGGCCGAACCTTCCTTTTTTCACATTTCGTTTTGCAGTAGACATCCTAGAATGTAAGCGCTGCTGCAGTGTGTGTGACTCATTGTTATGAATTGATTCTGGCATGTTTAACCTCACACTTCTATTTTTTTTCTTGCAGCAATGAGATGCTTCACATATGCCTGCGGTGACGTTCTGCTGCGCTAGCCTGATGGAAACACCAGCTGCGAAACTTGAGTTCTTCAGAATTGGAGAAGTTGCCCTTCTCTCACCAATGATGACACAGACTGCCCTATGCTAGAAATTCAAGATTGTTTTTCCACAAATGACGCAGAAAACCTTTGATGTGTTATGGTGTTTGTTTAGTGCTGGCTGTGGTGTGGCGAAGTCTACTTTTACGTGTGGTCACACGTCGCCTCCTAAAAATAACAATAAAGCATTTATTTTCCTTTCAATATTGTCCACTTTTTGTGTTAGAAGCACCCAAGCAGTGCTCTTCCAAGGAGCTCTCGCCATGTGTTAAGCGTGTGACAAGCATACTCGAGATAAATACTCATTTCCCCAAGGAGTAACTGGAAGCATGTGCAGTTGGTTTTCAGAGAGTAACTGCGAACACGTGGGAGGAACGGTAAAGAGTAACTGTTGCTCTTAGAAGAGCAACTGCTGGGAGTAATGGTTGGTCGTCACGGAGCAACTGGTGGGAGTAACTGTTGGTCTGCAGGGAGAAACTGGAGGGAGTAACTGTTCATCCCCCGAAGGAGGAACTGAAAGGAGAGCAACGGTTCCTCCCTCTGCAGTTACTCCTTTCAGGAGAGTAATGGGAGTGGCAATGCAATTGCTCCCTGAAAGGAGCAACCCCTATACCCCTGTTGCTCCGTTTTGGCTTAGAGTGAAGGACTATCACCCTCGCGAGCACAAGCGCTTCATATCAGCCTATCGCTCTGGTGTTGGTAATCCTGATGTTCCTTTTTGCATCGTTGCACAAATGCAGAGAACCGGTTATATAAACATCTGCCACTCTTTAACATATAACTGTGCCCGCAAAATTTATACATATATTAGGCGTGCCCCCCCCCCATGACGCGCCGTTCAATTCAAAAACGATTAAAATATGATCACTTTCCCTCCGCATGCTTCGAATAACATTGATTTTAAGGTGCGTGGGCTCTTCCGAGTTTTTATGTAGCGGCTATGTTTCAAGATATGGTCACCTCATTGGGTGCCTCACGAAAACAATGCTTTAAACCACTCATGCTTGCGAAGCTCACGAACATACTTTTGAAAATTTTGTTTTTTTAATTTGGGGTACATACAGTCGTGTGCGGGTCTTGGCCGCGGGTTTCAGACAACTGGTAATTAGTCTTCTCAAGAAAGGCAGTCGGTATACCTGCAGTCCTGTCACATGACAGCCCACCTTACCAATGCTTTCACAGCATCAGGTGTATTACAGCTGCGTCTTTCCGCTCAAAGAGAAAATAGGAGTTAAATTTCATTTAGACTACTAAAAAACAAATTAGACAAAAATTAGCAGCCAATATTCAGATACGCAAAATGCACATTTATATCGCGTTAGTATTGACATCGCATATATTTTTTGGTAACGAAAACTAACGGTGAAACAGTATGATAGAAAATTCAAGCACTACAGTGAGCTCTACTGACGGCTTTATATTTGAGATTTCGGAAAGATTGTTCCAAAAACGCATTCTCACTTTTCACGTTTTCTGTTTAAATGCGAGTAAATGTTTCAATGTTTCATCTTCTTATAAACATTTGCACACCTGTCTGCTGTGTCCTTAGAGCTCTGAAATCTTATCGGTGACACGTGAATATAATTCAGACAACAGTTAGCTCTGCGTAAACACAACAAAGAAAAAACTGCGTTGACTGTGATCGCTGTAGACTAGTTTTTTCAAAGAGTATCAAATTCTGGTGTAATTATAAGTGCCAATGTGTCCTGACCTTCATTTTCATTTGCAGCCACTGAACTTCGCTATTAGAGAGAAACTCGACTCCTAATAGAAGGATAAGAAACTTAATGCGCCAAGATTGACAGGTCCCACATGTGTAACGTCTTGAGACGTCTTCACGTTCGCCGTTCTAAGTGGAAAGCTCGAAGAACAAGAGCGAAACGCCCGATGCCGGACGAAGGCAGGACAAACAGAACTGCGAACTGCACGGACGCCTAAGTAAGGGGCTGCTTGCATATGTACACAGCTAGGCAAGGCGCTTTGGTGCGTGAACTCCGCGAGCTAGCACTACACGAAAAGGCGCTGGACCCTGCGTAAGAAGAACAGGCGCACGAGTCGAAGGCGGGAGTGTCGGTGGAAAGACGAGGAGCAAAAGCGCTCCGCTCGCGCGCACGCTAGTGTTTACGCAAGCACGAAGGCGATCAGACGAAGTTCAGGTCCTCCGATGCAGGCGCTGCCACCATCCGCATCCAGCGTGTATATGACGAGACAAGAGCAAGCGACAAAGAGGGCAAACGCAGAAGAGTTACAAGCGTAAAAGGAAGACGAAGTTTCAGGAACTCGACTACAGCTTTATTGCCTCTTTCATGCTGCTGCCCTAAGTGCAAAGCTGTGCGTCGTGGACTGAGAGATGCATAGCAAGACGTCACGTGAAGGACCTCAGAGAAAATGGACGGCCGAAGAAGTTGTGAGGGAAAAGGATGAAACAAAATGAGCGAAACAGAGACGTCGGCACGGTGGAGGGCGTTGTGGAAGGATGGCAAAGAATGTGACGACCGCCCGTCGGTATCGGTGTGTGTAAGAAAGGAATTGTGGGATGGCAGCCATGCATATGCAAAAGACACCGGAAGTCCGGAAAGAACCGGAAGCTGTAGCGGGCGTTCGAGGCCGGAGACTGAGGGTGGCGTGATATGTGTACATGCGACGTTGTTCCTGAACTGAGCTCCCATGCCCGCATTTTCAAAAGAGACTTGCTGAAGCATGGGCTTCGCCAGCAAGGTTGACGGTGACAGGAAATCAGGAGATATGCTAACTATAGAGTGAGGGCACGCACTGCTTTAGACATGTAAGTAGTCAGTTCTCGTAAGACGCTTTTCGTTCCTTCTGACAACGTTATCTTTCCAATGACCATGGGTGAAGCGGCTGCATTAGTTGGGGAATAAAAAAATGAGCTGTTGCTGAACCCATTGTGTGGTGCTGCAAAGCTGTTCTAACTTTGACTGATCAGCGCGGTAGAAAAAAACAACAACGGCGAAGCTTTTAAGTTTCAACGGAAGCGCAGTTCCTAAAGACGTATACTTCCCAGCAACACAGTCGCAAGTTTCTTAAGGCTTTCCGAGCGTTCATGATTTTCATTTGGTGCGAGGTGGCAGTGAATTCCATGATGGCCGTAGTCGTTAACTTCGCGAAATTGTAAAGAAAAAACGTGTCTCGCTGATCTCGTGTACTCTTAGTAGAAACGCCCAGTAATGCAACGCAAATCCGAGTTTAACTCTACATTAGCATGTAGTGTACGGTAAAGTACTAACTCAAGGCTCAACGTGAAATTTGCAACCAATGCCATGCCAACCATCTAGTACATAAAAGTAAATGGTCTTGTGTAGACCTGGCAAACGATTCTCAAAGTGTTGCCATTGACAGGGTCGTTACATCGGGTTAAATGTAATGTGCAAGATTAAGTAATATCATTGTTGCTGTTGTTTTCTTTTTACAAAACTCTCAAAGCATTATATATTCCTTCTCTGCCCAACGTGACGCAACAAGAAGCTGTACTCTCTTAGAGAACCCCTGACCAGGTTTAGCAATATTGAGGTGACGAGTGCAATGTATACACTATGGGTTAATGATCACGCCTGCCGAAATTCTCAACACTACGCATCGCAGAAAAGAGGTCAAATTTGAAGCTTAACGTTGCCTGTCTTTCTCGCTTCTATAGTGAACCGATAAGAGAAGTTATTGTGGCATAATGCTCTTTATTGTGTGCGCAAAAACTCTACTGTCTAAATATAATTCATTAGTCGCAATGTGTATGGCCCTGCAGTGCACAAGATTCTAGACATATAAGGTTTCTATTTTTGTTCTACGTACCAGCCACATTTTAACATGGTTGTAGCCATCATGAACCGATCTACATTAGTTACCCGAGCTTAGCAGCAGAGTGGCCCAGTCGCGGTAACTTCATAAAGGATTCAGTATAAATATCATCATACCATGGGTGGAAAATGCAGACTTGAAAACTTTGTTATCAAGCATCAACCTTTACCAAAAAATTATCGCTCCATTTATTACTATTATATAGTGATTATGTCAGCTGAAGGTATAGCACATCTCGAGGTACAAAAAAGAAAAGATGGAACGATAAATACACGTGGCAGGGGCCTACTATCTTTCCCTAGAGAGGTTCACCGGTAGAGCCGCTCTCACAAACCGAACTGCCGCCAACGGTAGCCCGAGACAAATTGCTGCATCCGAGTGGCTGGGTGAGCCATTAGTACCGTCGTCGACCTTCCTATTGAAATGAATGGCCGTTCACCCTCGTTTTTTTTCTTTGGCCTCTTTTCCCCTTGCGATCCTCTTGACGCTTCTCTTGTTCTCCAAGCACAACTTGCTGCGTTTAGCGAGACCAAGAGCGAGACCGTTTCGACCGCATAGTGGCAGCGAAAAAAGAAAAATGTGGCAAGCCTTCTCATCCATAGATATATGGCTGGCAGAAGACGCAGGGAAGTCGGCACGCAAAGCGTTGCAAATTAATCACTGGTATACTTGCAATGTGGCCTAGAATATTTTATTTGTTAATTTGTTTGTTTATTTGTTATTTTTATGCTGTTAAGGTGACGACCTCTTTGGTGCTCTCTCCCCCACTCATATATTTACAAAAATTATTGTGTGCCAAAGGCAAATATTATCCAAAGGTCAAATTATGTGCGATAGAAAAATTGTTTAACCATTTCGAGTACTCAGTACTTCACTATGGATAAGCATAATGCCCAAAACTGTTTAGAATAAGTTTATTTACACCATGTGAAAAAACAAGAAAGTTATGTTATTCTAGTAAGAAGGAGCATGTACACATGTACATCTATATATTGTACTGAACACATAACTTCTCTAATATAGAAGGCAGACGTGGCCCGCTTGTACAAAAGAACTCGATGGGATATCATGATACAATAGATACAATCGTATAACAATGCGATAGATGGAATGAAAACAATTTTTTTACATATGAAGGAATGAACAACGACGTAACAGGCGCTGTTTAGTACCACGTCGGTCGAAAAGTGCGTTCTACCCTTTCATATTCAACATTGGCGAAGGTACCCGACCATTGCCGCAAGATTTCACGCTTCGCTAGAAAAAAGAGCGCCTCAGAGAGGAACGCGAGGATCTCTCGTCTCATTTACCCCAGTATCGGCATAGGAAAACGCTTTATGCACGACTGCCTAGACATAAGCTTCCCAATAGATATGCTAATATGATTCCGAATATTATCGCGAACGTGCAGCGTCACGAAGTGACAAACAGATAATAAAAAACACCAGGTTTATCTTGCACCTATATTATGCATCGCAAGCCATTTCCGGAGGCGTTCCTGTTATTTTTCTTCTCAGGCCACAGCAGGTTCTACTTTCACGTCAGGGCTTAGCCTCGCAAAACCGATTGATTTGTGGGGTTTAACGTCCCAAAACCACGCTATGATTATGAGAGACGCCGTAGTGGAGGGCTCCGGTAATTTTGACCACCTGGGGTTCTTTAACGTGCGCCCAAATCTGAGCACACGGGCCTACAACATTTCCGCCTCCATCGGAAATGCAGCCGCCGCAGCCGGGAATCGAACCCGCGATCTGCGGGTCAGCAGCCGAGTACCTTAGCCACTAGACCACCGCGGCGGGGCGGCCTCGCAAAACCAATACAGGATTATGGTGAGTGAATGAGCCACATACTTCCTTTTTTTTTTTTACATAAGATGGCTCTTTTGCGCGTGGTAAAAGCAATGCCGAATTGACTCTCCGCGGTCAACTCGCGCGTATCACTCATAACAATGGGCGTTCTTGTGAATATTTTGCGAGCGTCACAATATAACTTGAAGTATTGCGGCACGTGACAAAGGAAAACATGTGCGGGATCTCGCCCCTCGACGTATAATCCCAAAAACGCTCACGAAAAGCCCAATCGCAAACGCTTGCTGAGTGCATACTGCACCCGCCGGGATCCCTTGCCTCAGGCTGAAATCTGAGGAAGTGGTTTAATCTTCCGGATTATAGAACGTCAACCTGTGGGGAGACAGATTTAAATAAGAATAATAAAAAAGAAAAACAAGGGGAACAATGGACACTGTGTCATATAATATGAAAGTGTAGACTGTCATTTTGTAAAGTGCAGGTTAAGACTAGTAACACAAACAGCAAGAAAGAGAGAGAGCGAAAGAAAAATAGCAATAAATATATGATCTGCAACATCACGACCACTCAAGGGCAACTTTTTTTTTATCGAGAAGCTGTGCTATTATGAACCTCGTTCTGTGACTTCATTTAAAATCTGGATACCTTCTTAGCAGCTAAAATGTCGCACTGTTAAGCTCATGGAGGCGGACTCGATTTTCGTCTGTCACGTCTGCGTCTCTATGAAAGCGATATGACTAGAAATCTGCGCATTCTAGGGGCGAAGCTCCTTATAGCGGCACCTGTTCGTCCCTCGTAGTCGTAGTCGTAGTCGGAGTGTGTAACCAGTCTTACGTTTTGACCTGAAAGGTGGTGCCGGTGGGAAATTTCTCCTGTGTGTTGTTGAAGAATAAAAAATGCCTAGCGTGCGCGTTAACTAAAAACCGAATTCTCCTGTCTCTCATTCTCCATTAGCAGCCATTGGCATGTACATTGAGCACTATCTGACAAGAAAGGGTTGCTACGTTATACTCGCTGGGCGTAACCTCCTTGGTTTTAGAAAGGTTTAGCGAGCGTTGAGCCGCAGTGCCATAATAGAGTAAAGTAGTACATGCCATGAACTCAAGGTGGTTAAAGGTGGGAAGTAGGTACGAAGCGCAAGCCGTAAGAAAGTAAAAGCCGAATTCTCCTGTCTCTCATTCCCCATTAGCAGCCATTGGCATGTACATTGAGAAACATCTGACAAGAAAGAGTTGCTACGTTATACTCGCCGGGCGTATCCTCCTTGGTTTTAGAAAGGTTTAGTGACCGTTGGGCCGCTGTGCCATGAATACAGTGAACTAGTCTATACCATGAACTCGAGGTGGTTAAAGGTGGGAAGTAGACCCGAAGCGCAAGCCGTAAAAAAGTGTGCGTGTGCCACCTCTCGTTTAGTCCTTGAAATGTCCGCTGGGTGGCCGTGCTTCTATATGGGGAATATATGATGGAAAGATGCGAGATGGTGGTACTTGGAGTGTTAAATAGATGGACGAACGGACACACAGACAGATGCATGGACTGACTCACGGATGGCTGCACCGACGGATGGGCGCATGAACGAGCGCAGGGGCGGATGCATGGACGAACACAGGGATGAACGCACGAACAGACGCACGCATGGACGGGCGAATGGACGCACGAACGGTCACACAGACGGACGCATGTACGGACGGAAGCAAGAACAAATGGACGGACGGATGCTTCGCCCCACTCTCCATTATTCACTCCGTGGATATGCTGCTATTTTTTTTATACAGGTGCCCGCTAACGAAGTGATCAAAATTGTTCTCAAATAACCGACCTACATTGCTCCAGATGATGATATCATGGTATGAACATGTGAGCCCCAGAATCTTTAGCTACACAGCTACACATCTCGGCAGACTTCGTTTTTTTTTATATGTATGCTCAATGCTCCCTAGCATTTTCAAGCCTAATCCTGGTGAGTTGGAAACACATTTACTGTTCTTTTTTTTTCAGTGTAATTCAAAAATATGAAGTGCTTCCGCACTTTTCATGTTTGTTTTTTCGATGATAGCATCGTTTCTGTCTTGTTCACGGCCCGAAATAAGTTGCGTTTACGAAAAAGCTTGAAATACGCTCGAGCTTACCTTCAAATGTATCGGGTCCCGTTCGCATGGCCTTCCATTGCGCTAGCCTGGATTCGATTCTTGGTGTATGCCTCAACTCTGCCGCAAAGAACGCCTGTTTGTGTAACATTGGCTGTATGAGGCTATTTTAGATGACTGCTGCCAGTTTGACTTGCGAAGTGCTCCCCCCTCCCCCCATTACGCCATCATTCTGCCTCTTGCGAACAAGCGAAGCACCCAATGCCTGTCATAAGGCAGGACGCACACCTGCATATCTGTACACTTTGCTTATGCTGTTACATAAAATGATTAATTTTGTATACGCGTTTCGTAATTGGTGGCCCCATAAAATAACCGTTCGTTGCACATTTCACGCTGTTGACGTCTGGTGCTATTGTCCGCTTATGCCGCTCAATACTACACTGTTTAAGGACTCTCATAGCACTACATGACATTCGTCTACTTTTTTATTGCTTGTTTTTTTTTTCGAAACATAGTTGGAGCTGTCGCATGGTTTTGTGGTACAATAACTGCTATACACATGCAAGTTCAATTCCTTCTCAAAATTGAATAATTATTTATTTAAATATTTTCCTCTATCTCGAGTTCTCACTCAAAAGACGACTCTGAACTTTTGCTCCCGACCAATGACGCGGAGACCTATGCCGACATCGAAATATCCCCGACACAACCTCCTTAACGCTGTCACATTAACACATTCGCCCAAGCGCGTTAGCACTGACACACATTTGCATAAACGTGTAGACGTGGTCACTCACACAAAAAATACTTAAGCACGAAGGGTCGCGAAAATTGCCAAAACACACACACACACACACATTATCACTACTAATACTCGCAAGACAGATGTAACAAATGTTTTGCGCAATGCGCATCCAGCTGGGCAACACCTCACCACATATATTTAACAAGCGCCGTCTTAGCAGCTAGTGCCTTCTTTCCAACGTGAAATGTGAGCGCAGCAATGAGCTATTACAAAGAACCGTTGCCTAAAACGAAGCCCTACTGAGACAGGCTGCCCTGCCACAAAGTCCCGTTTAGAAACACTTCATTTGCATTCAGTGACTAACTTTTATTTCCTGTCCTCTTTTTTTCCAAGTGCGATTGTAAATCTGAGTTTTACGTCACCATCGTTCACCATGTCAACCGCTTTAAACCCCATCTTTCCTACGAAGCTTCCACGACGGTACCCCCCCATGAAGTCACGAAGCGGATAAACGTCGGGTTGCGGCGCATGAGTCACGTGTGCCGTGCGTCCCAATTGGATTTGAGAGAGCTTGGTTCGCCGGCACTGAGATTCGCCTGCGCCCGTTTAGCGACCGCCGCCACCTCCGCTGACAGCGCGCAGAGTCGGGCTATAAAGCCAGCCATTAGGCATAAATGCATGGCTTTGCCTTGCGGGGTGATTTGCTGTCGCTGCATTCAGACGCCAGATGTTGGCGATGGCGCCACGCGCGCCAGTTTAATATGCATGGATGCGCAGTGGGTCGGATTGTGAATTAAGTTTGGTAACCGTAGATGTTTTCCTTCATCTAGCCTCTGTTGTCCATTGCGTTTCACAGGGTTATCTCATACACGTCTGTTTCCTGTAAATGTAAAATACAAAAGCTGCAATGGAACATTACGCTCGAATTACTTGGGACCAGTTATACGTAAGGCCTGAAAGTCATTTTTCCGTAGTTAATAATATTGGGCAGCCCACATACATACGCAGCACTCTTGAGTCACAAGTGAATACAAAAAATGGGCTTCTCCGGCATCAGCATGTTTAAGATATTTCTGTTAAAGTAAAGTAACTCTTTGAATCTGCCATAAATACTACGGAAGCCTCAAAGGAAAAAAAGAATGTCCTAGTTACGAGCCAATATTAGAGTATTAAGCTAGGTTAATAATTACCTTCGTTCCAGCTACGCTATGAAATATTCGCCTAAGCATTTATATGCCTTGCCCACTGTGTACGCAGTGTTCCAGGCGTTTCAGTATAAATACAAAGACATTATTTGTTTGTCAGAATTCAGAAAAAAACATGACGTGTTATGGCTTCACGCTACCTATTGAATACAGTAATGCTATACATTTGCGAATTCAAAAAGAAAGTAACACACGTCTCTTTTGTTATTACCGGGTCATAAATCTCCGACTTTGCTGAAGGAGCTCGATAGATAAGTTTAATAAGGATGATACTTTAGGCGCAGCTTCTGGCTTCACAATAAATTTGCACGAGAAAAAAAATTCTTTCGAGAAAATTTCGTAACTGTGCTGCACTTTATTAATATTATTCGCCTTCGGCTTCTGACAATAAAGCTGCGTCTAATGAGTTATACTTCTGTGGTATACGAATATGTTCAAAAAGGTTTGTCTGCATGAACTTGAAACAAACAAAACATTATCTCATCAGTAGCTCTGCGAGGAAATATTGCCTAAATTCTTTTTAAAATCTACAGTAACAAATTTGGCAAAGACGCCACCCTACCGAAATTATCCGCGCGCTTGCACTAACAAATGAAGAAAAACTGTGATGGCTGTAACAATAAAACAATGTTGAAATAATTTTTTACAGAAATAAAATTTGCATTCCAAACACAAACAGTTTTTTTTTCTCATTTGTGCCTGCATAATTACCACCAGACTGCGCGTGCCTGTGGCAAAATGTTCATGTGCTGCCTCGCTCACCCATATATAGAATGACCACAAACGTAGGCATTTAGTTGTGGATAGCAAAGGGTGAAATTTATTTCATAAACAATGTGATTAGTACAGCAGCTGCAGTTCAGAGACTCATCATACAACTTCCCTCGCTTCTTAGGTAAATCCGCACGTAAGCGGTAAACAAGTGATCAACAGGCTCACCATGTGGAGCTCCATTACTCACCTTCACAAAGGGCGCGTGAAAGTGTGAGAAATTTCGCTTGGTCCCCATAAAAAAATACAACTTATGTACCTTTTTTCAGCAAGCCATTTATGACGCCCTGAATTCTACACAAGCAGGCGTCCGGGTGCGCAAAGTAGGGCAAGACTCAGAAGTAACATCATGCGTGTTGCCGAGAAACGTTAGCGCAAACAGTTCGGCCATTATAGTGTAGAATGGTAATGGGAAATCAATAAATTCTATATAATTGACGTGTATTACTTAGAATTTTTAGGTAGTTCATCACCTCAAACTCGGGTAATTACAAGCACTAACATTCTGGCACTTGTTCGTCTGTACGAAAAGAAATTGCCTAGTTAAAAACAAATAAACAAATGTTGATGATAATTCCATTTCACCAATATCCTGTCTATTCTTCCTTACGAGACAAAATGCTTCATGTAAAAGTAATAAATAATGCTGATCATAAGTTTGATTTACTAACCCTGTATCTTACACAATTCAACCATTCGACCCAAGAATGAGAACCATTTCTGTGGAGTGGTTAATACAGTTACATCCCCGGCATCACACCCCGCGGAATGGCTAGATGCGACAAAATTCCCGCCCAAGCACAATACACTACAGAGCGCTAACCGTCGAAGTCAACACAAGCGGTCCAGGTGATCATCATGAGCTGGCGCTCATGGTGTCCTTTCATGTAGCTTTTGATATATTTATCACCACGTTAAAGCAACGCGTGCTTTAAATTTTGCATTTGGTAACGTTATTTTTTTTTTAAATGAGAAGGTCACCAAAAATAATTTATTAGTAGGGACTCACGCTACCCATGGTATTCATCCGCAGTAGTCCAGACTGACAGCACCTGAATCAAAACTAGCGCAATTGTGGGGAGGCTTGTATACGTATAGGTAGCTCCTATAATGTTACCAGTGGGACTCATTCCCACCAGTACAATTACGGTAAAATGCTTCTCCTTAGGTCATTCCCTTCTCTGTAGTTGTAAAAGTAGTATGCAGCCACCTCTAGATTATGAGTTGCTCAATAGATGGTGTTGTGCGTAGATGTCGTTAGGAAAGTTATAACTAGATGGCATTAGTAGTTTTCACAGCATTATCCACGGAGTAAATGATCATGAGTGGGGCGAGGCGTCCGTCCGAATGTCCATCCATTCGTTTAACTGTATGTGTGTCCATGTTTCCTTCCGTGCTTCTGGCCGTCCGTATGTCCATTCGTGCTTCCGTCTAACCGAACGGACGGATGCTTCACCGCACTCATCGTGATTCACTTTGTAAATATGCTGTGATTTTTTTTCTTGTGTGCACGTTTGTTCATTCGTACAGATACTGCGTCCCAAGCCGTAATTTTTGCCAACATGCCCTCATCAAAGGTGAGGCCAGCGCCTCGTGAGGCCCATAAAACAGCATTATGCTCTCCCATAGCAGAGTACCAGGAACTCTAGACCATTAACCACTTTTTCTAAACACGAGGATTGCAGCAAAGATTGCCTTCATTGGCGCTTAAGGTAACCCGTTCTCAGCGCCCATGATTTAGAACGGCTTCTTGCCCTCCCGTAGTAGAGTACGAGGTGGGAATCGTTCACCACTTTTTCTGAGTGCAGTCAATGGCATTTTCTTCTCCAAGGCGGATATGCACAAGCCTGCATCAATGAGTGTGTGCTCGATTGATATTGATATGTGAGATTTAACGTCTCAAAACCGCGATATGATTATGAGAGATGCCGTAGTGGAGAGCTCCGGAAATTTCGACCACTTCGTGTTCTTTAACGTGCACCTTAATCAAAACACGTGGGCATACACCATTTCCGCTTCCATCGGAAATGCAGCCGCCGCAGCCGGGATTCAATCCCGCGATCTGCGGGTCAGCAGCCGAGTACCTTAGCGACTAGACCACAGCGACGGAGCTTTCTTGGGACAACTTAACGCGGAAATATTACATTGCCCGCCTGCCCACCTGCCTGCCTGCCTGCCTGCCTGCCTGCCTGCCTGCCTGCCTGCCTGCCTGCCTGCCACACAATTCAGCCACTTGTTTAAGCACTTGCTGAACACGCAGCCAACTGGAAATGGTGGGCAAGCTCAGACTGGTAAACATTTTCGATCAAAAAGCAAATATTACGCATATTTGAGGCGCAACATCAATACGAATGTATTAGGTGATGTGTTCGTTGCTTTATGAGAAAATACGAAGAAACGTGATTACAAAGGCTCTAGTGTCTCTCAGGCTGCGCTGAAAATGCGACGCTATATGCACAAAAAGTGTTCTGCCGACGATACAGTGTTGCCTCCTGGCCGTAGACGCTGGGTTCTGAGCAACCTCGTGTTTCCAGATTTATCGGCCACATGGCATCCACATCACGCACCATAACAATGTGCTTCCATTTTATCAGTGCCAGCTAGATGCAGCCGATTCAACCTAGAGGAGACGCTGTCTGAAGCAAGGCCAGAATAAATGGCCGCTTAGCCGGCAGAAGACGTCTTCTGATGACATTTGCCGAGAAGCACGCCGATACGAAGTTAATGTTTGCCTCCATTATAACTTCCTAGGCCGCTTTACCTCTTTCACGGTGGAGGGTAGCAAACCGAAAATCTTCTGCCTAACGTAGCCTGTCGTCAAACCCTTTTCTATCTCTCTCTCTCCGATGATGTTGACTTAACGGTGCACATTTAAAATGAGCTTCCCCGTTATTCATCTTTTTTTTGTACTTCTGAAATTTTCTCACGTGATCTGCACATGACCTAGTGAGAGTGTGCACATTGAAAGAATATTTCATCTGTAAGCCTAACTTGGAGAGAAGTTATTATAGGCCGTACCTTCGCGGCGGTAATTGTGGCAAGTTTTATTGCATGGCGCGCTGATTTCAACGACAGATTCTGAAAAAAAAAAACTCCTGTCTGGATCATCTTGAAGACAATATTTTCATGCTCTCGCGCAACGAATATAAGAAATATTTCAAAATAAAGGATATGGAGGGATTTGTGACGTGTACATACGTCGTCAAGCACTGCATAATCTTTATTTTGACGTATAATATTCATAAAACGGGCGTTCTTTGTTTTCTTTCCATTATTTACTAAGCACACATGGAGCTTAGCGCGTTATCAGTGCGTATTCCACCGTCGACGACGACTTTATATCCGCGATATGCCGCCGACCTGGCGCACTGTCCAAACAAGAACTGTCGGAGAGCTTTGTCTAAAGACGGATATGATGTCACCCACTCGCCGTAAATCTTCCAGATCCCCTTCGCTAGTGGCAGCTTAGCGCAGCAGCTGATGAGAACGTATAATAATGATGGCTTATCGACTCCCTCTATAATACGCTCTCCCGCTCTTGTTTGCATATTCTTGATTTTCCTTTTCGCTCACGGTTCTTTTTCCCCCTGGCACACGAACAACGAGCGATTGCTCTTCGCACAACAAACGCAGCTTGGAAACCCATTTCGGTCCGATAAGCAACGGAGACGCACGGGTCAGCTCCCCAGCGCATATGCAACAAAAAAAAATCGAAAGAAAAAGCTGAACCAACATCCCTTCTGCCTTGCGAGGGTGCAGGAGGTATCGTCACGGGGATCGGTGACGTCAGAGTGACCCGATCGACAGCAGAGCCTCTGCACGTCCACTAAATGAATCACGCAGCACGTGTGAGGCTGTACAACCCGGCAGTTTCGGATTACTTCGCAGATTTCGGGCAAGTAGCGGTGGCGGCTGCTTCTGCTGTCGAAGAGCATGCCAATTATGCGCGCGCGGATACACTGCCAAGGGCAGGACTCCAGCTCGCATTGTCATCTTCCCTCTCCGCCTCGCCCCCTTCCCCCCGACGGTCCTAGTTGGGACGGCAGGAGCAGGGCTGTGTTCCAGCAGGACGGTCACCTAAACTAAGTCCACCCCTGCCCCGAAACGGGACAGCTGACGTCACCGCACTTCCGACATACCGCCTCGACACGTGCGTGTCACGTGGTGCCTCGCGCCGGCAGCAGCAGCAGCAGGAGCCTGGACAGATTGTGCAGCCGCTCGCTTCACTGAGCTTTTCATTCAGGTCGCAGAGCTCAATGCGCACCGAATCGCAGTGCGTGTGCGTAGTCAGGCGGGCATAAAGCAAAGGGGGCACCGGCCCTGACTGCGTGCACGTGCACGAAGCGCGCTGTTTTGCTCGACTACTCTTTCCTTTGTCGGACTAAAATGCCCCCCCCCCCCCCCTTGATTATCCAGTCTCCCCGACTGAGTGAAATCCGCACGCCAACGACAAGATTCTGAAACAAAAGTGGCAAGCACGTTAGACCAGGCTAGCTGGCTTAACCCACCGACATGAGGGCAGTGAAGGTCACCTCGGTGCACTCATTTATGCACAATAGCGGAAGTCTCCTCATTTAAGTAATAATTTCATTGTCACATATAATGTTCATGCATACTTCCACTGCCTGCCAGTGGAAGTATGCTGCCTAAGCTGGGCGATACAAGTGTTGAGTTTTATAAGGACGAAGTAGACAAATTTGCAGTCGATTTCTAAATTATTTCTAACGTACCTAAACGCCTTGTTTAAGCAAAGCACCACTACTTTTCCAGAAAACAGCAGAAGCAAGTTCTAACTGCCCATGCCAATGTTTGATGAAGGAAAAAAAGTAATTAGGAGAAAACAAATCAAAATCGGGTGCTATGTCCACTTTTGCATCATCGCAGATCACAATCCTAGTCCTAAGCCACGCTTCCAGTCACAGCCAAAGCTTTTGGTGTTGCCTCTCGCAAGGCGTTCGGACAGGTGCTGGGACTACATTGAAGCTGAATACGTGTGCTTCCGTTATATTAAACTGTGCAGGGAGCTGTAAGGTGTTGATAACGATGTGCTTATTTTCAATGAGGAGGGTGAACACAGCTGTAGCAGACGCGACTCTAATACCACGTTACAAGCACGTCAAAGCCTACAGCATTTTTTTAGCTTGAAAGCCGTTAAGGAAGTTCGTTGTTCGCCGACGCCAGATGGCTTCAGTCACCACCATGGCCAAAAATCTGTAAAAAAGACTTGGTCCTTACTGTCGGCACTTGATAGAAACATGAGAGAAATCACACTTTCTTATTGCAGTGAGCACTTGTGCTCCTGAGTAGGCCAAAACCACTGAGCCACAGCGGCGTGTGAATCTCTTGACTCAAGCCTACGTCTTCGAACCAAGAGCTGTTCACCAATGGGGCGCATTCGCACTTCCGCACACGTGTATACATGAACCAACTACACCGTTACTAATTGTCGACGTTCCCACGCCCTTTGGAGCAGCCGACACCGTCGACGAAGCCTCACAAACGTAGTTTTTTCCCGCCAACAGCGTCGAGCCCACATCAAATCCATCTTTCTCGTCTTCCTTGCGGCGGCGGAAAGCTGCCGTGGGATGCAAGCACACCGTCAGGTGGCGTGCAGTCTGTTTCGGAGCCCGTTTCCGCCAGGACCTCGCGTTCTCGCGGAGATGCGTGGAAATTCTGTTTTCTGCCCCTTAGACACGTTTGCCGGGAATTCCTCCGCGACTGGGCGCAAATAACGCGATTTCGCACGCAGATCTACGCTCAGACGGTGGAACGGCGAACCAGCTGCTGCTTACACGGGAGTCGTGGTATACTGTACGTCAAGAGGTCCTCGCTTAAATCCTTGCGGAGGTCGGGTCACACGGTATAAATTGAGTGAGGGCAGCGTAAACCGGATGCGATGCGTGCTGGTAGGGCCCAGCATGCAGATAGGGTTTACAGACGAGTGTATGTAAAATATGGGCTTGGTAAAGCATCTAATGATACTTACTGCAAAAATCACGGACTTTAGCGCAATAAAACTAAACCCCATCCCTCCCGTCCCCTCGCTTGTAGTGTCCGGTGTCATAAACTATTTAACCTATTTTTATTTCCCACTACATTGTCTTTCTCGTGTGTATTAGCTTTACTCCAGATATAATCATTCTCAGTTTTTTTTTAGTTAATCCCTCTCGAATAATGATTCCCATAGGCAGCCCCAGACTTCCTTTAAAGTTTCATCTTTTTATGCTGTTTTTGTAGAAGCACCAAACTCATTGTAATTGCTTTGCACGATCGCTTCAGCTAACTATAGCTTACTTGACCACGTAATGCTTATCTGTGTAAAAAGGCTTTCATTCGTTGCTGTGAGGTGGCAAGACGCAAGTTGTGTGTCACTACTAGCAGTTCACCTATGAAACGTGTAAACAAATAAGAAAATACTCTTGGTTAGAGGTCGCGTTAGATGCTACCCGAACGCTATATCTCCAACTGCCTGTTTTTATCTTGTTGCTCTCTCTTCCACTGAGCTTGAATGGGGTATGATGGAAGCGTACGCTGCCGAGTACAGGTATGAGTCTCCAGTGTCTCTGGGGAGGAATGCTAAACACGTATAATGGGCAAGAGGGTCCGAATAAAGCCAGTCCAGCTGTACATTGAGGGTGAAGCACACAGCGTAATTGTACCTTTGCTTTTGTCTAAAATTTGATTGCTTAGACAAGTTTCATTCCGTAAGTGACACCTCTACCGTAGATTATTGCTCAGATTGTTTACAATAGTGGAACGAAACAGGAAGCTAGCAAAAGTTATAATACCGTGCCTGAATATCACATGACTTGTATACTTTACTTAAGAGACATGCCATTACTGTAACATATAAAGGTTAGTGAAACTAATGCATACAAACTGTTAGTACATCAAATCTTATTTCGTACCAAGCTGTGCCTACTTTGTTCACCAACGCAAGGTGTCCAGCGTCGAACTAATGAGGTACGATATGTTGAAATTTCAACGTAAAAAAAAGTAAATAACCGAGCTTATTCAGCAAAAGTTCATTTTCTGAATAAACGAGCCCACGTAATGCTTGTGCCGTGTGCCATCGAAAACAAAAGGGTGGGGAACTGCATATCAAAGATGTTCCTCTCTTGAAAACTGGTGTAAAGAACCTTCAGTTCGCGCTTGCTTACACCATGCAGCTCTTTTCTTTAGACATGAAGAACGCCTCGCGTAAACTTGGTTACAGGCGTAACCAAGGAAAACTTTCAGAATTTAGCCCGGTATACTATCACGTGCCACCTCCCACGTGTAGGTAACAGCTCCTTAACTGGGGCGCTAGGCAGCTTAGTGTCTGAATTCATTTTTGCATTTTTCCATGAAAACAATGCGTGTTGTGTATTCATCAAAATCAATTTCAACCGTCGCAATCGATCGCCTCGGGAAGAGCTTTTTTTTTCGAAAAAAAAAGTGCAGCATATCCACGTAGTGAATGATGACGAGCGGGGCCTAGCGTCCATCAGTTCGTCCATGCGTCCGTCCATGCTTCCATCCGTGCGTTTGTTCTTGCTCCATTCCGTTCGTGCGTCCATCCGTGCGTCCATCTGTGCGTCCGTCCGTGCGACCGTCCGTGTAGCCGTCCATTCGTGCGTCCGTCCATGCTTCTGTTCGTCCGTCCGTCCACCTAGTGAACATTCCAAGTACCACCATCTCACATATTTTCATCATATATTCATTGTATACAAGTAGCACCACCCAGCGGACATTCCAAGGACTAAGCGAGAGGTGGGTATACCTACTACTACTACTACATACATCGGGGACGAAAGATCCACATACATTGGGGATACAAGGTCCGCGACTTAAGGAGCTTCGCTCCTAAAACTGCGAGCTTCCATACTTCAACCGCTTGAACTCAGCACGGCTAGCACAAGCCAAGAGGCGCGCTGTGCTTCTGCTTAGTTTGTTGGTTTACATGACCGAAAGCGACCTTCGATGGGTCTGGGGACAGCTGATGACTCTCCAGTAGATTAAGGAGCACCTTGTGTACCGTAACTCAGCGTGCTTATAAATGCTGAGCATTTCTGTGGTGATTTACTAGGCAATAGTCTGTTCGTATATCAGCTCTTCCGTATAGACTATGCTATAAGTTTGTTGAGCAAGAGGTGAAAATCAAAACGTTTTGTGCTTAGATTTCGTTATTGTAAACGTGACCTCCACGATTAGCTTCGTTTGTTCGCTACCGGAACTAATCGCGGAGGCCACGATACGAAAACAAAGAGATGCTAAGCGATCCAGAACACCGCTGTATTGATGGGGTTTATCCCCTAAACTATTTCGAGAAATTTTGTGCCAACTGTTCTGTAGCGGCTGACGACGACGAGAAATTACGCCTGAAGTGGGTATGCACCCCAGTTAATATCTGAACAAAAACAAGCTTTTGTAAGGAGTTAGAACATTGGACGACCCACTCATTATACTATTCACGTTGTGCGACGACTGCTTGTGTCTTCGCTGTTTTAAAACGCTTTATAGGTCGTATTGACGCGGTTGCTTTCCCGACATCAAGCCTGCCTAAGGCAAGTTTGCCAACAAGTCCCAAGCACCTTCGTAGCTCAGTGGTAGAAAACTTGTCTGGCACGCAGCAGACACGGTTTCGAGCGCCACTGTGTCATTGGTGCTAGGATCTGTTGCTAAATTCACGCGATGAGGTTACTGATACCGGTGGCGGCGGCGGCGGACCACTATGGCGCTGCGCGAGGCCCAAGTTGTGATCTCATAACAGTTTCCGCTGTAAAACACGCAATTTACTCCACCATAAGTAGTTTTCAGACAAGCTTTGTTCTTTTTTAAGACCTTATTGAAAGGTATCCAGGGTAAAACGTCGATTCGTTTCGAGGCTGGTTGTACCTATTGCAGATACCTAGAAGGAAAAACAAACTTCTTCATCGACAATAATGATATCTTGGTTTTTACATACCAAAACCTCCTATTATTATAAGAGATGCTAAAATTTCGACCACCTGGTGTTCTTCAACGTTTACTAACATCGCAGAGTCCACGGGCCTCTACCATTGCGCCTTAATCAAAATGCAACCGCCGTGGCTGTGGTCGAACCCGCGACCTTTGGATCGGTAGGCGAGCGCCGCAGCCACTGTTCCGCCGAGGCGGACCTTCGTCACAACAAAGCATAGCAGTAGCGCTCCTGGCATCTTCAATGCAATCCCAGCGTATACAACAGGAGGTAGTTCTCGTGCTGCCTGCACAGCGACCTTGTCCACCGACTTATCACAGATCGCGCATCTCTTGCTGGCAAATTTCCTTCCAGACAAAAATTGAAATAGGTCCGTATATATGATCATATATATATGACGTATATATATGATATTAACTGCATATATATGTCGAAGCCCACCTAAGTGCTGATTCATATGCATGTACCAAAGATATTTCTGATAGAGCTCAGATTTGTTTTTAAGTCTTAAAACCTTGCTGCACGCATACATGCCTAATTGTCTTCGATAATAGTAGTGGTAAATTCCATAATTTGTAGTAGTCTTGATATCACCAGGCATTACGGGCAGAGTTCGTGAACGCTAGATGATTGCAACTGCGCCTGGCGCAAACAACTTTTGACCAAAAAAGACTTCGTTTTAAAGGCTCTTCATACGAAAATGGCCCACTTCATCTTATTCTTTCAAATACTGCCGGCAAGATCTGCTATGCAGCACTAACAAAGCACCAGGCAACATATACGTTGCCTGGTGTTCCTTTAGGAAGCAAGCCCAAATAGGAGCGCATAACTCTGGAATGAGTGGAAGTTACTCTTCTCTAATCCCAGAGCAACGACACAGAGAAACGTGGGCGTTACTTCAGTCGTTCCATCACCAATAATTCAAATTAAAAAGCAGCATTTGTGACCCTTGGTGGCAATTTTTGACTCAACAAAAATAACGTGTTGGCGCACACAGAAAGCACCGATTACGCGGCTCAATAGTTTCTTTTGTGTAGAGTCCCTCTAAAAACCCGTTTGAAAAAAGCCGTAAACTACCAATATAGCAACCGAGAAGGGGGAAAGGGAAGGGTGAGCGCACTTTCTGGCCTTCAACTTGATCCGCTTGCGGCGATGGTCTCCGGTGCAAACTTTTCTCGCAGGCGCGCGAACATGTGGCTAGCGCTCGTAGGCGAGAGGGCCTCTCGTCGACGACGATGCAAGAGCGAGTTCAAGGAGCGACGGATTGGTTGGACGGGCAGAAGGGAGGCCCCTTTGGTGTCCCAATATAGCGCCGCGGTGCCGACGACGAGTGTTGAACCCCCCGCGGGGGCCCATGTCGTCGCCCACGCCCGACGTCCAGAACAGCGACGCGTCTTGTACTTTCGGCGCTGGAGAACAGGCAGGCACCTACGGGTCGGTGCCTGAAGACACCCCACCCCGTGACCGTTCGTCTGTCGGCACGTCCGACCAAGGCTCGAGATCTATCCCGATTCTACAGAACAAAAACAAACAGGAAAGAAAAGGGGGGCTTCCAGTGTAGAGAGCGACGTTTAATTAGCGGCCCAGCAACATTTTGAAGCGCGAGTTTGTTGCTACATCGATTTTTTTATGCTTCGAATCGTGTCATGCTGTGAAATGTAATAGCGGATGTGCGTTGCTCTTTCGGAGTTTGAGAAGGTATACACTGACACGGCGTTGTATGTGTGCGCCAATGAGATGACACTCGAATCGGAATGGGCCCTTTCGAAAGTTCCTGCAATTTTCCCATTAAATGATGTGAGAAGCGTGGCATCATGATTTAAATTTGTACCCCTGCCACCTCGTAATTAAGTGCATATCATTTCACTTCCATGAACGATCACCAATGATGCGTAAAGCTTCTAGTGAATCTGATACTAACATTGTTTATCATAAATAAGAAGGGTGTCCTGAATGTCCATGCATGCTGTTGCGCGTAAAATTCCTGCAGTAGTGAAGATAGAGACGCTTTGTGATATTGAACAAGCCACAAAATTAAATTTTGTTTTCATTTCTTTTCATTTCTCATTTGCAAATGCTCTCAAATTGTTGGTACAGTCTGGATACGTGAGACGACTGGTGGTACTACAAGGCCCATAGCCATGGATAGCGAATCTGAAGCTGTGCTCATGCATGGTTGTCTTTCTGAATATAACAGCCCCACTTCTATATACTAGGGTTAAGAACAGCGTGAATCTGAGTGCATAATTCAGCAAATTATTTTTTCTAACTTTCATTTTTCCAGAAATAAATAAAAAGCGTGAAGGTTTACAATTACGTCCTAATTATTATTGCTCCACAGACTACGTGTGAAGCCACGTTCTGCCATGTTAGTTTTCATGTAATGAACTCTCGAGCATATCGTTCTTCATGATAATTCGCACCACATGGGGTTTCCAGTATTCTCTTTGAAAATTTGCATAAGAGGAAGTCGCTGCTACCTGTTTGCAGCGCATTTCACGCATTTTATGCCAACTGTCTCCACAGCTAGCTGCTCAAGATGGCGAAACGACGACCTATTTTTTGGTATTGCGATAAACACATTGTGGGAAGTCATGGGCTGTTTTAATGCATGCATCAAAGTCTTCGAGTATCGCAACGAATATACATGATCGAACAATATTCTGGGAGCCTTTTTTTCTAATAACACAGCCCACAGTTCCTTGTTTGCACTTTTTAAGTAAAGATTAGAGGACCCTAGAAGTTCGCCTTTAGGAGTTGTACGCGATAGCGACGTCCTGTTACTAGTGCGTACTTCAAACACTTGGTGCATGAAACCTTTTCCGGTTTGCTATGCCCACACTGCGTGAACTTAAGGGAATACGTGCAGTAGCATGTGTGCCCTTTGTAGTGGGGTACCAGATTTCAACCACGGAGTCATTGCGATAATCATATATTCTGACGCCCGCTGGCAATGGACGCTTGCACCACGCATTATTACTGCAATATTTTCATGTTGCATTGTGGAGCATCTATACAGGACGCATGTGTTTCTAAAGCATGAAAGCTACTTTCACTGCATGCTGTCTTTGCAAGCAGAGGAAGTTCCTTTCTCTGTTTTCACAAGTAGAAGCGTAGCCGTGTGGTAGAACATACGCTTGCCACACAAAGGACCCGGGTTTAACCCCCAAACAGCCCTGGTTCATTCCCCACTGTGCTCCAGGATTTGCATCTTTCTCAATTTTCCGGTCGCACATAAAATTATGATTCTTCGCGTACTACCAACGATGCCAACACTGATCATTCCAGTGTTACCATTCCAGTGTTCATTTGTGTTGATAAATAAAAAAAAACTTGAGCTTCTGCGGTTACAGGCATACCGTCAAATGTGGAAAATCCGCTTCTGTCATTTACTTTTCATGTGCTTGGATCGCTTTCGCAATCTGGACTCAGTCTTTTAAAAGCGGGAGTGAAAACGCCCCTTTTACTCGCAGCAGCTGCCTCTGTCTAACACGATTATCGCCGCTAAAAAGGTGAATATCTAATAAGCAACGTCGGCCACACGGCATGCTGCGCCAGCATTCTGGAGAAGCGAACGCTCCTTTGCTGCGTAACTGAGCAGCTTTTGCAAGGAGGCTTCCTACGAGATGAGGGGAGCGCCGTACTAGAGATGCCGTATAGTGCAACGCATTGCTTGCAGTGTTCCAACTTCCAAGAATTTTTTGTGCTGGCTTCGTTCCGTTTGAAAGCTAGATCAGTGTCGGTACGTTGCTAGATTTTTATTGCGCTTCCTTAAGTTTGCTACTCTCACAATACTTTATTCACATTTACTGAGTGTGTCCTGTCTCCTGCGCACCGGACATGTCTGCGCTTGCGTTTTCTGTACTATAGTCATTCTTATCTCCTACGTGAGGAAGTCTTTCTTTGCATACGTTAAGGAAGTCTTTATTTGATTTTTTATGTTGTGTATCAATCTATCTCATGTGTGCAATGTTTAATGAAGTTACCTATAACAAGTCTAATGACATCGTGGACATTATTCCGGTTCTTCTTTTTTGTTTTCATCCCATGCCATGCGTCCTGTAACAACTGTATTTGACATGCGTCCTGTAAAAACTCACCTCATCAAGTTCTATAGTACGGCTGCAACACTATTCGTAAAGTTTCAATAACATAATTTTCGTAAGATAGAGCTAGACAATGAAAGAAGCGAAAAGGCAAGACAAAAAAATGGGCTGTCCTCTGAACTGGAGTTCATACTGAAAGAGTTCTGTGTAAGCAACCTGTTTCGGTCACAAAAACGCATGCGAAAGCGCGCAGACAAGCACATCTACGAGCGCACACACGCACACGCATGTACGCACGCACGCACACACACAAACACCCGCACACACCAAATGTGTGGAAAAATTCAGATTTTTTCGCGTGAATTATACAGGCTACATAAAGGAACGTTCTCATTTTTTGAAAGAAAGCTTAGCGAACACTGTGGTAAGCAGCGCAAATCTCGCGACAGTGAAACTAGACGATTCTGAAGATTAATCTGTTTGTTTATAGGCTGTTTCTAGGTTTTAGCTCGACGATACATGTAGTTTCTAAGTTGCTTGTAGGTCTTTCCTAGGCTATAGCTCGGTTACGCTAAGTTGTTTTAACGTTGATTCTCAGCGCACAGAGGTTCTATTTCAACCACAGACAGTCACAGCCACGACACAGGCAAGTCGTCGTTTGCGCAGGCCTTCCATCACTTCGCGGTCTTCTCACAGCATCTGCAGTCAGTATTCTATTGTTGTACGTACTCTGGATCTTCGGCTCACCACCATCGTTTCGGAGCTATTTGTCAGACTAATTGTTACGTTCCTTTTCATTTGAGCAGGGGTGAATAGTGGGGTCTGACAAATTTCTGTGGCACATATATCTATATTGAGTGATAGTTTTTGCGATAAACCTCACGGTGGCATATACCCAATAGGCCGCACTAAGAAGCCTCGCAGGTAAACAACTTCAATCGAAAGTGTACCACGTGCCTTGTCTTCTTCCCGTTCCTTCTGTAGTAGTTGTCTGGCACTGGCTTACCATAATTAGGAACCCAATCAACTCGAACATCTGTTCGTTAACAAAAAAAAAAACAGTTCTAACGCAGTTGCAAAGTTCGTAATATAGTGCTACCTTCCCTTTGACAGATTGTTCACATCTTGAACACCACTCTTATTGTTATTATATATTTCGGGTCCTTGAGTTAGTGTTACTATATGATAATGCGCAGAAGAAAAGTGCGGTAACGCACACTTCGTTCGCCAAATCTTCACCACTTCGTTCATTTATATTGTGTTGATTTGTATCGCGCTTTAGTTGCACAACTAGCTGTGCAAGACACACGGCAAGTCCAAAGAGCATTGCTTGCTGCCTTGCTTGTCGCCTATGTAAAAAAAAGCGATATCTTTATCAGGAATAGTTCAGCTACTTCTGTTCGATTCACACCATATAGTGTGCATAATATATAATGTAGTATAACTATATATAGTATATTATAGTATATCTATAACATGCTATATGACATGGTATGTGCAAACTATGCAGGGTGCCCCAGATATCTATAGCCAGAGTTCTACGCACTTTATACCGATGCGACCAAATGCGTGTTGCTGACTACTGCAAAGAGCGAGTCTATTTTAGTTTCCCGCTTAATTGTTTAATTAGGCTTGTTTATACATTAAATTTTGAAGCAACAAAGCTGTTCAAAAAGTTCGAAAAAAAGTCATAGATGGGTGTGCAAAACAGGTGACTTTGAAGCTTGTAACTTTATATGTGTTAAAATGTGTACTATTCGTGCTTAATACAGATGTCCGCGAAATACAAAAAAAAAAGAGTATCACGAGACATGTTGGCTTGCGCGCCTCGGCACGCTTTGAATTCATTGCTCTTCATGTTCCGCGTAAAATTATGTTTTTCCTTTTTTTTTCTTTACGAGAAGTGGCTTTGAGCCTAGGCCCCTTCCTCACCAAAGATTTGTGGAACTATGCCCTCTGCGACGGGCCCGCTTGGTCGCCGAGATCATGATAGGAAACCCGAACTAGGGTTCCCTCCCACATGCATTTGGTTATATACTTAATAAAGAGTTTTTTTTTTCTCTTTTGAGCGGAGAGTTGCCCATGTAAACGATCTCTTCTCTTGGGCAGCCACACTGTGACCCTGGATTTCTTTAGAAGCCTGCGCTTTCTATGCATCTGCAGCTTCAAGCTTGCATGCGATTCAGGAGAAACAACAAAAGAGAGATAGCGGGGACACTAATTTAATTAGTAGGGAGCCCGAGAAATTAGATTAAGGGATGGCAATAATGGCGCATCGCGGCGCCGGCTGTGGGTTTCTCTCGCGGCCGTGATTAGGCAACGGAATCGCTGCGACTGCGCGGCCGGCTCCCTGAAGAGAAAGGAAGTCACCAACAGCGTCTCTGGCGCTTCGCCTTGTACGCGCGGTCGACGTTACCAGTGAATGTACGGCATACAAGGCTTGTTGGCCTGAAACTAGTACTAGTATGGACTGGGACTAGTATGGAAACTAGTATGAATGAATGCACGAACGGAGGCATAGACGGACGGATGGAAGCAAGAACGAACGAATTGAAGCGCGGAAGGACTGATGGACGCGTCACCTCACTCATCATCATTCACTCCGTCAATATGCTGTGTTTTTTTTATCGAGCTTTGGTTCCTTTAGCTCAGTATCAATGCTGCATTGCAACGTTTTGTTTATATCCATGAAAATTATTATTACTGTTTGTAACCACTTCTATTGTAGCGCGGAGGAATGGAAAATAACGGCAATGCGGAGCGGGCGGAGCTCATATTTACTATTAGGCTGTCGCAGACTATAAGTACCATGGGCCAGAAAAAAGGGGAAGAACATTGCTGAGATGTAATCATATAATCGAAACAACAGAGAGTCTGAGAAATAGGACCCAAGAAGCTATATCTGCAAGCTTCTTTCGGTATAGGCGGCTTCTGCGTGGTTAGAATGATCACCTGAATACGAGAACTAGGCCAGATGCACAAGGCGCCACAGAAGGGTAAATTAATATTATGCGAGGAGCGGTTGATAAAAGAGAGTTTTCGAATAGTATATACGCCAAGTTACCGCGCGTTATGCGCGGAGCGTTCTCGTTTGGATATCATATGAGCTTTCGAATAACGCTTGCCCGCTGCAATCGCGGACGCACGCTGATGTCACAGCAAAGAGGCTTTGTGGGCCTTCTCGGCCGCACGCTATTTCGGATTTTTCGCAGGTGGACCACATACCCTAACAGTGGTTAGCGTTATGGCGCATGCGCAGTGGCATAAATTGCAGCTGATAGCTTTTGTGTACGCTATTCGAAACCTCCCACACGTCGTTGCCCGCGCGGCATTTGCATTGTATCGCTGGCGACCTAAGGCCCCTAGAAGAACCGCCCAACTTTATGCACGTGATTTTCGAGCGTAAGTGACACGCGATAGCGACGAACTAGCTCCATCGCACTGTTGTGGCACGACGGCTGCAACCACATGTCGGCGACAGAGTGCCGTTGTTAATTGATTGAAAACTACCTTGTGCATGCTGACAAATTTCGAAACTACGTTTACCACTACATCGATGACGGGACGGCCAATATATTACTGTCTTTTGTGGCCTAAAGAAGCCATAAAAGCATCTCACGATCCTCTTTTTGGCAGTCTTTTATTTAATCGTGACACCAGTGCCGAGAAGCTTACGACAATACGGCTACGACTCAGTTTCCATGACGATTTGGCATTGGAGAAAGCAAGCACAAATGCCACCCGCTACCACCGAAACAATTAAAGAAACCATCTATAATGAGAATAACTGCAAAACAATATGACCGTTTCCTCACTCTCCGCTAGATGCCACTTTAAAGAAGGTGGTCTATACTTTGCATTCTTTGAAGTATGCATGGATAAAAAATTTCGAGAGCAAATTACAACTGAAGCAAGGATAAGAGGAATCAGAGGTGCCGCTATGCTGCCGGAAATTCTTCGCGCGTTTCTAGTTTTCCAGAAACGCGCGACGCTGCAAGCGACGCTACGATCGCTGTCACTGTCACTCGATAATTGCGTACAGGTGGTTTGGCCTTTAGTTTGAGGTTTTTGTAGCGACCGATACATTGAAAGTTTTCTCACAGTTTACCAGTAGCCGGTGACCACACAATCGCCAAGTCATCTGGCACGACGTCATAGGAGGAGCCAGTAAAACCACGTTGTGTGTGTGTGTGTGTGTGTGTGCGTGCGTGCGTGCGTGTGTGCGTGTGTGCGTGTGTGAGTGTTTGTGTTTGTGTGTGTGTGTGTGCGTGCATGCGTGCGTGTGTGAGTGTTTGTGTTTGTGTGTGTGTGTGTGTGTGTGTGCGTGCGTGTGTGAGTGTTTGTGTTTGTGTGTGTGTGTGCGTGCGCGCGTGCGTGCGTGTGTGTGCGTGTGCGTGCGTGCGTGTGTGTGTGTGTGTGTGTGTGTGTGTGTGTGTGTGTGTGTGTGTGTGTGTGTGTGTGTGTGTGTGTGTGTGTGTGTGTGTGTTTTACTCTGTCCTCGTTCAGCCGCGCTGTTCTAACTCAACAGGGGAGGAGCCGACATATGGGGCGGCACGGTGGAATCGGTGGAAGAAGCAGGCCGGAGACCAGGCAGTGGTAGAATATATGGCATTGGTACAAGAAATGTGAGAGGGGAGCTACTAGTAGAATCGGCAGAGCGCAGTAATTACAGATTTTAAATACATTCTACCGAAAATGAGGGAACCGTTAGTGGACATCGAGGAGCCCTAACGGTGAAAATAAGAATGAAAAAAGGCTTTATATGAGTGCACACCCAGGCATCGTGTAGGACGTGGAAGCGCTTGGAAAGGTACGATGCATTGACCATAGAATAGTACGGTCTCGCATTCGCCTATAGTTGAAGAATGAACGGAAGAAACTGATACGTAAGAAGCCAATCAATGAGCTAGCACTGGGAAGGAAAGTACAGGAATTCAGAGTCTCGCTTTAGAACAGGTATACTCGGCTCATATCGAGGAAACCAACCTTAGCGTTGACGCAATTAATGATAATCTGACGAGTATCATTACGAAGTGTGCAGTGGAAGTGGGAGGTGCGGTACGTAGACAGGACACTGGCAAGCTGTCCCAGGAAACGAAGAATCCCTTTAAGAAACATCAAAGCATCAAAGCCTCAAGTACAACAGATAAAATAGAACTGGCAGAGCTTTCGAAGTTTATTAATAAGCGTAAGGTAAAAGATGTAAGAAGGTATAACATGTAGAGAATTTAACACGCCTTGGAAAACGGAGGAAGCGTCAAGGCAGTGAAGAGGAAACTTGGGATATGCAAAATTTGGATGTATGCACTAAGAAACAATGAAGGCAAAATAACTACCAATATGGATACGATAGATAAAATAGTGGAGGAGTTTTACAGAGATCTGTACAGTGGCCAGGACCACCACGACCTTAACATAATAACTAGCAGTAACCCATATGACACCCCACCAGTAATGATAGAAGAAGTCTGAAAAGCCTTAGAGAGTGTGCAAAGAGGCAAAGCTGCTGTTCAGGATCACTTATAACATCAGATCTGCTGAAAGGTGGAGGACAGATTGTGTTATAAATACTACCCACCCTGTTTACAAGGTGTCTCCTGATGGTAAGAGTACCAGAATCTTGGAAGAATGCTAACATAATAATAATAATACATAAAAAGATGACAAAGTCTTGAACAATTACAGACCAATCAGCTTGCTCTCTGTAGTATAAAAGCCACTTACAAAGGTAATTGCTTATAGATTTAGGACAACATTCGAATTCAATCAACAAAAAGATCAAGCAGGATTTCAAACAGACTTATCAGCAATCGACCACGTTCATACTATCAATTAGGTAATAGCGAAATGCTCAGAATATAGCCAACCACCATACATATCCTTCATATATTACGAGAAGGCGTTTCATTCAGTAGAAATATTAGCAGCCATGCAGACACTGCGGAATCAGGGCTTCGACGAAGCACATATGAACATCCTGGAGGAAATCTATCAACTGCTACCATAGTGTTTTATAAAGCAACAGAATACCACTCAAGAAGGGTGTAAGGCGGGGCAATACAATCTCCCCAATGCTATTTACCGCGTGCTTACAGGAGGTTTTCAGAGGCCTAGAATGGGGACAGTTGGAGATAAGAATTAATCGAGAGTTCCTCAGTAACCTGCGCTTCGCCGATGACATTGCATTGCTGAGTAACTCAGGGGACGAATTGCAAGTCATGATTACGGAGTTAGACAAGGAGAGCAGAAAGGTAGGTCTTAAAATAATTTGCAGGAAACGAAACTAATGTACAACCTCGCAAGAGAGCAGCGCTTCGAGATAGGTAATAGTGCATTTGCAGTAGTAAAAGGCTATGCCTACTTAGGACACGTAATAACCACGGAGCCGAACCACGAGACCGAAGTAACTAGAAGAATAAGAATGGGGTGGAGCACATCTGGCAAGCACTCTCAAATCATGACAGTTAGATTGCGACTATCCCTCAGAGGAAGGTATGAAACAGCTGCATCTCGCCGGTACTTAGCTACGGAGCAGAGACCTGGATACTTACAAAGAGGGTTCAGCTTAAATTGAGGACGACGCAGCGAGCAATGGAAAGAAAAATGGTAGGTGTAACCTTAAGAGGCATGAAGAGAGCAGAGTGGATTAGCGAACAAACGGGGGTTAAGGATATCATAGTTGAAATCAAGAAGAGAAAATGAACATGAGCGGCACATGTAGCGCGCTGACAGGATAACCACTGGTCATTAAGGGTAACTAACTGGATTCCCAGAGAAGGCAAGAGGGCTAGGGGGAGACAGAAGGTTTGGTGGGAAGATGAGATTATGAAGTTTGCGGGTATAAATTTGCAGCAGCAAGCACAGGACCGAGTTGACTGGCGAAACATGGGAGAGGACTTTATCCTGCAGTTGACGTAGTCAGGCTGATGATGGTGATTATGGTGCTGTTGTTGTTGTTGATGATGATGATAATGGTGAAGATTATGAATGATGATGATGATATTAGTAGTAGAGTAACTAGTACTTTAAATTGTTAACCACTTTTTATCAACATATCTTCGCCGTTTTTTCCGCGTTTGCACTTTGCCAGTCTACCGGGACAGCTCCAACCTCTCTCATAGTGGAGTACATCGTATTTTAAATCGTTGAACAATTGTTCTAAACAAATTCATCACTGCACGCACTTGGTTATTGAAAGTTAGTTCTGTTCTTGAGGCGTTCTTTCGAAATGTTAATGATGTCCAATGTCTGTGAGAACCCCTGTAAACCGCACTCTACCAGGGGAGAGCAATACCCTATCCCTGTACCCAAACAGCAAGCATATATGCTTGCTGTTTGGGTACCGGGATAGCGTATTGCTCTCCCCTAGTAGAGTACATCGTAGTCTTAACAATCTAACAGTTGTTCTAAACATTATACGTCGAGCATTCTTGGACAGCTAATTGTCCTCCCATATTAGAGTACATTGTACTTTAAATCATAGAACATTTGTCCTGAACACATAAGGCCCTTTGGAAGTATCGATGTCTGTCTGTCTTTTTGTGGGCCGGAACAATTGTTGACACCGGGACAGCTTATTGCTCTTCCTAAGTAGAGTGCGCACGGTGATCTAAAGCGTTCACAATGTATTCTAAAGAAAGAAATTGTTTAGAGACATTTACATTTCTCGAGTCTGGCCTTGCACATAGCAGAATCGAAATGACGCATGCAAGAACCGGAATGAATATGAAGCCTTTGCGTTTGTAAACACACAAATACGTTGATTAGGATAGCGTAATTTCCCCTTGGAGGAGTACAGTCACTCAAATATTAAAAAAAAAACATGTGCAGTGGTGACTTTCATGCGTGTCAATGCCATAGGATGAAACAAAGCGGCAAAAAATGATGTGTGGGCATGCCGGCAACCTCTTGGGAACATGATTTAGTCATATTGTGAAAAAAGCACAAAAGAAGAGACAGTCCTTTGCACAGCAGTTCACACGACTCGACGGTGCCAGCTAGATTCTGAAAAATCAATCTTGGAATGCCGGACGGCTCGAGCTTCATGCCTGAAGCTGACTGAGGCACTGTTGCACTTCCTGCGAGCGACAGGCCTCTTTGAACGATTGGGACACGGCTGCGTCTTTGTGTGTGTTTCTAGTTCCCTGCCTCCCTCTCTCATCACTGTCTTTTTTTACTGATCTGTCTCCCCTTACCCCTTCCCAAGTGCAGGGTAGCCCACCAAATATTTGTTTCCTGGTTAACTTCTCTGCCTTTCGGCATCAAATGTCTCTCTCTCTCTTGGAAACCACTCTTGATTATATCGGAGCTAATGTCGTTCGTGCCCTTTCCAGGAGCTCGCACATTCTATTTGTTGCATTGCATAAAAAAAGAGCTTTCGATAGTTTCGTGCGGTCGAACAAACAGAAAACTATAGAACTCTCGCCCTCTCTTAACAATGTCCCTTTTTTCTATCTTGGGAGAAAAGTACAATGTCTTAGTTAAGCAAGCTACCAGTTGTACTGCCTTTTAAAGTGTATAGTGGCATATCACAGTCTTTATAGTGGTAACATTGGGAAACCTATTGAAGCAACCTATAAACATTTAGTGCACAATCGCCTCCAGAAGTTGTGTTTACTGATTGAATAAAATTCTTTTGTGCTCAACAAATCTTCAATTGGGAAGAGCTTTTACCGCTCTCGCATAAATGTACGAGTACACTGTGAAACCTAAACTGTCAACCACTTTACAAGATGGTAGTCGCTGTGCTTAAGATTAACAAAACACTAAGTACGATCATTAGGTTGCCCGCTATAACAGAATATAAATCCTTTTTTATTTACACTAGCAGTAACGATAATAATTTTCGTAAATAACTCGTGTACACGGGCCTTCTACGGCGTGCTTTAATTCTGATTAAAGCGTGTATTTACTGAAGAGAGGGGCCAAAAACATATCAGAATCAGATATATTATGAGCATTGTGTAATTGGTGCTATATATTCGAAAATCATGGTGCCACAGTGCCTCAACGTCGGATTTTATGAAATAAAAGATTAAGATATTCCGAGTGCGGGTGATGTTTTTAGAGAAATTGATAGGATTTTTTCGGTAAAAAAAGAACCTCTAGAGAAGGGGTATGAATTGTTCCTTTATTAATTGAAAACGCTGCAATGGTACAATGTTTTTTTTTTCAATTTCGTGCGATATGGTTACGGACACCGGCAGCACAGTGGCAGACAACTACGGCGCTGTTAGTACATTTGAAATACACCTCTTCTTCACCTTCAAACGTCAAAAGCACCCCAGTTTTTACGAAAATCAAGCGCGATTTACCGAAAGGAGGAATACCTGCTCCCGGGCCGTTTACAGGATAAAACTGTAAATAAAGAAGCGAAAGAAAAAAGGAGCAAGGTAGCCAACATGAACACAACGAAGGCGCAAAGAGCACGCAGGCATGCGGTGGATCGCAAGGAAGGCTTCAGGCCTGCACAGAAGGCGCAGTACAGTCACAGCGAAAGCTTGAAGAGCAGCCTTTCCGAGCATTTTCTAAACACTCAATGGGTGACTGCTGCAAGCACACTTGCCTCATACCTACAACAGCATTGATATTAAAAATTTTAGGGCAGTAGGCGGGCATTCGCTATGTTATTTTTGTCATTCTTTTGAGAATTGAGGTATCCACTGAACACTTGCAAGGAATGTTGCGCCAATTGTTCATGCAGTCGCTAACGACGATGAGGAATTATGGCTGAAGTGGGTATGCGCCACAGGCAATAGGTAAACAAGAACAAGCTTTTGCAATGGATTGGATCATTGTACAATTCATTCGTTACGCTATTCGCATTGTGTGACACCTTGTTGCTCTTTTGCTGTTCTAAAACGCTTTATTACTCATATTAATGCGATTGCCTTCCCCAAGTCTGTCTAGGGCAAGTTTGCCAACAAGTCCCAAGCACCGGCGTGGCTCAGTGGTAGAATTATAGTTTGGCGCCCACTGGACCCGGGTTTTAGCCCCACTGTGCCACTGGTACAAGGTTTTTTTTTCAAATTCGTGCGATGTGGTTACGGACACCGGCGGCGCAGCGGCCGACAATTACGGCCATGCACGTGACCCGAGTTGTGATCTCAATACAGCTTTCACTGTAAAAAGCTGAATATAGAGCACGCCATGCCATGCCACAAGCATGAAAAGGAGCGTTTTGCAGAAAAAGCTCACACCTGCATATTCTTGAAAATTTAGAGCTACTACAGTTTTCCTTGCTGCTGCTCTCTTTTGAGAGCGCGAAGCCTTTTTTTCCACCGCAGACTGCGTGTTCCATGAGCGAGTTGTGTTCCGAACACGTTTGTAGTAATGGCTGATGCGGTCTTAATTTTCAAGTGGGGCTATTATTCCCCGCAAGATATTCTTATGTTTCAAGTACAATGTTACGAGAGCCACTTTATGAAGCACATTTTCAATGTCACAGTGGCAAAAGCAAGACCAATTTTGTGAGTCTACTTTGTTATCTTTTCTTACTTCAGGGCCGCTGCGTTAAGGCAATTCGTTTCAAAATATTTCGCCTACTTGCTCTTCATAATGCTTATTGATTTACTTTATTTAGTCATACTGTTAACCCTTACTTGAGGGTCAATACAGGGAGGGCTAAGTATTCAGCTGCACAATATTACATAAATATCTGAAGAGTATATATAAGATAAACTTTATAACATTTAGCAATTTTGCATGATACACACAGTTACATGCTTTTCACTCATACCGTTTGCAACACAATATTTAAGCCTTATGGAACATTTGTAAGGAAGCACATACATGAACACTAACTATTTATATATTTTCATGAAAATGCCTGTCAAGAGCTACCTCAAATTCCCTTAAAGTACTTTTTCGCCCCATGTCATTCGGTAATTCATTTCATATTATAATAGTATCAGGAAAGAAGGAAAATTGTAATAAATCTATTCGAACATGTATTGGTTGTATGAATCTACTGCGTGTTGTTTTTGGAAAACTTGTGTAAGAGCACATGAAACAATCATTCTTATTTATTTTCACCCCTGCATGTACCAGCTAGAAAATCATTTTGCATTTGTGTTTCCGTCTTCGTAATTTTGTTGTTATAAATTACATACTTTGTACATTTCAGTTACAAAACATCTTTTTAGATATTTTGAGCAGATTAAACGAACGGACATTCTCTGAATGCGTTCTAGTTTACTGTATCAGAGCTTTCGATGTGTACTTTACACAGCGCTACTGTAGTTGAACTTCGAACGGACGTACGTTTTGTAGACAAGCAGCTTCATATCTTTCGTGGCTCAGCCTAACTTCTTTCGTACGAAGCACAGCTTTAGATATGCTGACTGACAAAAGTTTTTTGATATGAGTGTGCCAGTTCAATTTATGTGTTAGTTACACCCAGGTATTTAAAGCTACATACTTTCACCATTATATTACCCCCATTGTTATACGCAAACGAAAGCACTTCCTTCTGTTTTGTAGTGCGTGTGTAAGTGAATTTTTATGTTTTAATTTCCATGCCCCATTTAGAACACCAGAGGCTAAAGGTTTGTAAGGACTAATTTATTTTAAATTTATCTTCTCTGCATGATGCCGGACAGTAGACTAGGCAGTCATCTTCAAATAGCTTAATTCTTACCGCTGCTTGCACAACTCATGAAATATCATCGATGTATGAAAGGAAGAGTAGGGGCCCCCATTCACTCCCTTCATGCACTCCTGAATACACCTCACTATTTTCCGAAATAGCATCTCCTACTCCAACTTCTTGTTGTCGATTTCCCAGATAAGCTTCGCTCCAATTTAGAACATTCTCTATAATACTGACGTTGCGAAGCTTGAACAGCAGTTTACGGTGTAAAACTCTGTCGAACGCCTTTGAAAATTCTACACATATAACATGGATTTGTACGCAGGCATCTACAGCAATACACAAGTCATGAAGAGCTTCAATCAGTTACCAGACAATTGAAAGGCCACTGCGAAATCAATGCTGAAAGTGGCATAATAATTCTTTTTCTTCTAAAATTGTCGAGTATTTTTTGCCACTACCTGTTCAATTTATTTGCAACACACCTACGTAAGAGGGACAGGTTTATAATTGTTCGGGGTTGTTCTATCGCCACCTTTAAAAATTGGTACAACTGTTCTACGCCAATCTTGAGGTAGCATGTGGCTTTTTAATTATTGCCTAAAAATATACTATAGATAGCACGACAGCTACTCCACAAATATTTGCAGAAGTTGATTCGGTGTATACCGTCAGGTCCATCTGACATTTTTGTATCTAAAAGTAGTAGTTGGTCGAATATGCCTTCTCGGGTAATATTTATGTCATCCTGAAGTGTCACTGTAGCATCCGTTTCATTATCTTCATTGCCCCCCCCCCCGGTTCTTAGAAAAAACCGGTTGAAAAAATTGATTGAGACTTCCAGCTACATCTGACTTTTCTATGATGACTTCTTTACCACCTGCTATAAGAATAATTCCCCGACTCGCTTCCTTGAAAAACAGCAAAAAACTCACGAGGTGTGTTCTTTAGAAAGTCAGTGAGTGTGTTATTGAAAACGTTTTTCTCAGACAGCGCGATATCTGCTGTTTAGAAAGTTTTTCTTGGCACTTGATATTTCTGTAGAGGCATTATCAGCCCTGTGCAACAATTTTATTTTACGCTTCATATGAATTATTTCTCTACTTATTCATGGATTTCTTCGTTTTGTTTCTTTAACGTGGTTGAGTATTAAGTTATCCGAACAGTACCTATAATAATGTCATTGAAACGTATCCAGAGCTGTTTAACAAACTCATGTTTTCATGCGTTCTCAAACTCACCAAGCGACATTTCTAAGATGTCCAGGGTGCTCGTATCATCAGCCCGACCGTAATCTTTCGTACGTGCATACACGTGACGCTTTGATGATGTGTATGCACGTTTAAACTAAACGGTTAATGTTAGGCATCGGTGTGCTGTACTAAACAATGAAAGTTTTTGGTTTGTCTTGTAGCTGTCAGCTCTATTGCGCTAAGTAGAGGTATTCATTATAGCAAAGATGAGTGCACAACAAGTTTGTAACATTCATTTTAATTGAGAAACTTTCTCGGCTGACTCGTGAACTTTTTCTCCCACTAAAACAAGAATGGGACGACAATATAGACACCACCGAATACGAAAAAAAAAGTGTGTCATTAATCACACTTGCTGAGAGTCTACCTTTTTTTCTGGCCGTTATAGCTAAAAGGATGGCTGTGGTGCACTTATACCACAGAAAAACTTGCTCGGAGGTAATGGTGCGTACGCGTCGTCTCATAGGAATTAAAGTAGGGCGCCTGATGGTGATACCTCATTCTTCTGACTACAATTTCAGCAAGTTCGTTGTGGTAAAGAGGGTAACGCTAACTCACCAAGTTAGTGGCTTGTCTTTTTCACATTTTCCTCGGGCATCGACTAACTGCAAACAGCAGAATTTACAAGGTGCTTCAGCTGGTTTGTGTTCGGGCACTTTCAAAAAAGGCTGAAAGAAAATAAGTAAGGCAGTTATTTTAGCGTAGAATAAATAATTCCACGTTTCTTAACAAGTGCGACAACTGTGTAATAATGTTTTTTTTTGGATTTGCATTTTTGAAATTTTATTAGGCAGTTTTTTTCAATTGCTCACCTTGGCAGAACGAACAAAAATAGCGTAACGTGCTTCGTATGGCTCAGAACAACACGGTACGAAATAAACACGCGTAGCGCGTATGTTTGTTCGTTATTACATGGCGCAAGTTGGCCGCAGCACTCGTGTATCGTCACCCAAGAATTGGGACGCAGAGCCGTAGCCTGTACGTCCGCTTCAGCCCACTTCAGTGTCCATGCTTTGCACTGACTTCGCTTCTGACAGCCATCACATTCTGTCTTGATATTCTTTGAATGAGCTGTTTACTACTTCATCTTAGTTATAGCTTATTGACAATGTTCATTGTTTATAGACTGAATGTTTGATCTTACCAGAAATATTTGTCTTCGGTTATTACATTTGATACCGCAATAATGTATGCACACAACAAAAGGTTCCAGGCTCCACAAGCTACGTAGGCACAGCGTTTACTTTCTGCCCTGCACTTACTGCGTATTAATCTGGTAGTTAGTAAATTCGGAAATTTGAAATAACATCGTCTTATATTCAAACGCGTTTTCTCTGTCCCCGAATTCTGCGAACAGCTTATTCTCTCTACCCAGTAGAAGTGTTGTAGAAAGACTTTTCCTTTAACTTTCAGAAATCCTTCTGAAGCGCGAACTTCTTTCGGAAGTCATGACTCTGTTCCACACTCTTCGAGGGTGGCTTTTATCGTACCTAGGCGTCCGCTCTCCGAAAACTGTTGTACTAGGAAACAAGGACCCATAAACAGTAAAAAAAAAAGAACTCCATTCCAAACTCTAAGGTCACGGTCGCCACAAGCATAAAATGAACTTTAAACTCGCCTGCAATGCAGGGCACGGGATAAGCCTGTCCGGCCGTGCACTGTCGATAGGACCAAACGTGCCGCTTATTATATGGACTTAGCAATCAGGAGAAGCTTATTGAGAGCAAACAAGGGGGTCCGCCCGGAGATATCGCATCCAGCCGCGCGCTAGCTGTTTTCGCCTTATCACTTTATGCATTTTTATTGTTTCGCCGCCATCCGTTAGCTCGTGTCCCAAGCAAGCGCGAGGAGAGTCAGGCTTGAAAAGGCAGCAAGCCGACAACGCTTCGCGGCACCCTTTGGCGTGCGCCATACATTACACGACCCCGACCTACGCTGGCTTTTATTTGTTCTTTGTATCGACGGCTGCTCACGATCCCTTCTAGCTTAATCCCCGGGTACACAACGCCCGCAGCTGCTCACGGGCAGCGTGGAAGGAAAATACGTCGTTTCCGCAGGCACAGGACTCTTTTTTTTCGTTTCATCTTATTTTATTTTGGATCCCCAAAGAGGCAGCTGAAGCTGTTTTCCTGTTTGATGGCCGCGAAAATCAGTGCATTATTTGAGAATGCCATCGTTGCAGTCTGATCTGTTTTAACCTGGGGAAGCTTCGTTCGTCCCTGAACGAAAACAGCTTTGCGATGTATTTCTCGAGCTACAAGTTACAGAACTTGGGAGAACCTGCGTTTTCTCGGAGTATTACCCTATCTTTGACTTCCCATTTCATTTGGAGACAAAAGGAGAAAGTAAACAACGCACGTCTGTGATAGATCAGAGACTACCACTTTTATTTTTATAGCATTCAGAAATATTCGCACACGATCCTATATGCGAAGTCTGTTAATACAAGGTATACGGCTTCGTAGCGAAGAAAACGAAACTTTTTGAAAAACCTGTCTCCATATATGGCACACTTACCACGATTCAGCACTCAAAAACAAATCCTCGTTGTGGAGTATCACGTCGATGCTCTACCGCAAAACAGGAAATATACGGCTCTAGTCGAACAGCAAAAAAGGAGCTATATATGCGATATTGAAGTGTGATGCAGTGCTGTCCAGTCCTGCCCCCCGGGAAGTAGCAGAGGCTGGTTTGGAGAGCTGAAAATATAGTTTGTGCTCAATTTGGTGGCAAAAGATGAATTCTCCATTACATATCTTCACAAGGGCACTCAAGACCCCCTTCGGTAAAGCACTCGTGTAGCGAAACCGCTGCAGTGATCTAGTGCTTATGGCAGTCAAGTGCTACTCCGAAGGTCGTGGGATCGAATCTCAGCAGTGGCGGCTGCTTTTAGCTCCATGCGTGATGACCTTAAACCGCACCTTAACCCGTGTGCTCGGATTGAGGTGCACCCTAATGAACACTAGGTGTCCGAAATATTTGGAGCTGATCACCATGGTATCTTGCATACTCGGCGAGATATCGTGACGTAAAACTCATACTAACAGCCAACATTGTTTTCATAGGTAGAAATTGTGACACGAACATAGCTTCCTAATAGACTTGAGAAATGGGGCGCCCACTTTCTTGCGACGTTTGCCGCATGATCCCCGAAATCTGAGTACTGTATACGCATTTGACACGAAAACGCCTGTTAAATATTATCAAGACTGCTTTATAGTGGGCCGCCACACGACGTTCGAGTGCTCTATGTTTTTCACTTCCCCTTCAGTCTTTTTACCTAAATTTTGTTATTCACTAAACTAACCATGAGTTCTCTCTAGTTCGAACTGTATATTTTGATCCCCAACAGAACGTGTATTGATGGAAAGCAAGTTGATTCCTTGGTGCTATTATATTGACTTGACTAATTTTACTGGTTGCAAAAGCTGCACTTTGTCACTGTCTTTTGTTCATTTGCGTCGTAAATATATATTGGCGTCATCCATTGGCGGATTTTGAGCGACCTCATACTTTACGCCAGATAATTCCACTCTGGCGGAGAGCAACAGAAGAGAATCTACCGATGGAACACACGCGCTCCCTATGGAGCGAATGGCAGAGTCAGAATGGAACTCGAAGCGCGCCTCTCTCTTCTCGCTTGACTGGGAACGCTGGGCACATCGACGCTACGCTAGCAAAACGTGAGTTCCGACGCGAGGCACAACTGACCCGACCGGCGTTCGTTGGCGCGCCCAATATTCGCACCGTTTCAAGGCACGGGGTGCTTGCGACTTCCGGTCGAATCCGCCGATTTTCGCTGAGTATAAAAAGTTGCTCCGTGGAGTAGATCTGGCGACGGAGCGGCTCCAAATCTACCAATGGAACATAGAGGCAGCACTCTTAATCCGCCAATGGAATGGACTTGCTCCGCATGGAGCAGAAGAAAGCATTACTGGAAGTGCTCCGAATCTGCCAATGGATGACACAGTATGTGTTCATTGGTTTTGCCTATTCACGGCCGGGTGGGTGGTAGTGGTTAGAAGATGAGAAAAGGCACCTAATTTCTGCAACCCGGTCGGGAGCACGGGGCAGTGCCTGACGGCCGGGCTCGAGTGCACGCTGTTATGAAGGCGCGACTACAACACGTTCCCGAAGGCGCCACTGCTCCGAACTCCGCCGCCAAGGTCACCAGCCGTTTGGTAGCGTGTGTTACACAACTCGCGACTGCTTCTGCACAGAGCTGAGAGCCGAGCGGACGAGACGACGGTGAGTTAAGGCAAGGTTTATGCACAGCATAGAAATAGAGGCATTTGATATTCGGCACTGGGGCCGACAACTTAAAGACTCGAAGAGCCGAGATGTCTTCTCTCACGCATACGTCGACGTTTGTCTGACGCATCAACTGCTGGTGACGCGCCGCTTCGCTTTTTTTATACGCACCGGGAGGACCTTTTGCATCACCAACGTCCAACCAGGAGCGCCGCTGGCCGTGATCTCACAATCCTCCAATGGGGGCCCGCCACTGGGCTGCGTCATAATCATCAAATCCGAAGCCGCTGCGCTTGGTTGCCTCCAAAGACGAGTGATGTTGCCACGCATTGCGTAAGACTCGCCAGACTAGAGGGCGCCGATCGCTTCATCGAGCTCGTGGTATGAGGGAGCTCGCTGTGTGTTGCGTAAGACAGACCAGCGCCGGCACGTGTGGACGTCGTTGAGTTGATCGTGTCAGGTGGGCTCGATCACTGGCCTTCACACAGATTGCCATTGCAGATGTGGACTCCCAGGCGTTTGATGTGGACTCCCAGGCGTAACAACGCGTGCCACTCCTCCAACCCGGCCATGGCCTATTGTATGTATCGTTTCTATAGGATGGATTACGCAGCTATGTGGGCGTGTTCATAAGACATTACTAATAAAAGTTAACTGAATAACCAGGCGTGAACATGTGTCCCCTCTGCGTCTCACGTGTACTCCTCCACCCTTGTCGGCCCGACGACTTATGATGGAACAGACATGTACTTAGTATCAGGTCCATGTTAAAGTGCCCCAGTTATTCAAAGTAATCCAGAGTCACCGCTACGGTGTGCGTTGTAATCAAATCCTGGTTCGACATGTTAATTCAAAAAGTTACATTTATGTTTAACAGTCAGAGGCTCCACATTTGCACTACGACTAGCAACTGGCACGCGACCACTTGCGATTGGCGATGAACCAGCGACTCGGAATGGCCGATGTGGACACAGTTGTACCACGCCGAAGTCGTGTCTGCTTGCAGAGCCACCTTGGCTCGCAAAGTTTGAGCTATATAACTTGATGTTTCTGCGCAGGATTCAGAGATTAATGACTGAAAAACAGATCCCCCAATGGCTGAAATAAAGCAGTCACTGCTCAAAAGAAGCTGTTGAGCTAAAGCACTTGTGACCAGTCGCTTAGCTACTAATCTGGTTGCGCGGCCTTCGCCAATCGCAGCTGTACAAACGAGCCTCGAAAGATCGCACAGATGTCATCATTGAATCATTTCGAAATATTTTCAGGTTCAACGGAAAAATAACAACTAAAGATTCAGCATAACCTAAACAATCACAATATATGAGTCGCATTTGACCCTTGGCCCTACCATTTATAAAGTTTTTTGTTACCGTACAGCTTCTAAATCTGTTCACACATGAACTCAGGGAGCGAAGCCCACCATCTACAGCTGCTTTTTGTTTGTTTATTTTTGTGATTTCTTTCTCTATAGAGTGTAGAAGAGTGAGCCATCTGCCCTTCCACTAATAACTCATATTTGCTCCTTCGCGTGGTGTTTGCCATTCCAGAGATCTCTACCACAAGTGTCGAAAGAGAAAGAATGTGCCAAACTTCTCTCGAAGCGTTTGCCTGCACGCCTGTAAGCTCTTCTCAATCGTGAAAGATGACAAAATAAACGAAGACGAGCCAGGCAATCATTGTAAACCACTGTGCATGGTGGGAACTTTTATCATTGAATGCGCGCGTGGGTGCTCGAGGCCATTTTCGGCGCGTTGTATTTCAGAGCCGCGGCTTCTTCTTCTTTCATCGGTAAAACGGCGAGTAATCCCTGGAACGCCGCATTATCTTCGAGACGCTAACGGGTGAGATTATTGACCTTTCCCAAAATGAAACACCCAGCGCGGGCATACGGCCACCTCTCCCTCGCATGCAATTCGCCTTTGCGTGCGGTAGTAACTTTCTCTGAACGGGCGAGGAACTGACACTTCTCAACGTGAAACGTTTGTTAAAAGAAGTGGCGTGACGTATTTGCTCTAAGAGCACAGTCTTTTTTTTTTATCCTGAAACAAGGATGAGAGCTTGGCGCCGGCATCGTTGCTTGAAATACAATAATAGCTTTACTCTCGCGATAGAAACAACTGTCTTTTCGCTTTCGCAGCTGCCGGTTTATGATCGCCACTGTACACGAATAAGTCTGTCAGACACAATACGAATGGCGTCTAATATTGGTTGGCTGGCTAGTTTATGCCGTTCGACGTCACAATGCAACTCAGGTTGTGAGAGGCCCTGTAGTGCAATGCTATACGAATAATTTAGCCCCCTGCTTTTCTTTAGCATGAAATGGAATCGTCCACATTGCATGTAAACAAGCACTTCAACACTTAGTAATTTGGCTGCTTTAACGGTGTTAGAATCTTTTACAACCATGGTTGAAATGCGTAAATTCTGTTTACGTGTCAATAAATCAATGCGCCTGCTCTGTGCTGTAACGATTATAAGTTTACGAGCAGCAGCAACACCTTCAGCAAGCACGGACAGCTATATATATATAACTATGCTGAGCAGAATGTAATTAAAGAATTTTTTTTTTGTTTCGGGGGAGAAGCGGGTTGTTGAGAACTTTTATATATGTTCTGCGTTTGTAGGTGTGCGTGCGTTTTTATTTATGTACATGCATCATCATTCAGCATTCAGTGGTGGTGAAAGAGCCAATATGAGAGCAACTGCAGTGGCTCAGTGTAATTAACCAATCATCTTTAAAATAAAACTGCGTTTAACATGCCAATAAACAGCATTGCCTTTGATAGTTGCTATGTTATATTGCGACACATCTTCGCATGCACTTCGAATAGGTGCCTTCATTTCTTCAGTGATGTTCACCGTGCATTGATAGTAAGTGAGATTACACTACACTATAATTCAATGCGATAAAAACTGGCGATAAGTAATTTTCTAGAAGGCTCAGAATACAGTTTCGCCAGCGTATTTTTGACCAATCATTGCCACCTGCATGCGCACCTTGTGTTAATCTAACTCTGCTCTACCAATATTTTTTAGATGAAAAACCCTGTGTGCTCCAACAACGTAACGAAGAATTGCGGATAGAAAATTAGCGTGCAGATCATATTATAAAAGAGTAAAAGCGCCCACGCCCACACCCGAACGGTACAGTTGATCCGAGGGTGTAGTGTTAGTAAGGAATCTAAAAACATAATCCGGCTTGATTGGACCCTATTTCTTGCTATAGCTTGTTTCAGGTAACACCCATAATGAATTGGACACCAAAATGAAGGAAACATACGTGGAGACGTTGCACGCCTTCTAAGTCTTCTTCACACTCTCGAAAGTGAAAAAAAGGAGAAAGAAAGAAAAGACGAAGACATTGATACACGACTCTTCTTCCACGAGGCACTCTCGTGTCTCTCACGTGTCGTCGCCAGCCCCGCCGTGTGCGCAGGAGAAGCGGAGCGTAGGTGGTAACGGCAATCTGTCTCCGCAGAAGACAAGTGCTTCTTCTAGAACGGAACCTTGCGGCACGCTTTGCCACAGGCTTCGCGCGACGCGCACCATCTCAGATCGGGACAGCGGCGTATTTTGTGCTTCTTTTTGGATGCTCTCTTCGTCGCCAGCTGACGCGACCATCCAAGCAAGGCTACATACAAGGAGGAAGGAAGGAAGGAAGCGAGCATAACGGGTGTACTTCTCGAAAGAACGACGGCGTGCGGAAGTTTGCGAAACATGTCGCGCTGCGCCGTCGTCGCGCTCGCGTTTCATGTCATCCATAACGCCACCTTCAGCCAGTGCTAACACCTACGTAAACTTGGAGGAAGCAAGAGTAAGCAGCACGACAGCTTTAAGAATGAAGACTGGCGAAGGAGTGGCGCGGCTGCATACGCAACGCGAGGTTGTGAGCACGCACGCAGAATCAAGAGTCGTGCATCGTTGATTGATTGATTGATTGATTGATTGATTGATTGATATGTGGGCTTTAACATCCCAAAACCACCATATGATTATGAGAGACGCCGTAGTGGAGGGCTCCGAGTCGTGCATCGTTGTGTGCAGCTCCATGCGGCAAAGGTGTGCTACAGGAGGGTCTGTATACTGTGCACGCGACTCTCTTTTGACACGTTCATATTGTGCATCCCTTCCACAAAAGCAATTGTCGAGACTCCCAAAGGCGTCGTCTTAAGTGCAATCTACGGTGCATCCGAACTGATGTGCACATTCTCGATTCCGTAGCGATGGACGAAAGTTATTTCAATCTTCATATTCTGCTCACATCTCTCGATTTTTGTTTTTCTGGTGCTTTCACACTGCGACACTGCGTGTACTGTGTAGAGCAGGTATGACATAATTCGCATGGCATGAAGTCTGTGCATTACAAACATCAACTACGGCTCATGAAGTTAATGCGGTGGCGTGTACAGTCCACAATAAAAGTTTGTGGACCACGAGAGCACATGCCAAACTGTCTGTCTTAGAGGCGCTTCATGTACTGTCGACAGCTGTGTTAGGCCGCGTTCACACTGAGCATTCCGGCCGCCGAAAGTGCTCCGAAACCGGTTCGGCGGCGGCGAGATCCGCCGAAAGGGCCCTCTCCGCGCCGATCGCTCTCGGACCGATTTTTGCGGCGTCTGCCGCCGAATCGGTCACCGCGGACCAATAGGAGCGCTAGTCAAGGAATTTTGAAAAATGGCGGCCAAGCCCTACTCGCTTGTTATGCCGCAGTGCACGTAACTGAATGTTGAAACCAACGGGAGTTTAACCTACTCTGTGCCTACTTCGCCTCCGTATTTCGTGAAAGAGGTGACCGAGCTTGCTTTTGGCGTGACCGAGCTTGTTGCGGTCTTGCAGAGCAAAACAAGCCCACCAACGCCGCTGGCGCCGGTGGTTTTTCTACTCTTCTTGCATTACAAGACAGCCACTTGCCAGCAAAGTAAGCAGTACTGTCTTTTCTTGCTTCTTGCGTACGAGAATCGTCGAAGTATACACCACCGGATAGCGTAGTAGCGTTTGCAAGCCGCGACAACAACAGGGTGACAGCGCATCCATCCCGCATTCGCCCCGTAGTAGTGGCATATTCGTCGGCGCGGGGCGCGTCCAGTGCGAACGACGCTGTGTTTCGGCGGCAGGGGAATTTCGGTCGCTGTTGAAAGCGGATGTTTCAGTGTGAACTAGGCTTTAGGTTGGAAACGGGTCTTGTTATTCACTGGCCCTTCGATTTCCTTTTTCTTCTATTTTCTATTTTCTACATTTCAATTTTCATAGCAGTATCAAAGCTATCGAGTGCCTCAAACAGCTTTCTGTTTGCTAGGTGAGTGACACTTTGTGATAAAGATTGCGACTGATTGCAGCAATGACCATAGCATTTCCGATGGAGGCGGAAATGTTGTAGGCCCGTGTGCTCAGATTTGGGTGCACGTTAAAGAACCCCAGGTGGTCTAAATTTCCGGAGCCCTCCACTACGGCGTCTCTCATAATCATAGAGTGGTTTTGGGACGTTAAACCTTACATATCAATCAATCAGCAGCAATGACGATAGACTGCTCTCGAAGCGGAAACACATAGACGCAGATGGCAAAAAGTGCGTCGCGTTAGAAAGAGAAATGCGAAAATTATTTGTACCCAGTAAAAAAAAAAATTGGCAGCCCCTAGATTATTGGGGGGATGCTTCTTGGGTGCTGCGGGGCTGTCGGCCGCCGCTGACGTAGCGCAAATGTCACGAAGAGGCCTTTTTATCATGCACTCTCGTTGTCCGTAAATATTCGTGGTCAACTGTACGTTGTCTATCTGATGATAAATTCCACAAGATTCAATCTTGATGACATAGGGATCATTGAATTACCCTGGCGTATACCAGAACGGGCCCACGTACTAGCTAGAATGTCAGATTTGCGGTGTGATTATTGACATACTTAAACTCGAATGTCATGTCAAGAATCGCTTGCGACGTAGTGCTGACTTAGAGCTGGCTTGCATTATTTTATGGTAGCTAACTCTCCCAAAGCGCTGATTGATTGATATGTGGGGTTTAACGTACCAAAACCACCATATGATTATAAGGGACGCCGTAGTGGAGGGCTCCTGAAATTTCGACCACCTGGGGTTCTTTAACGTGCACCCAAATTTGAGTACACGGGCCTACAACATTTCCGCCTCCATCTGAAATGCAGCCGCCGCAGCCGGGATACGATCCCGCGACGTGCGGGTCAGCAGCCGAGTACCTTAGCCACTAGATCACCGCGGCGGGGCTCCCAAAGCGCTGAGAAGCGTGGACTGCTGTCTACTTTCACTGGCTACACTGGTAAGTGTTGGCAAGCGATGGTTAGTCGTTACTGAGGTTGGTTTGCAGTGGCTAAAAATCCGCTAAGGTTGCCCAGTGCAGACAAACTTTCTTGATTTATACTTGCTAAATGCTGGCTAAGGTGAGCTAGTGCTTTATAATGTCAGCCGGTGTTGTCATTTCTCTAACAATGCATAATATCGCTGTCCCACTTCATAACGCCATCACTGCGACAGCCTTTATTCCGCGATTGTTGTAGACATGGAGTGCACGTGAAAGTTTTGCCAAGAAAACCATATGCGACGTTCCTTCACTCGAAAATATCCCAGCTTCCCGCGTTTGGGATGCCGTCGGCGCGCCGTGGTGTCGGATATAGGCCGTGCAAACCAGGTTTGGACGAGACGCGGTCTAAAGTCCAGAAGCCATTACTTGCCCCAGTCGTGGCTACCGCAGCGCACACCTGCGAAAAATGGGATTTCTCATGTACAAAAACAGAAAAAAAGAAAGAAAGCCTCATGGCCCCTGCATGGTGTCGCGTGGCAGACGGAAACCTCCGAGACGAAAAAGCGAGACTTTATTTTCTTTCTTCACAACCCGCCAGTCTGCCCTATACTCATCTCTACGCTTGCTCCCTTACTCTCCATACAAATACTATCCGCTTCTACGTTTGCTGCTGTGGTCTTGCTGTGCGCCGATGTTCACGCCGTTCGTGTGTCCGCTTCGAACAGCTCCGCGAAGAGCCGTCCTCAAATCCCCCGCGGCGTAAATCTGTCAGAAGCAGAACCTCCGGCTGGAAGCGTCATGTATCGCCTGGTGGGCTTCTGTAAGCCGACTCTGTGGCGCCCGATGGCGGCGTTCCGAACATCCTGCCATGTATGTGTACATGATGTGCAAAGCCACGTGCGTTGTAAGAGAGACGAGCCGCGATACGGAACTGGTGACACGCGGTTGAGGTTATTTATGCGCAACAGAAGGTCGAGAGACGGTTTCTTCGGAAGCAATACACCTACGTCAGCCGGGATGTCACTGTTTTTCTTTCTGAGAGCTTCCGCGAAGAGGCAACTCGCGTAATTTAGCGAGCTGTACACACGGGTAAGAACTTAGTGCCTACGCGCTAAGGAAGTCTCCTTTCTTGACCTCTGTTGGCAACGACCTTCTCAACCATTTAATGAAGAGTTTGTAGTGTCGAATACAACAAATATATGGTGCTCAAATGACAAATTTATCATTCTGAACGTATTTAACGTTAAACTTTAACTGTCTGTGCTTTGTTTAAGGCACGGTTTTGCAGCAGTTATAGTGATGTACACGGCCATGACGTGGTCCCCCAACTGTTTGTTGTTTTCAGTGAAACATAGAAGTAGACAATATGTTATATGCCAGAACAGATATCAAAGTTGGATCCTAAATTAGTATTTCAGTGCTAAACAAGACTTGATGTTCATCGGCTGTTAACCCCCGCCCACCGACGGCGAGCACCATTTAGCATGTCGCGTTTGACCTCATGGACAGCAAACAGTGCAGCCACCGTCTTCTACGAAAGATTCAGCAGCTACGAATCACTCAAGTTTAGGGCCGAAGGGGAAAAAAAACTGAAATATCTTCATTTCAGATGCAGCTCACCACAGAATATTATTGTTCTCCGTAATGCAGACGCTTGCACAATTGCATCTGGCTGCTTCTTACGTCACGGCTCACAAGTGCACCAGTTTTACCCGACTCTCAGACCACGCATGTGCTTATAAAATAAAATTAAATTAAAGTCCTAGTTCAAGTCCGCTTAAATTTCTACAGAACATTTGCAAATGCAAAAGGACTAACCCATATAACAGAGATTATGATCAGTATTTGGGATTGGTGGCACCTATAATTCAATTTTCGCTGATAAACCTGTTTATGTGGAATACTTGGGTGTTCAAAAACAAGCTGACGAAGTTTTAGCATGTTTGGTCCAGCACGTAATTTATATTTGATTGTACTGAACAGCAATGGGCAGTGGGTTAGGGCTCCTGAAGAAGAGGCCAACGGGTTCGTTATAAAACCTTACATTAACCACCGGCTTCTTGGCCAATCCCCCTTAGTGGGTAAGAGCCACAAGAGAGGATCAAGCAAGCAAGCAAGCAAGCAAACCTTTTGCGCCGGTGCTGTCCTGCGTCTTACTTTTCGCTGCTCGGCTCTACCATCTGGCTACTTGGTTACCCAAAACGCCTCTTAAGAGTGTATTTTTGTAAACACGCGAGCTGCCCAGGAGTCTGACAGCACTGGCAAGCTTCTATTTGCAGTTGCTGTTTTTGCGTGTGTGCTGCAAATCGCAAGCTGCTGGGTGGCCTTATGTCATTACTCCTTTGAATCACGATATGTCTCGTGGGGCGGGAGACTTTCGGTACCACTAGAGGTGAAAACACTGGTTATATACTTGAGGCATACTAAATGATAATGGCCTTAGATGTTACCAAGAGACCACGAGAAGTGCGCATTTATCGCTTTAGTTGATATATATGAAGTTTTTCAGTCGATCATGCTCACCCATTAATTCAGTTTAGCTCAGAAAGCTACGAAGTTGCCTTAAACTTACAACAAGCATTCCACTCTGGCCAATCTTTCACATAACTTTGAAACTCGGGTGGTACATGACAGCAAGGTCTTGCGCCAGCCACTTTTTCGTGTGTACAGCTGTCCCACATTTTATTTTCCGCTTGATGCAGTGTCATGGCAGATCTGGCCATGCTAATTTAGATGGGAAGCATATTAGAGCAGGATTCAATCTGGTGTGCGGCGTGACCACCCTCACTGCCCATGCGCCTCCCTTTCCCTTCTTCATGCTCCCCCTCTCTCACCTTGCAACGTCGATGACGTCTGCTATCTTACACTCGCTGCTCTCTCTTTCTCCTCTTGGCTTCCCTCCCTGCTGCGTTTACACTCCCATTGCGATTAATGTACGTTCTCTACCCTCTTTCTCCCTGCCTACGTCCCCCCTCTCTAGCCTCGCAACGCCGACGCAGGCAGCGTCTGCTAGCGAACGTTGACAAAAAGTGTTTAGCGATTTTGAGCACTTAGTACTCATCTATAGGCACCCGACAGTGGACCAGAGGGCGCGACGAAGCTCTTCGGGCCGCCTCAGCATTGTTGATACCGACCACCAGGGATACTAAGAAAATAGAACGCTCACTGAACACAGTGGCATGCTGAAGTGTCAGTGCCCTTTTTGGCACGTTTTCAAAGAACGCTTCCTGGGCGCTTACATAATCAGCCGTGGCCGCCTTGCTCACAAACAAAAAAGAAAATGATATGCACGTGCAAGTTCGGTTTTGCTGCGTCTACTCGCTAGGCTACGCATGGGAAGGCTCGGTTTTAGAGGCGAAGCTCCTTAAAGCGGCACCCGTTCGTCCACCGTAGTATGTAACAAGTATAACATTTTGACCTTCAAGGTGGTGCCGGTGAGAGACTTCTTCTGTGCGTTGTTGAACAATAAAAAATAGTGCTCAATGTACATGTCAATGGCTGCTAATGGGGAATGAGAGACAGGAGCATTCGGCTTTTAGTTAACGCGCAGGCTGCGATCACCATTAGCAGCCATTGGCATGTACATTGAGCACTATCTGACAAGAAAGGGTTGCTACGTTATACTCGCTGGGTGTAACCTCCTTAGCTTTAGAAAGGTTTAGCGAGCGTTGAGACGCATTGCCATGAATACAATGAACTTGTATATACCATGAATGAACTCGAGGTGGTTAAAAATGGGAAGTAGATACGAAGCGCAAGCCGTAAGAAAGTAAAAGCCGAATTCTCCGCCTCTCATTTCCCATTAGCAGCCATTGGCATGTACACTGAGCACTATCTGACTGAAAACGTTTGCTACGTCATACTCGCTGGGCGTAACCTCCTTGGTTTTCGAAAGGTTTAGCGAGCGTTCGGCCGCAGTGCCATGAATACAGTGAACTAGTATATACCATAAACTCGAGGTGGTTAAAGGTTGGAAGTGGACCCGAAGCGCAAGCCGTAAGAAAGTGTGCGTGTGCCACCTCTCGTTTAGTCCTTGAAATGTCCGCTGGATGGCGGTGCTTCTACATGCGGAATATATGATAAAAAGATGCGAGATGGTGGTACTTGGAGTGTTGAATAGATGGACGAACTGACACATAGACAGATGCATGGATGGACGCATGAACGGACGCAGGGGCGGCTGCATGGACGAACGCAGGGACGGACGCACGAACAGACGCACGCACGGACGGGCTGATGGACCCATGGACGGTCACACTGACGGACGCATGGACGGACAGAAGCAAGAACGAATGGATGGACGAATTCTTCGCCCCACGCTTCATCATTCACTCCGTGGATATGCTGCCTTTTTTTTTTCTGCGCCTACTCGCTAGGCTGTGTATTCTGGCGCTACCGTCAGATTTCGTAAACTGCATTGCCGGGTGCCTATGGGAGAGCAGAGAGCTGTGCCAGTCGTATGAGACGCAAAAACATCATCTAAATATTCTCGAGGAGATTCTATATTGAAGAAAACCCGACTGCTCACACTGTACAAGCGTTCACTGGCCAACCCGTATAATATACTATATCGTGACCCAGTGGGAGATTTCTCTTGTGCGTTCTTGAACAATAAAAATTCTCAGTGGGCACACTAGAAGCCGACTGGGGGTCTCTGTGTCCAGTCGGTGTATTATGTCTCTCATTGTTCATTAGGAGTTATTGGCATATTCCAGTAAGAAACACTGGCCCATAACTGCAAGCTAATGCGACCTCTGTGCCATGTTTGTTCTCCGATAGTAAGGCTTCTTTTTTTCATGCAAACAAAACTCTTTGCTTTTGTAGGGCTTTTATCAGAATTGGAAGTTAAACATTTTCTTGTCGTTTTCATGTTCAGTAGGCACTCTGAATTAGCAACAAAAAACAAGGTGCTAATATTTTCATTTTTGCTCAAAAACTTGAAGTCAGGCAGGTTTGCCTGTTCGATTCGAAAAAAAAAGCATAACTATAGAGCGAGAATTGTTACGGATTCGAATATCTTGCATATTTTTCCTCGGGCATGTGTCATCCTATACTCGCTTTCTTGCGATATGCGCGAGATGTCGTGCGAAAGACGTGATTCGTGTCGTAAAGGCTCCGGGCACTTCCTTATATGACTGTTATGATGCGAAGAATGCGATGCCTGGCCGTAAAACACCACTCATAACCGCAGGACTCGCTTCTGAACGGGATTAGCTGCTTTTATTGCAGACGGCACCACAGCTATCCTACGTTCCCTCTCAGTGCGTGAGTCCCGTTAAAGTCAGTAAAGTTTATGACGCCGCGAACGTATGAAATGTGCATCAAAATGCGGAAGGGAGGAAAATAAAAGGACGTTCGAATGCGATCATTGGGCTGAAATTAGTGTGCAAGGTGCTATCCGGCTTAAGCCACCCCGAAGCAGAATATATTACAGCCCAAATTCTGATCTGCATTCTCCTTCAGGCATGTATTTGTTGAGCGGTAAGCTTATCTCACAAAGAAATAGATGTTGGGTCACCTGAGGCTGCACACCCGATCTCGATTATGGAGTGTAGCTTTGATGGCGCTGCAATACAACGTCCTGTGCGTGACTTCGGGATTCGCGTTTATCCCGAAGTCGTGACTAAACTAGCTTCCAGCACATTCCGAAGACGCCAGCAGTGCTATGCCTCAAGATAATTATCAATTACATCTACCAAGGGTTAGCGCTCACTATTCGGATAAGCCAATGTAGGTATCCCCCGTCCCTGTTTTTTCAAAGGTAGAGGTGGTGGTGTCACGCCACAGTTGTGACAGAGTTACATTGAGTTGTTACTTTGTATAACACTGCTGTTACTCGCATCAAGGCAGTTGTCAATAGACTGCGAGCAATACACGCTTGCAGGCTGGTCTTTTGCAAAAACAACGTTTGCCGTACTATCGTCACAAAGCATCGCAGAGCGTGAAATATTTAGCACTTCATAATTACAAAAGGATCATTAAACATTTAAAAGCAATAAGTTTGGACGTACTGCTTCTACGAAAATATCAAACATTTCACTCTAAATATGTCGTGTATTGATACTGGTTACCTGTATTGTGATGCAATTGTAAGTTATTATTTTTATTATTTTTATTTTTATGTATTCACCTAAATTTATCTTTATATTCCTTATACGTTCGCTTTAACCACCTTACATTCCTATTCACGGTCATCAATACGCATTCCAAATGAACAGCTGTTTCAGTTTGGAGCCACGTAGAACGGATATGTTTTCGTTCTACCACTTCGTATCATCAGTAATATTTCACGACTATACTGTGAAGCTTTCACAAGTAAAGTGCTTACCTGATGGCGGGCAGTATTCTTCAACTTCTGTCTCTTGTTTCTTTCACGACCCGCGGCAACTAAAGTTCACTGACCGTCCTATTCTGCGCCGTCGTTATTGCTTGTTTCCTGTTTTAAATATCCCAAGAATACAGCCTAGTCGACTTGACAAAAGCAGTGGCAGTTCTTTATGTGGCTAAGGATATGAGCTCAAGAGCGTGAGCCCGCGTCCACGTGATCGAGAAGGATACCTTAGGAACACCGGTGCTTCGTTATGCACGATTTCGCCTCCTAGACCAGCCAACAACATCGCAAGGCACAGACGCTCCCGTCTCGCCCGCTTTTCTTCGCCAACGGAAAATGAGAGAACGGAACGGATTGGAGTGGGAACGAAGCGTCCCCCGTTCCATATGCCACCGATACTCGCCCCGCTTGTTGGGGTCTCCGGTTAGCTTCGGTTGTGTTAAGCATGCGCCAAAAAAGAAGAAGAAGCGCGATGAAATATCGTCCGCAGCACCCGATCGGAAGCGCCTTTTTGGCGGGGAAGAATCGCTCCGCTCGAAACCGGGGCTCGCTATCCTTCCAAGTCGGTCCCCTTGCGCACGCAGTCACATTGATGCACGGGATGGGGTACCATAGTGAAACTACAGAGACGCTCGGGTGGTTTCGGAGGGGTCGTGCACCTCCGTGCTTCCGCCGCGCGAAGAGGAAGCCCCGCGAAGGGTACGCTGTAAATAATCAGGTTGGCGTCGTAAAGAAATTCGGGAGCCGAGAAAGCCAGAGCCCACGGGAGGGTGACAGCACCTTGGCACGCCATTTCGTGCGAGGAAGCATATGGCTGCGCCACCCCCTCACTCTCGGGGCTTGTTTGTGACGTCTAGCCTAGTGCGGGTCCAGGCAGAAGCAGAAGGACGAAAGGGCAAGGGGAACAGCAAAACACGAGGAAGAGTCGCGGCTTGCTGGATCGGCTCCGCACCAGAAACGTTCCCTTGTTGTTGCGCAAGTAATATGCGCGGCCTGTCATTTCGCATCTGCTTTTGTTTCTCGGCTATGGGAGCACAACTTAGGACGCCCCTGCAACGTGACGGGTGTTAGCGTTGTCCGGGATTTACGCCGTGACATGTCGTTACGACGTCGGAAGAGTCAGCTGGCTTTGGTGCGTATGCCTCGAAGATTCTGTCCCCGTGATCCTCGTCATGGTGGAAAGACCGGGACCGCCTTTTAGCTCTGCCTGCGGAACAGGTGGATACAATCCGATGGGCTCGGAAGTTAGCCATTTATTACGACGAAATGATGAATCGATACAGGTCTTCGGGAGCACGGTCGGCACCCATGACGTAATCGAGAAGTGGCACCTTAAGCTGCCGCCAAGGTCGGCTCTTGCAAAGGCTTTTTTTTATGTCGTCTTAGTTATGGCATAGTTTTTCTTTCCTAAACCCCTATAACTTCTGTCGGTGCGAAATGTTGCAAAGCATGCGGTTCGCATTCGCAGCAGATATCAAAATGGAACAGACTTGGGCCTAAGAACAATTGAGGAGGGAAACGTATATTTCTCGTATTAAAATATGCGCAAAAGTGACCGTTCCAGACAAAGCTCGCTTGCGGCAATATTTTTCTGTGATGACCGAACAAAGGTTGGTCCGGTTGGTTAGTTGCCTAAATTGTATGTACATTAAGAGCACAATATAATAAGCGGAACCCATGAACAAGATGTCAGCAAATGATCAGGGACATGGTGGGTTTTACAAGCTTGGTACACCAAAGGATACCGCATGTCAAATGTTCCGAGGACAAAGAAATGTCTTGAGATGTAGTGGGATACGGCAGGTCAGCTTTCGCTTTTTTAACTACTGATGCCGCGGTGTTTTGAACCTACTATAAAAAAACAAAAAAATATTGCACCATCTTTCCACATTTCTAAGCAATGCAATTATATTCATAAATGGGAAGAATACTACAGCCTGGAAAGTGCACCCGAATGTATATAGTGAAAGCAGTGTTCTTTACGGCGCCGGAGCATCTTGCATCTGTTGGTTTTACTGTTGGCCGCAAACGTCATAAAAACCGTACAATATAGGCTGCGCTTTCATGGCGATACGGAACGGTTGATATGATTTATGGCCGAAGGGAGCAAAGATCACAGAGGCCAACTATTTCCGGTACGAGCAGATAGCGGGGAGATATAGATCCCTGCTCGCCAAAACCAACTAAAATGAGTTTATGGTTTTCGTTCTTTGGTGCATGCTATCCCCTGCATTAAACTCCAACGAACATTACTTTCTCGGGCAGAACTGTCCTGGTGACATCTTCTAGTGGTTTCGTGAAGCTCATGATTTTGTTGCACAATCACGTACTTCTTTCTTTTCTATTGTACAAATTTTCTTATTGTCTTCATTTCCAACAGTAACATAGATGTTAGGATCCCATACCTTTAAGCAACATGATAATATTATAAGAAAAAAAGGCATAATTTGTACTAGGCATATCTTATGCACATCGGAAATAGGAATAGTCTTGTACGTCATAAGACCTTCAACACTGAATGGGGACTTCGCAACAGACGACAACAAAATTACTGTCAAAGGCAACAGTAGTAATCTAACGTTGTTGCTTGGGCGAGTTGGTACGACATGATTCACATAAAAAACAGTGCCAATAACGAGGGACAAGAAAAGAAGGAGACAGACAGCTGCACTGGCTAGGTTGTGCAGGGCCGTGAATCCTGGTTCCAGGCGAGAGCGACGCTGCAAAATCAAGCATCGGAAGACGTACGTTCCATGCATCGAAGGGGTGGTGTACTCTCTACCCCTGTCCTGCGGCAAGTGGTACATCGGCCAAACAGGCTGGTGTTTAAATGAGCGGCTGAAAGAGCACGCTCACACCGTCTCCTCTACAGTTTCGGGCCACCTCGGCATTCATTGCCGAGAGTGCGGTTGTGTCCCCGATTTTCAGCATTGTACCGTCATTAGGCGTCATCGGGACCATGGTCCCTGCAGATGATACGTGAAATTTATGAGGCTGCAGAAATAGAAAGGCTGGGCAGTGCATGTGTCAGCAGGCCTTCGATTGCGCTGTCACAAAAACAAATAGATTTTCTTCAGAACGTTGGCACACGTGTTGTTCATGGTGCGTTATGACGATGATTACGCGGTTGTTAGGTAAATTCTATTTTCTTTGTTTTGTAATTTTCTCTTTTTTGTCAGATACTGCCGAAGTAAATATTGTGCGGTTCTAGCAAATACTTCTTGTTGTAAGTCAGTGCCGCTGCCGGTCTCCTTCTTTTCTTGTCCCTCGTTATTGGCGCTGTTTTTTATGTGAGTAGTAATCTGTTACGGTTTGCTGTAAGTGTGTAATAGGAATACTTTGAAAAATTTCACCCATCGCTGATTGATTTCATGCGCGAACTTCACTCCAAGGTAAAGTTATTCGATCAGCTTTTTTTTGTGGTGATGACGTTGACAGTTTGCCATTCTGTGACATATCTCTTAAAGAAAAATGAAAAAAAAGTGATCGTTCTACGTAAGAATCACATCAATGTAGAGCTCCAATCCGACGGTATAGAGATGGTTTCGTGATCTGCCCCTAATAGGCATGAACATACGTATAAAACGCCACTATTATACTTTAGGGGGTGGACCCTGTACAGTGATCTTGCGAAGTCAAAGGTAAAAGTCCTGGTCAATCGGTAAACGAGCAATCCTCTCCTCAACTTTGTCAAATGAAAGCACCGGTCTCTGCTTGCCGATGACGTTAAGACAAGAGTGCTAGCCGAGACTTGAGAAAGTTCCAGTGCGTTGTCTAATGTACCTTGACTACATGATACATAAAAATGATATGATGGCTGTAATACCTTAAATCTTGTACAAGAGCAAGCAGCAGACGCCTGGCGATTGAATTTGGTTAACTAGGTCCAGTAAATTACATTAAAATCAATCGTTACCGTAACGTTTCGTCCGTTCTGCGCCAATGTAGTGAGGGGAAAACTGAAACACTAAACGCTTCATCACATTCATTACGCGCATTCGTCGAGGGTACTGGATAGCTTACACACAGTAGCATATTCTGGTTCTGCTTTGCGTTTCTTATTATTTCAAGATTTTTTTGCGGCCTATGTGGTGCGATACCAATCCTAATGGGCAATTCAACAGCCTGCAAACACCACTATTGCTCAGAAATTCATTGACATTCAATTCATGGCAGAGCTCGATCTGAAGGAATGACAAGACCATGCATGGTTCGAAATAATCGCATACAGCTGTCGAAATCCCTTCACAAACAGGCGTGTGACTATGCGGCTGACATATAAATTTGCCATTTAATTTGACCTGTAACTGGACACATACTTCCAGTACACTGTAAGCCACTGTGGACTCCTGATTGTTGCTGTTGACCTGAAGAATTGCGCATGCTTCCATTTATGACGAGAAGTCTACTTACTGACTGTGAACGTGTTCAAGTAGGATGAGGAGTGAGAGAAACCTCGGTTCTGCGAATGGAAGAGCGTTTTGTCGGACGAACAAGAGGACAAACTGCCAGAGAAAAGGCAGACAGATAACGAATACCTCTTGGAAATACCACTGTAGCCAATTTCCCAATTCGCAGTGGGTAGTCCAAGATGGTTTCGGCCAGCAAAAGTGGTTTGAATCACTTTTCTCTCGCGTTCCGTAAGTCGAGCCTGAAGATGCGAGCGAGAAAGTGGGATGAAAAGAGAAAGTATGTTTGTCTCTAGGGAAAGACTGAAGAGAGGGAGGCGAAAGGAAAGACCCCGTCTGTAGTGCGAGGGGATACCATGGGTGCCCCCTCGAAGAAAACGTGTTTCTGCCACGCTTCCGCTTTGGGCGTCGGCAGTGCAAGTTGTTGCAGCTTGCCTTCTCAGTGACGGCCGCCCGCATCGCCACAGGGGCTCGCGGTCAGTCTGTCCAATTTGCCGAACAGCTGCGGGCAAGATCGTTTCCCACAAGCCGAGACGGAGCACAAAGCGTCACCACGTTACAGTCCACGGCGCCGCTGAAAACGAGAAGAGTCGACAGCAAGATGACGGGGAAAGTTGAGGATTGTGAAACATAAACAAAAGGAAAGCAGCGTCTCGCCCTTCAGCAAAGCATATTCTGTCTTGTGAAGAAGTTTGAACGACACCCGACGACCATTCGTCTAGGGAGAATAAAAAGGACGAACGAAATACCACGATTAAATAAGAAGGGAAGGAAGACGTAGGAGATGGGGGAGAATGGCACAAAGGTCGCGAAGAGAAGGCCGGATCCGCGCAAAAATAAACATGCAGAAGTCAGAGAGCATGCGGTGGGGCTCGGGTTGTTCCCCATCAACGCGTCTCGGGCGGCACTAAAACATAGCGCCGCTTGCTCGGCTCTTCACTTGTATGGCTGTTTCGTGGACCCAGTGTGCGCGCCAATCCGGAGTTTCTCTGTTGTAGAGACGAGAATGGTGGACGACAGTGTGGCTACAGACAATAAATATGCCGTGGGAGAGAGAGAGAGAGAGCTGGTACACTGAGAGGAAGACATGGTAAAGCCATAAAACGACGCTGTCAAGCACGCGGTCGGAGAAGGGCATTCACGAGCGAGCAATATGTGTGCGCTTCGCAGTTCTGAAGAATACGGTGCAGGAGAGATAGAAGCGCAGATGTATCCTGCAACTGTGCCGAGCTGCAGACCAGAAGAGTGGCTGAGAGAGGGAAAGGCTGTTCTTGCTCTCGAAACGTTGGTGACCCGTCTGGTTTATGTCGCTTGAAGCTGGCGGGAACAAAGTCGAGATGAAGCAGGAAAGCGAGCCAGATAGATACGAAAATGGGTGTCGCCAGCCGCAGGGCTTGCGGGAAGAGCGGAAGACGGAGAAAAACAGAACGTGTGGTGGATAGCGTGAGAACAACCGGTGGACCTTGTGGCTCAGCTACGGGACGGAACGATGCTCAAAAGCGTGTGGTTCACCAGTTAGGCTATGACGATCTACAAAAATACTTCGCACGTGAAAAATAAATGAAGAACATATTAGGAGTGTGACATGTCCTGTGAATGTTTAATGTTAAAGAAAGGATAGAAAGCGGGCAATAAGCTAGAAGAGGGATGAAACAAATGTTTTCATCTTTGACTCGCTCTGCATGCTCCAGACGGGTCTTATCTTTTTAGGGCTTTCTGAGCATGCTTGATCACAAAATTGATGAACTTTGCCCAGATAGTGGTGAATAATGTTTTTTTGAGATACATGCTCTGGCAGAGTATAAAATAGAGGAAGACTGGACGATGGCAATCACAGACCCCAGACAAGACGTCCCGCTTCAGGCTGTCCAGAGAGCTTGTGAGCGTGCAGTCTCTGTTTCGACATGCGTCTAGCCAACAGCTGGGTGAAGACCTACCTAATTGGCCCACTGCCTCCCCTCTCAGGACCACAATTAAGTTGTTTGCCCTGTCATCTTCGGCTCCAATTCAGTGCTAAGTAACAAGAAACAACCAGCGCCACCAGAAACATTTGAATATGGCTTTTGTTGTCATTTCTTGCATCCTATACCACACTAGCATGCGCGAACAGACGATCGAGATTTCCTCGGTTCTGAAACCAAAGAAACACTCGCGTAATTCGAGACTGTCCTTGGTGGGTGGTGCGCAGCTTTATTTTTCTTCTCCAGATTTGCTAGTGTGGTGATTGACGCCTAAAATTGTGCACTGAATGATCACTTTGAGCAAACTTTTTAATCGTTCCCATTGCGCTGCAGCCGCAGCCCACGACTTGCGATAAGTGATTCACTACAGTAGTTCAACATTGATTCGCATGACATTCTGCGAGTGCGTTTCCCCAGACATTTAGTTTGACTAGCATATGGCCGCAGACTTCCACCCAGAAGTAAAAATAAAACAAGAGCCCATGAATCCGCTGCCTGGCAATCCTTGCCAATATATCTGCATTCATCGTTCTTTCCTGGCTGAGTTGTGCCGATGGCGTGATGTTGACCATCGCGTACAGTGCAACCAAACAGAGTGGAAAAGCTCTCTTCCAGTACTTCGCATTTTCCATGTTTACGTGTTGGATGGCGAGTGTAGCGTCATCAGCGCTAAAACCAAGAGGCGCCAGGCGATGGGGCGTGGACATATGTAACAACATAGGCATAGCCTTATGCATATGCATATAACATCACCCTTTAACCGCGTCATCTGGCACTCTCGTGACTCTGGTGAGTATCGCGCACTGGAGCGAAACTGTGAACCAGCGTCTTGAGGTTTGGTTGATTGTCTTAGACTGACAAGAACACAAAGGCCTCGGCCTGTATTCGCTAAAACATCTGATGCTAAAAATGTTCCTAGAGAACATTTATCCAATCACGATGCGAGACATATCAGTGAGGCCGGCTTCTCAACGGCAAGTTCACTTAAACTGATGTTCTGTGCGCTGTGCCCCAAGTTTTGACATAGTTAAACCCTTTTTTATTGATTCATGAATGCAAAGACATAGTGTGCAAGCACTCGTTCCTTTTTCCTATTTTTCATTCGGTAACCTTTATCACTCTATGTGTGAGCGTTATGGCTTAAAATACGTATGAAGTTCAAAACCAACTATCAATTTACCTTTGCATGTTTCTGAGCTTCAATACACGTTGATATATTTTCACTGAAAAAGTAAATACAGGGTCTGTATGTAGTTCATCTAAAGAGAACAAAAATGAGAGCACAAAAAATGCTCTGTGCAACCAGATAAGCGTGTTTCGCGATGACTGGCTAGATATTTTTATTAAATCGCACTCTCTCCCGGACGTGTAAATATTGAGCTTCTGAAAGGCACATCTCACCCACGCGTACTGCAGAATGCAGCTTATACAATAAAACTTCATAGAAAGTTTAGTGTATTACACATTATGAAGTTTAGGCTTGTACGATATCACATTCGTACAAGCCGTTAAACACAACGAATACCTGCTTTGAAGCATTTGACGTTGATTACTTAAGCTAGAAACTTTGCAAGCCCATAGGCTTGCAAAGTATTTTGACGATGTTTTACTTCCCGCTTTCCTTTTTTCTCGTTTCTCTCTTTCTCTTGATGATGTTTTCATTAGAGTAACAAAGAATGAAAACTTCCAAGACGCCTACACCTTACGTGACACCGGCCAACGGAAGCTGCTGAAATGTATATAGACACCACTTTCCATTTTAAATGGCAAACGAGATTTTCAAAACGAGAGCCTTTTTTAAGATGTTATTTTTCAAAACGGGATCCTTCTTTAAGATGTTATGGAACGATTAATTGAGTTCCCGAGAAACAGAACAACATTCCCTTCAACTACGAACAAACATAGAGTGGAACTTGCTTAATGACACTTCCAGAATCAGGCGGATGTGGGCTTCTCAAGGGCCTTTCCGAATGATGAATTGACTGCTTTAGTTCCGCTCTGCTGTCTCGTCCACTGATGGATTACAGGGCAATGGGAGGCGTCTGCGCTTCTTCAAGCTTCCGTCTGCTGGAGACATACGTCGGAGTTCTTTCATTTCACTTCACTGCAATTGCTTGAAAACATGAACGACATTATTCGGTGAGCTCGGAAGTAAAACGTAGAGTAAGTCAAGCTCTTCATTTACAGTGGTTCGGAAACAAATTGTAGAAATCCGACGTCCCGCTAGAAGGCGAGCTTCCGCATATCCCACATAAAATCTAGAGATGGTCATAGAGCGTCAGTGCTTCTTTGTTTTGGCTGATGAATGATTTCATTTTGTGGATAATTGCTTTAAAGGGCGGTGAAAGACACTGACGGAGCGTTTTTTTTTTGTGGCCTGCAGTACTGTTATGCACTTGCGCGAAAAGTTTCATTATTCGACTACTGCGAGAATTTCATGTTTTGCGACAATTCCTACAGAATTGCCATCTACGAAAGAGAAGTTCCGTTGTTATGTAATCGGTAACTTTTTTTAATTACCACTACAGTTTTATGTTTTCTTAAACAATTGGTAATAGTATGACTTCTCCAGAATGATGCTTCTACTATCAGGACTAGATAGCATTTTACTAAAATATGGTACTAAGTGATTTTCTTTCAGGAAGTAGCGCAATCCCCTTCAGCGATTGTTTGGTGAAGTTACACAGCACGAGTGGAAGGAAGTTTCAAGAAGCTCAGCGAATCTCTCAGAAACTTGAATTAAATACTTTCTTTTAAATGATTAAGGTTTTAGATGTCTATTCAAAGAGAATACGGTCCGTACGTCCTTCCGTCTCGTACAAAAAACCATCGTCATGGATTAGTAAAAGCATCAAGGAAAATATTTCTAGGCACGCTTCGGCTTGAATCCACCTACCCACGCTTCAAAACTGAGCATTTTAACCAGCAGCCTTCACCCCCCCCCCTTTTTCTTAGGGGCGAAGCACCATAAGGGAGAGACTTGTCCGATGTCTATTGGCAAGGCTACATTACATAGGGAATGCTCGTGTAAAAAATGGTTAAGAAGAAACTTTAACAATAGACTAATATCTATCATAATTGCAACGGCACTACTTAAAATGCACACAAGCACAATCCCTTTATGCTAGTCGGTGACTTCAACGTACACATTGACGTTAGGACCTTGCTTTCTCGGCCCGTCTTCCTGTTTCTTTAAGTCGCTTTATTTCGCGCAGTTTACATTATATGGAGCAACGCTCGGGCAACATATGTGAGACACATCGTGGTACGCACAAAAAAGGTTGAACAATACACTAATATCAATCGTCACTGTACAATAGGTTGAACAATACACTAATATCAATAAAAGGTTGTAAAAAGGTTGAACAATACACTAATATCAATCGTCACCTAACATTGTGACCGAATAACACTCATTGGCCTTGAAGCTGAGCTCCGCGACGTTGTCCGAATCAGTGCGTATGCGGACGTCATATGTATATGGGCCTCTGGACTCTGGAGCAACGCGGGCGCAACTACGAGCAAGGCTACAACAAGACACATCTACAACATCTAAGTACTCGCGTCATCAGGGCCCGGAACTTTCAATAGCAAAATGTGCTGCATTGGCGTTTATACCATAAAATCAATGGCGCGGTACCCAATCTTCGCTGACGGAGCATTAATTCCCACGGTCAAGCAGCACCGCTATTAAGGGGTCGTCATTGACCACAACCTGCCCTGGTCGAAGCGCGTGACTGCGCTGCGGAACAAACTAATCTGTTTTGTGCATGTTCTTCGTGTTATAGCAGGGCTGAAATAAGGCCCTTGAGAAAAAAGTATGCAGCAGTTTTACGAGGCATTTTTGTAGGCTATGTACGGTACAGCTCCTTTGTACTTTCCGGCATGCGTGCGACGTGCCTTCGTACTTTGGAGAGCCTTCAGGCATGAGCACTGAGAACATGCTTAGGCCTGCCACGGTGCACGTCAACCTCTGGCACTACAGAGGAGTCCCGCCCCTACCCTATACAGGCTTACACGTCCTGTGAGCCTCTTCGATTGCACTTTCGTCTGTTGATCCGACATGCACAGCACCTGTTGTCTCCGCTACAGGCGGACTGATCAGACTGTACCTATTCACGATGCCTCGATACGCATAGACATATGATCCCTTTAGACTTTGCACCTGCCGTAATCTTTAGATTATCTTCATGAGCATTAACTAAACCGCTTGTGTGCCTTCAAATACGTGGAATTTCGTATAAGTCGCATGTTTCCTATGTTGCCCTCAAGGAACTCACCTTGGCACATTTTGATGACCGATACAGCGACTCTGTGCCCATCTACACCGATGGATCAATAACTTCGTCCGCCTCAGCTGCAGCCTTCGTGATTCCTCAACTCAATATTTCCCGGCAGTACAAGTTAGATCACAGGTCATCTTCGACAGCTGCAGAACTTGTTGCTATACAGGAAGCCATAGAATTTGCGCTCGGCCAAGCACCGCGTAAATGAATGATTTTGTACGATGAAAAACCAGCGCTTCAAGCCATCTATTCTTGCTCAAGAAGAGGCCAATTCTACGCGTTAGCATTAGGTATCGTCCAAGCATTTGACCTAACACACAGGAGCGGTCACTTGATTACACTCCAATGGGTTCCTGGGCACTACGGCCTGGTTTGCAACGAACTAGCTGATAGCGAAGCAAGGGCGGCAGTATACAACGCTCCTATTTACGTCAAAGTACCGTATTCTCAAAGTGACGTCAACACATTGTTGAGATCGCTCATGCGTGAATGAGCTGCCACTTACTGGTCGCTACCAGATCATCGGAACAAGCGTCTGCGGGAAACAGACCCCGATGTGACTTTTCGTTTTCCGACTAACACCACCCGAAGACATGCTAATATACTGCACCGGATTCGCCTCGGCGTCACCTTCACTCGTCACTACACCCACATAATCAGCAGGTGCGGACAGCCCAAATTGTGAGCGCTGCCAAGTACGCGAAGCTTGAGCTCATATATTTTGTGACAGCCGATTATTGATTTGATGTGTGGGGTTGAACGTCCCAAAACCACCATATGATTATGAGAGACGCCGTAGTGGAGGGCTCCGGAAATTTTGACCACCTGGGGTTCTTTAACGTGCACCCAAATCTGAGCACACGGGCGTACAACATTTCCGCCTCCATCGGAAACGCAGCCGCCGCAGCCGGGATTCAAACCCGCGACCTGCGGGTCAGCAGCCGAGTACCTTAGCCACTAGACCACCACGGCAGGTTGACAGCCCATTATACGTGGCGCAAAGAAAAATGCTAGTTTCAACGTTGTCAAGCACCGGATGAATGCCACTGAGTGAAAGCCACATGTCAGCAAAGAACGACCAAAAAGTGTCAAAAACTGCTACAAGGCCTGTTTTAGACTTTATCAAAAGCACTGGACTAGATACTAGACTGTAGGGTGCTATGCTAAGTGGCTACTGTACATACGCACCACCTCATCTTGTCCCCATCATCATCCTTCATCCAACTTTCTTTCCTCCTTCCTTTATCGCCGGTGTAGAGTAGCAGGCTACAGGGAATCAGCTCAGGCCAACTTCTCTGCTTTCTAAAGAATTCTTACTCACACACAAAACACTCCCAAGCACAAACCCTTTATACCCGTCGGCGCCTTTAACGTGGACATTATGGACCTTACGACCTCACTTCGCGCACTCATCATGATTCGGTTCGTGGAGATTCGTGGATGTTTTCGTCATAGCCACGGGGTTGTGAGCTGACCCAGACCACATCGTAGTTGAAATTAGTGTTCAAACAGCGAAGCTGCTCCTTCTCAACTATTCGCCATTGTCATTACGTAGCTCGTCGAACGGAATGCGACAACGCAGAGGAGGCGATCAACACGAGGCCGCGCTTCAACGCGAGGCCACACTTCATCTTTTGAAGGCTCCGCTGAATCTTGTCGTACTAGAGTAAAGACCCTCTATATAGGACAACATCAAGAGGCAACAAGGAGGATGCACACAACAGGAAAAATTGAATGCGAAAATTTGGTGCAGAATGTCGCCTTTCGGTATAGCCGCAGGATGCGCCTTCTGTGGGATGGTTACATACGCTGCCTTTTTAAAACCGCCTCTCGAATTCATACAGCTGTTTTTATGTCTCCACATAAGGCAGAGGGTTTTTTATTCCGTCTCTCACGGCAATGCAAATTGCATTTCGTCAGTTTCTTTGCTTGCGGGAAGATCTTGTTGAAATTCTCGCACGCTACACTAATTTTGTCACTGCAGTTCTCAAGTTGTCTTATGAGAATATTATGATTTGTCAGGGGTTGATGAATTATTTACTGGAAAAGACAAGCTTGCTATTTTTTCAGAAATAAAAATAATACGGTGTCTCGATAGTGGTTCCTGCATCCGTTAGCACTTTGCGTTTTTTTCTGTCTACCTTTCTGTTTTTTCTTAGGAGAAGACAACACGAAATATCAATCATTTACAGGTGCCTTCAATGTGTTAGCATGGACTTGTTTCAGAAACAGCCTCGTTTCTCCTCTCATTTCGTCATCTTTCCTATTGTTACAGTGCTGCCCTCTCAACCAGAAGACACCGCTACTCTTAACCACTCTCCACTCACAACATCGTGTTGCTCTCTCTTTCTCCCTCACCTTGACCGAACTCTTTTAAATCTACATCTTCCACTACCTCCTCATTCTCCATACCCAGCTATCGCGTCACCCTCCGATACATGGTAGGACCCCTCGCTCCGGGGCATCTCATCGCTCCGAACAGCGCCGGCCGCCGCCGCTGCCCTTGATGTGGCGCTGGCGTCGCGCAGCTCCCCCGGCCAACGAGTGATCCCGCTCTCGCTCGCGCTCTCCGGTGCGACGGGCGGCACGTTTGTATCGCAGAGAAGGCGTCTCCGCGGACGCGTACGGCCGCCCCGACGCAAGCTTGTGCCCGCCGTCCGCATCTCGACTCTCTTAGCTCTTTCGCGTGGTGTTGTTCTTCCTCGTGCGTCGAAAGAGAAGCAAAATCGTGCGGAACGTGCTGGCTTCTTTTCGCGTGCCGAGCGAGCGAGTGGGCTTCCGAGCCGCCGAGACGGAAGTGTTGCTGTTGAATCGCGCCTGCCGGAGAGTGTTTGACGGAAGAGAACGCGACTGGCACGCGAGCCTGCGAAACCACGGCGGCTCTTCGAATTAAGCGGCACCGTCCCCGCCGCGCGATCGTGAAGCGAGGAAGTTTGCTAGTGCTGCGACCATAGCATGAGAGCCGAGCTATGGCACGCCAGTGTGATCGCCGCCGGTGGTTCCTCGATCTGTGGATAACGGCCTGTCGGATTATCGTCATCTTTCTGATCTCCCTCATTGTCTGCACTGGCGACGCTGCGAATGCAGGTGAGTTGCCCGAAACAATCACGTCTCTTTTTTATATATGTTTTTCTTCCTTTTTACGTTTAGTGTTTCCTGGTGTTTGCATTGCTGATACTTTTATATAAGGTATAGCGGCTTCGTACGCGCTGATGCCGTGGTGCCTTTCGCATATCCGCGCTGTTGACGAATAGAGGACGCTTGCTCTGCTTTGTTTCGCTTTGCGTAATTGTTGTGGTTGTCCTTATTATCATTTTCTCGTTGGAACGATGAAGAAGCCTCTTCCAGTTCTTTGGCAAAGCCTAGTGCAGAAGAGAGAAGAAAAGTTTATATTGATGGCTGATGAGTGAAATACGAAAAGAAGCCCTGTTTTCCCAAAATTATTAGTCTCCGAATCTCAAATTTTGCGTCGCTGTATATACGACCACGCTGAGAATGTGTCACCTGTTCTGCATATCGAGTGCGTTCTTTTATTCGCATGCTATATACGCCACAGTGTCATCGTTCTCAGGAATACCTATATGTCTACTGGTGACTCGGGCAAAGCCGTTTTAAAAAGGGATGCCCTTTTGGGCGTTTCGAGAAAAGCATCCCGAGCAATATTTAGTGAATGAGATCTCTTATCACATCACGCATAAATTAGTTAGTTCAAATCTTTGATTAAAAAAAGAAGTCATTGATTGCGCAAATATCGAAACAGATCTGTAGAAAACGCTCACCAGCCCACAAGCCTTTCAAGAATACATGCTTGCCGTTGCGAACAAATATTGAACTTCAGGAAGTAAATTAGCATCCTCCTCTCCTTCGTCAAACACTAAAGAAGTGCTTAGGAAAAGTGATTTAAGGCAAAGTATTTCCTCACTACACTTTCCTCTGGTTAAATAATATTAGTGTAATCCAGTTTATGGCGAATACAGGCAACCTCGTTGGGCCAGTCACGCATAAAAGTCGTTTGTAGTTATTACTGTAGCGAATTTTTCGAGAAGTCATGTACGTAGCGCAGTAGACTACAAAATTTTCAGCGAAAAGCAATGCGGGCGTGTGACACGTGATGAAATGCGAAATAACCGGATAAGGAAACCATGGAAAGCCTTCCTCCTTATGCTGCAATCGCTGATTCGAACAGCCGCAGTAGTGTGGTGATTTAATGCTGTTCGTCATTGATTTGCTCGAAAAGATGGATGGCAGAGAACGCTCGTACATTGAAACGATAAGAACATGCATTGGGTATTAAGAAATCTTGGCAGAATGCAGCTATCATGCGATTGACAAAATATAACTGCTAGTACACGATGACACTCGGTTACGCACTGGGAAGAGGGTTGTACTTTTCGTGATCATTTAATTCTTGCTTAGGCGGCATCGCTTTACTATTCGACACATCGAAGGGTGAATTCTATAATATAATGCAAATATGCCTATAAGAAGGAGCTCAGGTTATCGACCAGTAATTGTAACGCCTATCTTTTGGCCACACTACCCACGCAGAGTGTAATGACTACATGCTTTAACCTACCTATGCAGCTAATATATTTTACGTTTCCAGTAGACAGCATACATTTCTTTTCGCAGTGCGGCAGCTCTCCATGTCGTGTCCAGTAGTTTCCTACCTTTTTCTAACAGCGTTCGCAACCAAACCAACCCCAATTTATATGTCAGTTCTTTTGCCATGAAATAACACAATAACTTCGTGACTGTTTTGGGATGTGATCGCGTGAATTCGATTAGTTGTACAGCATTGTCATTTGACCACGTTCTCCAATAACAACAACAACAACAACAACAATAATAATAATAATAATAATAATAATAATAATAATAATAATAATAATAATAATAATTAAATAGTACATTTCTGTGCATTTTAATGTTTGTTATCTGCCCAAGCATCGTGAGGCTTGTATGACGGCGAATGACAAAGAAGGGTATCCGTGAAAAGTATGCAGATAGCTGTCACTTTGGCCCAAATACCAATATAAAATAGGTTCAGGAGTCGCCATACAAAGATTGTTAATTACGATGCTTCAGAATGTAACACGAATCAAAATGTTGCATCATCTTCTACGCGGACGCAGTTTAGCCGCTGGTCCTCTGTATCGTTACGTTGACCGAGACAAAGCCACCCTGAAAAACACGACAAGCATCCATGAAAGCACCGATCATCCATGCTTCTAACAATTGCTTGCACAGTGCGAAACATGCACGACGAAGGCGCTGAACGCGGTAAACGCGCGCGCCGACTCCGCGTGAAATTCGCGCGCCTGTTTCGTGAAGTCCTGCGAGAGCCGTGGCAAAGCCGCTCGCTCTCTAACACACTCACCTGCGAAAATAAAATAAAAAAGAAGAGCGCCGTACATCAGCCACGGTTCCTTCTTTACGTCAACACGCCGGCGCGTGCCACTTCGGGGCAGCGGGCGAAGAGACTCGGTCTCGCACACCAACAATCGCATAAACGCGGCGTCGTTCCGCAAACAGCGAAGAGCGCTGACTTTGCGCACTCCGCCCACCCTTCGTGCAGTAATCTAGTAAACGTCGGGACACCCTACGTGCGCTGCTTGCCTGACCTCCGGCAATGACGAAGATTGGGGACGACGTCTTCCTTTTGTGAGGAGCCGCCGCAGCGCGGTGAGTGTTTACCTCCGAGCACCCCGCCACCGAGCGGGCCTCGTCGCGCTACCAAGCATCGATGTCGCCTCGAGGTCGCAAAGGGCGCAGCTGCCCGACAGTGAATCACAATCGGGGGAAGAAAAAGGCAGCGGCGGGCGAGGGAGGCTGTACATGACGCGCTGGCGCACCGCCACCCGAACCCCGACTCGGGCCGTTGACTTTCTCCCGGTCGCGCCTGCACCAAAAGCAGACCCACCAGCGCGAAGAGGAGGAGGTCGTCACAATGGTCGGCCCCGCCTTGTACCCACAGCATTGTGTCTTCTGTTCCAGCCTACAAAGGCTTTGTGTGCGTGCTCTCTGTGTGTGAGTGTGCAGACACCTGCCTGTTGCTAGACTTAGTCGATGCCACGCGGATTCCCAACGCTGTTTCAGCGTGCTCCTTCTCTGAAGAGAAGATCCTCGGATCGTGGATCTGCGCGTTGCAGGCCAGCAAAGCGACGCGGGCAGGGCTAGGTGTTTCTAATATCGACTGGATTAAGCGACCACTTGTAAGCGTGCAATGGACAAGCACAGATGTACCCTCACGGTGTTCTCTCCTTTCTTTTCTTTATTACCCTCACTCTTTCCGCAGCGTTGATAACAAAGCAGACTCACGCCTGGTTGACCGTCCCGCCTTTAATTTCTTCCCTCTCTCCACCTCCTTCCCGAGCCTCTTAACAAATCATGTTGCCTCTTCACAAAACACTACACCCGGGTGGTGTCGTCTTTGCGTACTTATCAGGCTGCCGTTTTCAGCCCGGAGCGCTTTTGTACGGTAGCCTGATTTTTAGGACGCGTACGACGCCGCTCTCATGAAGCTATATTTAGTAAGCAAACACATGTAAGTGTAGGCACGTTCTTCGCGATGACCTCATTGACCCACTTGTTAATTTGTACCGTCGGTCAATGACTTTTATTACACACCTCGCAATATTATATGCTTATGCGTAGCTGCATAGGGTGTTGAGAGCTCAAACCGGTATTTTGAATACAACTGCTGGTGTACGTTTTCTTTGCCATTGCCTCTTCTGCAGATTAGCTCACACCCTTGCTTTCGTGCTATTCACTCTATGCTGGTGCACGCGCCCCTGGCAAGTTTTACGCAGCGAAGCAGTGCGTTCAGTGCGTTGCCCTATTTGAAAGTTCATCTTAAAAATCCAAACAAGGCAGTACACGACACTCATTTTTTTTCTGTTATCAGGCTCCCGTCATACACAAGTAAATACGCTTTCAGTGTGTCTAACTGCCCCAACACAACATCGTTGCTGGACTAGCCATTCGTACTCCATCCATTCCGTTCACATTGGAACACAGGTCGCACTGACAAACTTTGTGCATGTGACATCGAACTCATCAACTGTGACCAAACTGCAGAGCACGTAAGCACATGCATGACTGAATGTCCTGATTATGAATTTCCTCTTGAACATATAGCATTTTTTTTGTCTTTCTACAAAACACAGTCGCTGTGGCAAGCCATTGTTTGTCGGTAGGATCGGGGCCATTTCAATTTGCTTCCGTCTACTGTTTGACAAACGATGTGCTTCTCGCAGATGCTCGCTTGCTCAGAGTTGGCCGGAGCATTAAGAAGTCCGCACATTGTGCGCTGCAAGAACTCGAATAGCTTGGCCAGCGGCATAAGTTCTTATCAAACATGCACACACGTACGCGTAAAATTCAGGTATACGCTGTCTAAAGACAAGTAAAACGCTCGTATAGCCACGATGCCACAGAAGAAAAAATACGTAATGAGTTGATAAAAGCTATAATTATTGGATTGAGATTATCTGCAAAAAATGCTTTAATCTAGCAAGGAGGGCGTATAATTTATGTTATAACAATCTTCCATCGATTGGTGACTCGGCGAAATGTCAGGCCACGATGACAAACGGCCAGAAATGCTTGTAGATATATACAAGTGATCTCAAAGTACAATCGTGTGAAGCTGAAAGCGCGTTTCTCGAACCAACCCCTTTTCTGGTAATAAACATGGAGGACGGTTACTAAAGCGCGGTGTCTATATCCTTCGATGTGGGTGGCTCGGTGCTACATTAGATGATAGGGCGCTTTGATGCGCGTTTTCCCTGTTTTAGGGTGAGGACATATGCGTTGTCTACTGCGGCGCATCTGCCACGTAATTAGAGGGTAGTGGCAAGGATAAGCTATAGGAGGAAGAAACATTATTCAGATAAAACGAGAAAGAAAGTCGTTAACATGACCTGACGCTGAGTCGAAGGTTCGACTGGAAGGAAGGACAGGTTCAATGGACTGGGCCTAACACATCTATTTGGCTCACTTTTTCCTTGTCCGCAAGCCATACCTCCCAGTGCCCGTCGAACGTGTTCGTTATCAGAAACGATCGGACGTACTGATGTATTTTTTACACGCAGTTAGTTCGTATATAATTTCCACCGTCACCTTGTGTGTGATATTTTTTTTTTAATATTCTGTGCTAGTACGGATTTCTATACCGTGATAGCGTTAAAGAACTCGTTTGTCAGAAATTCAAGTGTGGACGTCAGCGGTTGTGAGCGAAAAATTATCATATTTTCGTGGACGAAGAATCGAGAAAGACGCAAATAAAATTAATAAGATATTCTGGATATAAATGGGAATTGAACACTGGTCTTCTGCGTGGCAAGCGGGTGCTCTACCACACAGCAACTCCTCAATTTTCGGCGTGTGTTTCCTACATAGTATTTAATAAAAATGTAGAGTACGTATATCATAGCGTACAAAATACTTAAGGTATCTCCGACAAATAAGCAATAGGGGTAACAAAACGATACCATATAACACTGTATCTATGAATATTTGAGCTAACACAGTGCACAGGCACTCCTCTGCTTGTGAATACAATGAAAATAAATTCCTTTGCTGTGAAATGCAGTGAAATTAAATTTGATGCTTTACAAGCACACGCATCCTGTATACATGCTTCACATTACAACATGAAATATTGCCGTAGTAATGCGTGGTACAAGCGTACATTGACATCGGGACGTCAGAACATGGGATTATCATAGTGGCTCATAGCTTCAAGCCAGTCACCCACTACAAAAGGCACACACGCCACTGCACAATAAAGGTCACGTAGTGGGTGCGAAGCAAGTTCGGAAAGAATTCATACACTAATTGTTTGAAATAAGGAACGGAATATCGCACTCAACCGTGAAAGCCGAAGTTTAAGGGTCCTATAATTTTTTTCACTCCATCCTGTGGTTGAATTAGGTACGCCATTTCGCAGACGAAGGAAAACGCCCTGCGATAAAGCGAAATAACGGTGGTGGTATGGATTAGCAAACAGGGCAGTCGTGCTTCAGAACTGAATGAGTTAATACTTGATTTCTGCATTTCCATGGCGCATATATACGGTTGCATTTTGGTACACCTGAAAAAAAGAGGACAAAATTTTAATAGTAATTATCCCTTCCTTCTGAAGGGTTAAACTGTGAAATATCCTTTTATTAGAAACGAAAAATTTTCTAGATGACAAAAATTACATACTGCAAGAGATTGATACAACCTGATATGTTATATGTGTAAGTAACGGCACATCGAAGAAATTGATGCAACAACTAAAATAAGAACGAGATCGGCAGAACGCTAAGCTTTGATGAACGAAGTTATCGTCGAGAGAGGCAAGACGTGCAAAACTTGGGCACATAAGGAAACCGAGATCACAAAAGCCATCAGAGTTATTGTTGCGAAAATACTATATTCTACGTTGAATGTTTACCAATGATCCTAATTTTCTGTCATTCTGAAAGCGGAACGAAGCTGTTACAAATAGATTATGTGGAAAGTTGAGCGCGGAATGTTACGAAGGATGTGTGAATACAGATACACATCATGATCAGGCCATGATGATGAAATCGATGATAAGCATCGGTTGGTATTGTGAGAGATTTTAAAGACTTCGTCGCCATTAAAGCGCCACTTGCACTCCGTTAAACCAGCCGCCTTGACCGCATTGTCTTTTTCGAGAAACTGAGCGCTGAAGCCTGACCGTAAACGTCCTTTATGACTGATTGCGCTAGTCACAATGGAATCGGTGAACGGCCTAGTTTCCTTTTCCTTTCTCTCCCTTCGTGAGGGCGTAGCTGGACATTTGCGAGGCGTGCTGCTTCCTGTCACGAAACACTTGCCGCAACACGCGCCGATCGCGTGTGTTGCGCACACACCGACCTGACAGCCAAGTCCCTTTCAAACCGTGCAGCGTTCCGAGTGCTGCATGTTATCCCAATTATATCATGTTATCATAGCACGCGAGATCAACGAATCACTCTAGATATACCATTTGCATACAGAGACACACGAGAAAAGACCGATGTGTCATTGCTGAATAAAAGTTTTGGTTACAGAGTATTTGATGGGGCATTTCGTACATTCTTGTTTAGGTTACGACATTAAGTGAGAGAGAGATGGAGAGAGAGAAAGACTTTATTTGGTGATCCGGCGGACCACAATCCTAGCCCCGTGAGGGGAGGGTCATCATGATGCACCACTTAAGTACGTAATGGTCAGTTGTGATAGTGGTTCCGCCTATAGTACTGTGAGGGTAGGAGGCCAATACCGCCTCAACCCAATCACCTAACCTCTCTGTAACCATTTATTGGTTTTGAAATCACCACCAGCGCCACCCAAGTGTTTGTCTCCTTGACGCTGTTCCTTATCATTCGCAACCCCTCGTACCAATATCACTCTTGGCACAATATTTATGACATCCGCAATCATTGATTCCATTCGTGCAGATAAAAAAAAAGAACCGTAACAGGGCTTTTTTTTTTGTAAGCTGCTCACGAACGTGCCAGAAGATAAGGGTGTCCCAGCACTAAATATTCGTGTAAGCTTGTAAGCTCATTCTGCGAGATATTTGTTAGTTGATTGGTGTTTATACCGCAAACGATTTTTAAGTACCATGCAGCAGTTGTTACACTGTCTAACTTGTATATTCATTAGGACGAGAGTGTCTATTATTCTGCATGCCTGTTTCCAGTTTTTATCCACCATTCAAAAAAATTTACAGTTGAACTCACTTGAAATATTTTAATTCTTTATTAATCAATAACGGGAATGGCTATCGAAATGTCAACCAGGCCGCGAGCTTCTAAAGCCAAGTGTCTTGTTTCAATGGATAACTCAACTCAGCACTACATTTACAGCAGATTTACAGCTATGCTAAATCTGGCACGTTTATTGCAGAGCTGCCGCATGAACTCATTATTGCCAGCCGTGTCTACGGTGTACGGAAGTCTGTCTGTCTCTTGTTGTGCGTTGTGCGTTTTGTTTTGACCCGATTATTGGTAGTAGTGACCGAAGGCACAGCTGGCTTTGAGTCAGAATGAAATAAAGGGGAAAAATTTCGCTTTGTTCAGGTTCGACCACATGTGCCCGTTGGTCGTGCGCACAATCCCGTAACAGCTGCATCTGCTGTTTTTTTTTTCTTTTTTGAAGAGGCGGTTGAACAGCGCTTTGTGCCTCGTCTACAGGTTGTGTTTTTTCGTGAAATACATATTTTTTTCCAAAAATTTTCCGACAGGGTTGGGGGGGGGGGCACTTTTTATTTTATAGCATGCCAACTCTACACTGGGGCGGAAATACACTGCGATGCTCAACTTTCACTTAAGGCACTAATTGTATACTTGTTAATTATTTGTTCATAGGCATATACAACCATTGTTTCTGTGACGATATTCTCCATGAACTGTTGTCACAATGCACGGTTTATTTAGTTTCCGCCAACTAAAAAAATGCGCATAGCTTTTTGTAGCCGTCTTCAAACTTCGAAGGCGATATTGAAACTGAGCGTGCTAAAAGGACTTCTGCTCTATTATGTCAGGCAGGAATTTCCTACATACGAGGAGTAATTCACAATTTATGCTTTGCAAAAACCTATAAGCCAACTTTTATTCAACAATACTTTGTACAATAAAGCTATCTTTTACAGACTGATTTTTTTAATTCAAGCGTATTTTGATAGAGGTGAAAATGTTAAGAGGGCCATGTGCTTAGGTTTAGGTGCACGTCGAAAAAACCCAGGTGGTACAGATTCCTGGAGCCTTTCACTACGGAGGCTCTCATAATCATATGTGTTTTGAGACGTTAAAGCCCAGATATTATTAGACTGTCGTCTCAAGCGTATGCACCCCTCCACATTATCCAGGGAGGATGCTTGAGCACCATGAAGTCTTCTAAAATACATTTCTGCAAGAATTTAAGGCGTTGTTGTAAGCTCTATATGGTGCATATGGAGAGGAGGCTAAGACAAAAAAAAAATTGAAGGGAAAGACGAGCCTTCGATGAAAAAAAAAATAATACTTCGTCTGCTAAACTGGCGGAGGCTTCTCGGGTGGTAACATATTTGTTCACTCATGCGCAATGAGTATTTTGCAAGAAGATAATTGTTGAAAATCTCTTCCCGCTCAGCTTTACGCTTCATGAATTAGCAACACTTTGATGGTTTCTCGCGTAGGATATTCATGGCACCTACGGTTCTAAAAGAAAAATAATACTGCTGAGGCCTTAAAGAGCCCTTTGCGTGGTGTGTTTTTTAATGCATTACGTTAGCTATTTTTAATTGCGTCTTAAAACAAGCGGCTTGAGCTCAAACGTCTCGAACATCGGAGACATTCCTTGTAAAGAGACAAGCAGCCATTAGTAGCAGGAGCTTATGATTGCTCTAAGGGAAACAGTGCGGAACTTCTTTTTACGGCAGGAAACGTGCGCAGGCTGTTGGAGACCTGCTAACTGCGTCTATTGTCATTTATAGCGTAAACAAAGAGTGCAGCCCCAGGACGTCCAATTTCTGATAAATTTAGTTTTTTTAATACAATCTTTCTCTCTCTTACCCTCTAATCAAAAGTGCTTATGATCGCAAACAAAACAAATGGTGACGAGAGTGCCATACTATAGAAATGGCTGAAAAGTTCACGAGGTCACACGGCTCAGCGAGGTGCGTTGTCACGCGCGTTGTTTAGCAGCAGATTCGCAGCGCGAGAGAGAATCGCCGCCGTTCATATCGTGCTGATGTAAACAGTGATGGCGGCGAACGCACCCCCCACGTCGTCGCGTGATTCGCGGTGCCCGTTTTGTGTCGATAATAAAAGCGGCCCATTCTAAGTTATGGCGCGCGATCACGAGGGAGCGCCGTGGCGGCCGCCCTGCGTTTCGCTTCCCAAAACACACACGCGAGAACGATCGTTTATGAACACGCACGCGACGAAGCATGCACGCGCCTCGTGTCTTTGTCGGCTTCTGCACGTTTTCGCAGGCGGAAAAGCGCGCGAATATACCGTTCATACGTTATTGCGAGCGCTTCGTTCTTCTTTGGACGTTCCCGTGTCGTCTGCTGTATTTCTGCTGTGAAACGTTTGAGGAGCGGATGTTGCTTTGTTATTGCGTTTTCGATCTTGAGGTCATGGGTATGCTCACGGGGGCATTTGCATTCGAAAGGGGCGAGACGTAAAAAAAGGCACTCTCGCGTTCATTGACTTATGTGCAAGTATTAAAGGGAAGCTCGAGCGTCGAAATATTCTTGAGCTTCTATTATACCTCGGTGCTCTCTCTCTCTCTCGCTCTCTCTCTCTCTCTCTCACACACACACTATATATATATATATATATATATATATATATATATATATATATATATATATATATGTGTGTGTGTGTGTGTGTGTGTGTGTGTGTGTGGGAGCAAGTTTAATTTATCGCTCGTAGGTGTGTCTGTATGAGATGCATAGTTAGCGATTAAAATAACGGTTGAATGTAGCGAAAAGTAGTACCACGTTCATGAGGATGACGGTAAAGTAGGTAAATGATTTCTTTGAAGCTTTCTCCACTGAAGACACTAATTTTAGAATCACCTACAGTCGACAGTCAACGAATGTCTTTAATTATTACGGTAGTGTTCAATGCGATTTCGAACTAAAGTGAGCTCAAGGAGCATTCTTTGCTACGTTAGTTTCCATTCACTGGCTCCTCATTCGACCAGAAATGTACGAAAAAGTTAGTTTCGCGAGTCACGTTCCTAATTTAATGATGAATCTCACACAGAGCTGCCAACTCGCTCTGTGAATTTAAGCCACTGTGTCTTCGGAAGCTATGATATTACACATGGGGCAAATGACTAGTTGAATGAATAGGTGTCATGCAAGGCAGTCGCTTCAGACGCCACTGCGTCTGTCCTCAATCTTATGGGTAGTCATGACGGTGGGAACTGCGGCGAACAGCGTATAGAGACGGGGACACCAAAGCGAACCCGCAGATGTTTCTTGCTACTATCGCGGTGCAAGCCACGGGGGATTTCATTGCGAGGGCTACGTGCGGGAACAGCGCACCACTGCTGTGTGGGCTGGGCTTCAATAAAACTGCAACACCCGAGTCTGCCCGAATTTCGGGGCTCCAGCGGGGTTCCTCGCATATTGCAACTGCGTCTCTCTTTGCGCTGCTGATGCCTGTAGCGTGTCTTAATTCAGTCTCTCCGCTTCATCTTCCGTACGCGCCTTGAATATACGCAAAGACTGCCTGCGAACGTGCGTGATGAGAAAGAACTCGGCAATGTATGTCGTCTTTTTTAAAGGTATTCCTCGCCTTGATTTATATATACACACATCTGCGTTTCGCATGTATAGAGTATACTGCGGGTCGCTCAAAACACCCAGAGTTTAAACCCCAACCCCGCAGTCTTGCGGAAAATGAACCTATGTATGATTCAGTGCTATACCGCAGTACAGTCGTATTCTTTATTATACTTCTATAAATCCGCCTGCTTATTTTCCAGGAATACAATTACGAGTCTTCCATTTTGCTCCGCCTCGTTCGCGTTTCATTTTCGTTACGTTTCCTTCTTGAGAACTTTTTTTTCCCCGGGGCGAAACTTGCCCCTCTCGGGAGTAATTGCCGGCCCCTAGAATAATGGATGGATTACGGATGACTCCATGTGCGGCTTCGTCAGAAGGCGATCCTGAAATTAAAACGCTCCGCGATATTACTTCTGCGTGCTGGACAGCAGGGTGTTTAATTCTGTGGGTGGGAAATTAATGCGCGCGCTGTTCTCTTAATCTTCAGTCATGTCTTTCTTCTTCTATTTCGTTCGGACATGTATAAATGCACCTCTAGATTGATGTACCGTAATTAAATGGTTAGCAAATACTTACGAGTTAATTTACGGTGCATAGTATGCATGTAGTGCTTCTCTGAAGAAATGGTTGGAAGCCTTAACAAAAACAAAGCGTTGTCTGGAGTGGCTTATTATTTTCTTTTTTTTTGTTGTGCAATCGTGCCCAATATAGAGGGATGTTATTGTATTTATGAAATACGCTGTGCATGATTATTATGTTTCAAGCTTTCAGAAGGGTAAACATGTCTGAGCTTGTTCACCAGTGGCATGCAGAGCATCTTTTTACCGCACGCGTGTTATGTCTTCTCTGATATTGTTAACGCTGTTGTAAAATCAAGGCTCTGACAGCGCTGATATGGTTCATCGAGCAGTTTTTGTGCGGCAATGTAAACACAAAGTAAAGGCGTATAACGGGCACCTTCGGCACAAAGGTTGTATGAACGTGGATATAATAAAGGTAAGCCAGGTAGTATCATCTCGTTGCTAAAGATGATCAAAGAAGCTTTCATTTTCACTACATCCACTTAATCAGCATAAATTACTTAACATACACTTTAACATACGATAAGTGTATGATATCAGTGTGGAAGAAGAATGTGGCAATGCCAGATACAGGTCGCGCAAAACACCCGGTCAGACGCTCACAAAAGAAGAATTGAATAATTATCAGAAAAGTACTTGTGTTCGGAAACGTTTACAAGGTGAGAAGAAGCAGCAATTGGTCATTTATTTCCAACAATATCTGCTTCTTTACAAAAATGTCCGCATTTGATGATTGCTATGTAAGGTTTAGCGACCCAAAACCACCATATGAATATGAGACATGCCGTAGGGGAGGGCTCCGGAAGTTTCGACCACCTGGGGTTCTTTAACGTGCACCCAAATCTGAGCGCACTGGCCTACAGCAAATCAGCCTCCATCTCAAAATGCAGCCGTCGCAGCCAGGATTCAATCCTGTGATCTGCGGGTCCGCGGCCGAGTACCTTGGCCACTAGACCACCGCGGTGGGGCTATCCGCATGGTCGCTAGTGAACATCTTGGTAACTAATCTGTTGACCATCAAACTTCGACATTCGTGAAGCCGGGATGCCTACAATTTCAGTGAACCAAATAGCGTATATCCCTAATTCTATAGAGATGTTCTTTCGTAAAGCCTAGACGATTTTCATTTGCGTTGTTAGAAGCGTTATATCGCTACAGAGTTCCGCAATAAATGTTATTTATTGCGGAACTCTGTAGAATTGGTATCGAACGCATCAGATGGCAACAAATTATAGGATAGTGTCGTATGGCCAACTTTTGCAGTTTTGCACTTTGTGTACCGTGTTTGCCAGAAGTGAAGCAATCACACAATCACTTCCTATCACACTTTTTCACTCCTCGCCTTCTCTGAGATCGACTTTCTGTCGTTCGCAAACGAGTCGATTGTGTTTTACGCTGTACAGTCTGAGCGAAAGAAGGGGGCGCACTGCACGCCGTTGAAGAGGCGTCGTCTCACGCGGTGCGCGTGACAGCAGCGACCGTATTAATCAGGCGGGACCGGCAGGACTCGAAACATGGTCGAACTGAGTGACACTGACAAATGAGTGAGGATGAAAGAGGGAGAGGCTGGAGTGGGCGTGTTGGCGGAGCGACATATCACTCGGCCGCCACGCCTTGAGAAATGGTCGCACGAGCCACGCGACAAGTACACCCTCCTCCACCCACACACTCATTCCTGCAGGCGAAGATGGCGCAAGTAAAAAGGAGGCCATTTTACCTGTGACCCGCTGTCCCTCGTGCATTCTATGCAAAGTCACAACGCCGAAAGTAACCACGCCTGCCCCTAGAGAATGAATGTGTAGGGGCTGCGTGTTGTGAAGTACATTGCGGACATCATCCGTCTTATACTTAAGCGTTTATCGGCTTCTATGAAAGCTTGTGATGAGCGCTTCTTCCTGTGCTTGAGTCGAAGCCAGGAACTCCGTAATATTTTTTAAATCATATGTCGCTAGCCAATCGTTGGTACATTGCATACAAGCAAACTCTGCTTGTCTATTCCCAGCAAATTTACCTTCTTTGACTGTATGCAACAGGGGACGCCTGTCAATCATAAGTGCAAAAGCTTTCACACTGCATTGTCTCAGAGGAGGGTCTTCTAGATTTCAGTGTTCTCGAGCGAAGTCAATGTCTCATTTAGTAGCCTGCTAGAGCTGGTGCATTAATGGAAAGAAGTGAAACAGCGCTTTAGATATGAGATCAACAAGCACAGACATATCCTTTCGTTGCTCGTTCCCCATTCTGAATGTTTCATGTCAATAGTGTACACATGCGCTCCTGTTCCAATGTGCTAATATCATCATCGTCGTCGTCGTCAGCCTGACTTTACGCCCCTACAGGGCACAGGCCTCTTCCATGTCCCGCCAATCAACCCGGTCTCGTGCTTTCTGTTGCCACGTTATACTTACAAACTTCTTAATCTCACCTGCCCACGGAATTTTCTGTCTCCCCCTCGCAAGTTTGTCTTATATGCCAATATATGTATACCTTAAGCCAATCTCAGTGTTGCGTATTCTTCAGTCAGACAAAATGCAGGATGCACACACACATATGCGTAACGTCAAAATCAGGTTGCACGAACCAGATCATTTACATGGTTTGCATACTTGCACGATATAAGCAATGCAAATGCGTGCAAAACACTCATTTACACCTGCGCACATTCTGAAGCCCACGCGTGCGCAGAAGCCCCCCCCCCCCCCCCGCGAGCCTTAATGAACATCCCTCATGGCGGCCGGCTTCCCGGCCATAGCACCCTTAACGAGTTCAGCGCGTCCAAACGCGGACACAATTACCTGGCGAAGCCAGCGAGCGAGCGCAGCCCGCGTGTCTGCAACCGACAGCGAGTAGCGCCAATGGCCGCAGAACAGCGTGCCGTGAGCGCTGGCAACTCATCAAACGCGCTTCTGTGGTCGCCATTGCGTTATCGGTCTAGCGGCGGCCGCGGCGCGGGCTCCGCAAAGGCTCCGAGCGCGTGCATGCCAGCTCGTGCGCAGGCACGCAACGCGTGCTGCCGAACGGGGTGGGCTAGCCACATCACTGCAGTGTTTCTTCGGGTGGCCCATTCCCTCTGTGGCACGCATTCGAACCGCACCGTTGGCGAAACACGTGCCGACGTGTTTGTTGGTTGACTGGTGAGCGACTCTCGCTCAATTAGGAGCACAGTGTGAGGGAGAAAGTAGCAACAGCCGCCGTCGGCGCCTCCGCGTCTACAGGGAAGGTGAAGCCCGCGAGCCACTCGCCGAGCGGCCTCCACAGGGACCGTCTGGGCGTCCCGTGCCACCGCCGCGTTCATTACCTTAATTACAGTCCAGACAGCTCACACCACTCGGGAGGCGCCGAGTTGGCCCCGTCCGTGGAGGCGCTTCAACTCCGCGTAGTGCGCGCGCGCGTATGCGCTCCCGAAGCGCCTGTGCTGCAGCGGCTCGGATGAGTCGGCTTCCTTTGTGCTGCGTTTTTTTTCGCCCTCCGGGCTCGCACCTGGTCATTCGTGGTGCCGTGGACAGTAATGAACGCGAAGGGGAAAAAAAAGGTGCGGAACGGGAGCGAGGGAAGTGTGTCCCTCGCCCCTTTAAGAGTCAGTTTTGTTCCGTGACGGGTGCTTCCCCAGGGGCATACGTCTGACGCGCGGCGACTCCTGACGACCCGCCTGCTCTGTCAGGACCTCGAATGGCTGTCCGGCTAACATGCGCTGTCCTCATATGCATCGATGACGGCGAAAGAATTTCTGTTTTTAGCGGTCATAGGTGACAAAGCTTGCCGGGAATGATCGGGAAATAGCTTCTTTATTCATATTTTTTTTCTGCTTCTCGAGGTTGGCTGCCTCAACAGCTTCGCGGTATGTTGACGCGACGGTCGTCTCTGACACGATGCTACTGAGGGCGACAGCACTGTTGGCTGAAAACAAAAAGTGCACTCACTGTTTCAGTCCAGTATGGCTGCTCCACTCTCTTGGATGGTCAGTCGACATTTTATGTTATGCTTTGAGTTGTTCACTCAGTGCATTGGTGATATTACGTTTATGTCTTTGATCTCCGCAAGTGGGCAAAAATACATACATGTATACCATTATTCACATCGGTGAAGCCACCGCTAGTTGATTTGTCACTGGCGGCAGTAACGTAACTTGAATTCCACAACTAAATGTGTCTTCAATGTCAGAAGGCTTGAAGCATACGCCGGCAACACTGTGCTCATAACGTGATTGCAGGGGTGTGCAGTAAGCAGCTTAGCAGATTGTAGTAGACACGAGAGTGTACATGTCTTAGGAGCAAGGACGAAAGTTATTAGTCAGGAAACGATCCGCATTCAGCCATATTGCTTTAGAAGTCGAGGCGACGCGCTGAAGCTGATAAAAGCTCGACAATTGCCGCCAAGTTAGGCGATGGTAACTATAACTTCTATATTAACACGAGCCAGTGGTCCTTCTCGACGTCTGCGAATGTCTGTTTAGCTGTTTTATGAATTCACTGTTGTCCACTCTTCGCTTACGTCTCGTTCTTCGTCCGCAAAATCTTCGTCCATACATGCGCTCAGTTTTCTCCTCCAAAATAGCATAGCACGCCAGACTTGATACGAACATAGCTTTGTTCATTTGCTTTGTCTTGCTTGGCGTCGTGTCTTTTTCAGCATAGAAATTAAATTTAAAAAAGAAAAAAAAGAAAAAAAGAAGAACGAAATGAACTTGTTTGGTTGTGAATACAGCAAGCGTGCCTCTCTAGTCGATAAGAGAATGGTACATGTATTCTGAGGACAAATGTGCGCGCGCGCCTGCATCTCGAAATCAACGGCTTTGCAACGTCTCAGGCTTTTAAAATTGAACTCATGCATTTTCAATGTTCTTCCTTTCTTTCTTTCTTTCTTTCTTTCTTTCTTTCTTTCTTTCTTTCTTTCTTTCTTTCTTTCTTTCTTTCTTTCTTTCTTTCTTTCTTTCTTTCATGAGGCGCACGAAGAACTGCAGCGAAAGATCGCTCGTTAGAGCTCCCGTCGGACTATCTCGGCTTGAACGAAAACGACACGGTATACACGAGTGGAGAGCGACATCGAAAGATCATTTTGCCTAGTCGCCGTTTTCGGGGAAAAGAAATAAAATACACGAAGCGATTATAATATAAAAGAGGAATACGAGAATGGTCGAGCAAACGAGGCAGCGAAAGAGGATTGAACGCGCGATAACAGAATGGCGACGCAAGCGGATTCTCTCGAGGAATCGTCGTTAGGAGCTCGACGCACTACTACGCGGGCTTCAAGCGATGCGTCACGACGGCCAAACGGCGGTCCCGTCTATCCGCCGGATAAGTGTACCGCGTAGAGGCTTCAGTGGAAGCTGGGGAATTCGTCTCGTCCGCTGGATGGCGCCACAGGCGCAAATGGTTGTTGTATCTGGGAGCGTGTTATTCCTCCGCAGTTTCTGGTTTAAGATGTTGCTCTGCGTTTGCTACTTATTGTTGGCTTTTTTTTATCGGGTAGCGCTAAGAGTGTCTCCTTGTGACACGATAAGGCTGTGTATGAGAACGGCATACGTCTTCCGGGGCAAATTTAGCAGAAACGCCTGAACAGATTTGTCTCGCAGGTGGTCGTAAGTATATATTGAAGTGCATGCTCCACAAAAAGGCAGCCAGTTTTCTCGACTACAGAGTAGCCTGTATTTCGGGTGTCCAAGAAAATGAACCTTTCAGAATATTTTTCGAAACATGTGCGAAAAGTATGCTTTTGCTCTACGCCTCGGTGAAAAAGACTATTTTCCAGGAACAGGATGGGTGCGTGCCGCTTCGAATCGTGCTAGTAATTGACCCCGCCGGCCCCCGTGACGTTGGCATTATGACTATTGTCATTTAGTTGCTACCACTCATCACTGGTAGCGACAGTTTTTCGCCTGAATTGTCACTGTGGTTCACTCGTCGGTGGCAGCACACTTAAGATGACCGCGTCGGGCTGTCACGTAAGTACGTCGAACCTTCTTACCTTTGACGCAGCTTCTCTGCGTACTGTTATTCCAAGATGTCCACCACGATGCCACCAGAGCGAATCATGCATGACCGGTGGGTTTCTGTATTGTAACATGTTGTCTACAACACTGAAGCACTCCTGAATAGCGGCACATCCAAAAGATCACACGTAGCAGCTGTGCGTAGCTGTATGAAACATTGGGTATATAAATCATTATTACCACACCATGGTAAGCTATGGAGTTGGTCGACTTTAGCGCAACTGAGGCATGGCATTCGGCGGGGGCCTACACGTGGGAGCGAAAAGCAGTTGCGTGGTACGCGCCTCCTTGAGAAACGGTTGCGACTCTTAGGAGACATTGCTGTGGGGACCGGAAGAATTAACGCCATGAGACAGGCAGCCCCTCACAACCACCTGTATGTGTTGGAAACTGCTGCTCATCGGGTAAAGGAATCAAAAAGCTACGTCCAGTTGATTGAAGAAAGGACTTCCCGGTTTGGAGCGCTGTGTTTACGAGGTATGTAAGAAGAAAACAAGAAAATTGTTCGTCCAGACAGTCTTCAAAGCTGTCCCACCACTCCAAGAAGCGCACTTCTTTGATACGTGAGGAGGGTGGGAGTGCTTCACTGCGTACATCAACGAAAAAAAAAAATATTTTTGACATCGTTGTTGTTAAAGCGCAGACAGCGAGCGTCTCCTGAAAGATTGACCGCCTAACCACTCTGAAGAAAGCTCTGCCCTTTTGAAAGGTAGGGCTTCCTCGGAAGAGTCGATTACCCGCTAAACATGTTCTCAATTGCCAGGACCACGTGTTGACAAGCATGCGGAAGATTCACGAGGTCATGTCCCTCTGGGCAGTGGAAAAAAAAAAGCCTAGTTGTCCTGGACTGTCCACGCGATGTCTTTTTTTTTTCCTTCGCTTTTACGCTTCCAATTTGCCGGTGTCTGGAGCTCTATCTACGTTTTGGCCCGCAGTCATGAAAACCATTTAAATGTAAATGAAGCATTTGACAATTTAGTAAGCTGGAGGTTAGAGCTCGGTAAGGGAGACTCTTGTATTCGCCGTACTAAAGTCCCTTCTCGACAGGATGACTTAGGCCAACGCTCATTGGTTGAAAGCATTGCCTCGGGTAGATTTAGATAGTCTGCGACGAGAAATAAAAGAGCATTAGTGTTGCATTTATTCGTTGGGCACTGTTATAACTTAAGCTGAAATGGAGAAAGCAGGAGTGTACTTACGCTCTACACTCGAAGCTGTTTAAGATGCGCTATCAGGATCCCGGTAAGGATTACCCTTTTACATAGTACGAAACTACTTTTACATATTCCAACTAAACATCTCGCCTCTCAATCAAAGGAGCGGGATGTAGGCAAACAAATTATTTATTTTGTTTCTCGAAAGATGACGCCAGAAGCGGGCGTTATCATCGTGTCTTTCTTTTTTGGTGCAGTGCACCTTTTTTAGCCTGAACCATAGAGTGGCTGCACGGCTTTAAGAATTGAAAACTGTGTGTTTAGAAAAACTGGTTCAACTACTTAGAGTACTTGGTATTTCTACCATGAGAAACCATAAAGCCGTCCCGTAGGCCTACTTAATCAATTAATTTGTTTGTGTAGAAAAAAAATGGTTAACGATTTAAAGTACACGGTACTCCTCTAGCTGAACCTTGTCCTTTTGGCCTCACACTTGATGAGGCGAACATTTTCCGCGGGAACGTCCTTCGAATTCGTGTTGTTGTGCGGATAATTTAGGCCGAATTTTTTTACATATCAGCTCGTGTGCGCCTTTAATGTGAAATAATTTTCAGGCTCTTTTCAAGTTATGAAATACCTAGGATTCCTCGCGCTAGAAAATGAATTGCGCAGCGAAAATTCGAAGTTTGAATCACCGCGATAACCTGTTTGCCAATAGCCAATGTGAAATGACGTTCGTGGATCCTGTCGCAACAAGTAGCTGAAGAAAGCGACATCTGCTGCCCTGGAGTACAAGGCACAAGTCAAGCGCCACGATCGTCATGATACGAAATGTATTAGCAAAATAACAGCTTTTGAATCCTCGCGATAGCATCTTTCACAGGATCGAGTGCGAGCGTATATAAGTAGCCTTCCCGCCACGTCTCAGTGTTTTTGTTTGTATCGTTGCTTTCTACTTTTTCGCCGTCTTGTGTCGTTACGCTGGATTATTTTTTTTAGTTACACTACTTCATTGTCTGCCACGATTTAATGTGGAGCCAACTTGATTTGAATTACTCGTTTGCGTATAACTGCGTGTAAGAGTGTACAGAGATATTTGTGCACTGTATGAAGAGTGGATGGTAAGCTCACGGGACCGTCGGTCCATGATTCTTCGATCCTTCGTCTTCAGCTATGTTTTACTTATGCATATTGTCAAAAGCAGCCTGAAATCTATACAATAATATAAACTGACACGCTGAGTGTATGAGAAAAAAAAGAGGGGGGTATCGAATGTAAGCAAAAAAAAAAAGGCATAGTATGCTCGCACGAAACTTACCGATGAGATGCGCAGTAGTATTGGCCATAGGTCGAACTGACGGCATCCTCTTTTAACACAATGGAAACGAACACACAGCGTGATAAATTCGCTCACGAGAACTGTACGGAGTTTATTAGGGACGTAAACAATTACTTTCATGTGTTTCAGAGACTCAAGATTGGCTGCCGTGGTTTGAGTTTGCTTTTGCAATGATGAAAATTATCAGGAACACGAGTCTGGCACGCATTGTTCGTAATAACAAGGCCTGCAGTTACTCAGGCGATTAGAGATACAGCGAGTAAAATATCACAGCTGTCTTTCGAACTTGGCAATGGGAAAGAACAAAAGTCACAGTGTGAATATTATGGCTGACTGATCAGCTTATCGACTCATTTTTTTCTTTTTTCCCTGCATGATGCTTGAACGTCGACAAACTATAGCCCTCATCGCCACATTGCTACATAACTCCTACAATAGAAATGGTCGCCATCACATATAGCAAGCTATCGCAAAGTTACCGATCAAAATCTGAAGCTTCGTCGTGTTGCGAATGAACTTGCCAAACCGGCAGCGTGTGTGATTCAAGGACGTCTCGATTGTTTGCCATACCAAACAGCCAGAACTGTCCGTGCACATTGCTTGTGATTTGTGCGAGTGATCGATAAACAGTTGCGTCCCCCTTTAGTCTGACGTCCTATGGCGGAGTATATACGTATCCAGTATTTCCTTTTTCTCGCTCTTACTTAAACCAGAAAGAAGGTGTATAACCAGTCTCGTTTATCTAACTTTGATCGCAGAACAAGTCCCCGCCGATATGTGCATCTCAGGTACCGCACTTTACAATCTAGCGCTGTCGTCGGAGTCATTGCAATGTCGCATCAAACGTTTCATCGACTCGCAGCAAAAGAAAATTTGAAAGATGGGTATCGATGTATTGCCTGCGAATGCCACGCAATGTTGACGCCATAACTGGCCGCCTGCTCCCTAAACCGTTATAGTCCATGCCGCTTATATGATGGTAACACTATTAACAGTGCAAGGCGGCAAAATGCAGAATGACTTCCTGAGTTTATATTGTATCTGTTGTGTACGTTGTCATTATGCAGATGCTTTTGTTGCTTAATATCGGTCGCTATGATGACATACCCATTGACTTATTTATTTAAATAGTAAGTGCGCGGATACCCTCTACAGTATGTTTCGTTGTTGCCGTTGATACTACGTAATATATATATATTTTCTTATATGTTGTAGCTTACTTTCTGATGAGCTTACTCTCCAAAACAAATGATAATAATTAGGGCACGAACTTAATACAAAAATTATGAACAACCATTCACAATCTAGTCATATCTCTCGATACTCTGAAAATATTATGCAACAACAACAACAACGACGACGACGACGACAACAGTAATAATAATAATAATAATAATAATAATAATAATAATAATAATAATAATAATAATAATAATAATAATAATAATAATAATAATAATAATAATAATAAATATTAATGATAATAATAATGTTGCCGTGTTGAACCTAATAACAGTCGTAGTGGGTTGTCGCCATGAAAATAGAGAGACTGATAGATTTACATACATTTTACAGCTTTATCGATCCTCGTTATCATCTATAACTGTTTTAACCATCCTTGTTCATCGTGCAATGACAGCGGTCTGTGTTTAGCAGCCTCTGTTTATTCCATCACTCTAACAGCTTTAGTGGAACGCAGTGCAATCTACCAAATTATCAAAGCCACACTTACGCAGGAATGTGTTGGAAATGCAGGCGATACGCTGCATAGGTTTCTACATTACAACAACGGCTTCCCCACGCATCACCTCGTCGTGGCGCCGTGATGCAATGTGCAGTCGCGGCAAACGTAGTCACGATCTGGCGCTAATCTGCGCGCTTTGGGGGCAGCCGTCTCCCCGCCTCCTCTCTTACGACTTCGGCAATCTGCGGTCATCAAATCGCTGCTGCGCTCATTTCTCTTCATTCCCTCGCGACGGTCAACGGAAGGACCTTTGCCTTCCGCGTCCCAATTAGGGGCGACTCTCTCGACTCGTTCAGTGATTCGGTGGTTAATCCCAACTCTCGATGCCTCCAGAGCCTCTAGCAGAAATCTAGAGCCTACCAGGCTCGTTAATTCGCCGTTGCGCTAATACACCGGTCATCAGAAGCATGGTCTCTTTATCGGCGTGATTGTTTTTTTGCTGTCGCGCCACTGCCTCGGTTTTTACACAACAGTACGTGTATGATAGTAAAAAAAAATGAACTATGACTTACGTTCAGCGCGCCCCGCCGCGGTGGTCTAGTGACTAAGGTACTCGGCTGCTGACTCGCGGGTCGCGGGTTCGATTCCCTGCTGCGGCGGCTGCATTTCCGATGGAGGCGGAAATGTTGTAGGCCCGTGTGCTCAGATTTGGGCGCAGGTTAAAGAACCCCAGGTGGTCGAAATTTCCGGAGCCCTCCACTGCGGCGTCTCTCATAATCATAAGGTGGTTTTGGGACGTTAAACCACACAAATCAATCAAATACGTTCAGCGCGATAATTTCGGTACCACGCTCATTTGTGTTTATATTTTCACTTAACCAGGTCGTTACACATGTAACCAGCGTCTCACTCAAACAACGCCTGAGTGTCTGAAAACCTTCCAAATAGTATTTTAGAATCTTCGGATGAGACTGTGTGCCATATGCGAACCCTTATTGTTTATTCCGGAACTAATTAACCCAGTGGCGAACATTAGCGCTTGGAATCTTCGATGCCGCATGTATAAAAGCCGGCATGCTTTGCCAACGAAACACACACACACACATATCTATCTATGGATCTATCTATCTATGGATCTATTCTATCTATCTATCTATCTATCTATCTATATATCTGTCTATATATATATATATATATATATATATATATATATATATATGAGAGATACAGAGAGAGAAGAGATAAACAGAAATAGGTGATGTTGTGTCTGTCGTACACATACATCTATAGTAAGAGGGAAGAAGACCTGCAGTGTCCTGCCCGCAATGACATTTCTACCTCGTCCTATGCTGGAAGTTTAGGCGTCGGCTATTCAAATTCATTTAAGTTTAGTCGCCTTTGTTTTACTCTCAATGACATTCATTCTATATAAGCAAAAGACTTCAAGTATGAGCGATCACCAATAAGGAATAACAAAGTGACTGCAGAATGCTCGCGGTAAAAGTGAACACTTCTGTAAATCCGCTCGAGCTCACTTCGCGATGCAACCACCCGACTGTCTTTCGGCGACTTGGCAGTTCACGCGGTAATTTCAGGGTAGGCCCCGAAAGATGGGTCGTGAGAGAGCACTTGAAGGATCTTAGCGCTTTCTATAGCTTCAGTGAAAGACGTTCTTTTCACTTAGCCTGGGAAGCTAAAGCGCACGGACGGATCGGAAAAGCGAATTGATTGCGTTCCGGCTTAACGGTCGGCGCACACGGGCGTGCACGGTGTGTGCACTTTATGTGCACACTGATGCCGCGAAGGCGACCACAGCTCGCGAGGCACGAAGCGTAAGATTAAAAAGAAGGGAACGCCGCCGACGGAAGGTAGAACATCGGTGCGCGCGGCGTGATGGCGGAAACTTTCAAGATGGCCGCACGAAAGCTGCGGAACTCGCTGACACTGCTCGTGAGAGGATCGAAGGCTCCGTAAAATAATGGCCGACAAGTTGGTGCGTTTAATAAAGGACAGGTCACGAGGTAGCAAAATAAAAGAATGACTCTGGCAGGCGCGGGGCGCCGCGCAGACAGGAATCGACCTTCCCCTCCCCTGACTTCCGTTTCTGTGTCCCCCTGTCGGCGAGATGTGAAACGAGAATCAAGAGAGTGAGAGTGTAAGGTGAAAGATCGTGTACCGAACGTCGTTGTAACGAGGAAGGAAAGCAACAAATAAACAAAAAGAAAGACCGGGGAGATCAGATACTCGGTCAGATCCATCACGAACTGCCATGCACACCCGCTGTGCCGCAGTCGGGTCTCGTTATGAGCGAGATATTCGCTTAATATAGACGACCGTCGCGTTTTGTAACAGTACACAACTTGGCTATAGGCGCCAGCCAGAGAGCAATTTTCTCTGTTGTCCGCCCTCTTGCGTAGTTATTAAGCGGTTCCGTGAAGGCGAACAAATGAAAATAATTTTGAGTACACACATATTATGACGAAAATGACTGAGGACGCTTTCAGGGGCAAAACGTCCGTTAAACAGTAAATTACTGCACCTTCGACTCCACCCTGTGAGGGACATAATAGGGCAGACGCAATCCACTAAACGAGAGAACTTGCACAACGCCTGACTGTGGTGCATATATGCCTCGTGTTTACGCCGGTAGGTGTGCGAACAATGTGACGGCAACAATAGCGGGTCTTTTTGCACTTCGTCAAATCCGTAGACATCCTGTTCTCGTAAAACATATTCAAAATGAAAGCAAGCGTCATATTATTAGCACGTTTATGTTTTCAATCTTCGTTCCCTTCGAGTTGCTTAGCAAGAAATCAAATTTACCTTACCCAGTGCTACAGCTCGCAGTGATGTCATTATATTTTGACCTTGGCAAAGCAAACAAAATGCGAAAACACTAAATTCAGGCAATGGGGAGTACTTCACCAATGGCAAAACTCTTAGAGGTATAGTCCGGGGTGCCTTCCGTTTTTGTGAATGAACAAACCTGTGTGAAAACGTGGTTCCCATAAATGCTTAGCGAACACAGCCAGATGAGCTCCTAAAAGTCAACTTACGTTGACTCCTTGGCTTCCCAGTACCTGCTTGCCGGACATATTTTGTTAGATAACTTTTTGCCCTTCCTGATCACATTTAGTGGAAGAAAAATTGTACATTCCCCATCCCCACATGCTGCTCAAAAACTAACGCATACCACTTTTTATGATGTGCTGCAGATCAGTACAGGTGGGGCCACCCTAAACAACGTAGAGAACAACGCTTAGCTTGACAGGTATAGCATGTACGTCTAGCGATAGTTCGTAAAGCAAGCACCATGATCGTGGCATTACGCGTGGTTTCGGAAGTTTTTGCGTTGTCTGAAATCGGTAAATATGTCAAACTGGTGTACAAAAAGAGTATATATATGCACTCCATGTGAGGATTTTTAGACAAGCCACATGGACAACGTGGGTCCTGAGGCTGCGGCTATATATATATATATATATATATATATATATATATATTATATAGTGCACTAAACGAATTGGTTGAACGGCAAAGAAAGGCTGACGCATTTTTCATTCTATGTCATGCTTTTTTGTTTTAACCACAAGCTGTTATGGTTTCACGCTCGAAACGTTCGCAAAAATGGTCATTATCATGAATGGCGCCTATTTTGCTAGAGCGTGAAATGCAAGTAAGTCGGCCATTCGTCCTTTTCATATTCTGCTTGGCTCCCAGAACATGAGCATTCGACACGCACTTCCGCTGCACCATTTCTGTACACCATGATACGCAAAAGACTAAGACGGGTGACAGAACAAGTATAAAGATAGAGAAATTAATACATGCAAAGAGAAAGGGTGTGAAGAAAAAAAAGCAAAAGAAGGAGTATAAAAAGGAGAGAACGAGGCAGAAAAATTCAGATAAATATAGAGTGAAACCAAGAAACGGAGAGAAAGAAGTGAAATGAATGAGTGAGATTAGATTAGGGAGGGAGGCAGAAATAACGGGAAGAAGTTGAAAAAATGAAAGAAAGAGAGAGAGGCAGAAAGAAAGAGAGAAATAAGTAAATAGAAAGACACATAAAATAATTAAGTAGAATAGATAGAAAGAGAAAGAGAAGGAAATAAAGAATAGCGAGGAGAACAACCGAACTCCGCTGTTCTTGAAGTTCGGCACCATGTGTGTAAAGCTGCCTTGATTTATCGAGTTATTTTTGTTATGCTTATCCGTATCCTAAATAAGAGTCTTTGTCCGTAAGAACTTTCAATGGGAAACGCTGATCTGGGCCAACTCATTAGCGCGCTTCTGAATAAATGCAATGTTTATTCCCATAGGCGTCACGGTTGTATAGTAGAGACTGCAGATATTCGCGACCCTAACGGCACGCAAGTCTACCCCGATGATATCACCTCTCGAGAACGTGCGCCGCCCTGACCCCGTCCGCGAGCCGTGTGCGTGGAGGTGCGCCTTCTTGTGCGCATTGTACACGCCAGTGCTGCTGACGGCAGGAAACCCAATTACGCGGGACCCGGCGGCAGTTTGGCGCCAGCTCTGTAATTGCTCGGGCCTCGCATGCCCGGTGGCTGCCCGAGTTGCTGCCTCGCTACGGTTGGCAGGTTTCCGCAGAGACCGTCGATGATCCCTTAATCGCCGCACCCTTTCACCTCGGGGGCAATGCGTGCCGAGTTCATGGCCGTCGCAACACGGGCGAGCAGCGCAACTCCTCCAGTGGCTTTACGACGGCATACAAGTAGCGTCTTGGGATGCGTGTATACCACGCTCGTACCGATTCTTCTTGCTGACGCCCTTGTGAAGATTTTGATTGATATGTGGGGTTTAACGTCCCAAAACCACCATATGATTATGAGACACGCTTTTAGTGGAGGGCTCCGGAAATTTCGACCACTTGGGGTTCTTCAACGTGCGCCCAAAATCTGAGCACACGGCTCTACAACATTTCCGTCACCATCGGAAATGCAGCCGCCGCAGCCGGGATTTGATCCCGCGACCTGCGGGTCAGCAGCCGAGTACCTTAGCCACTAGACCACCGCGGCGGGGCTCCTTGTGAAGAACGTGTGACAGGCTTGCTGTTTGTTGCGCTCATGGTAAAGTTTGCTGCGTCGTGAGCAGCTCTGACTGTTTGGCAGCGTATAAAATATCATGCTTGCCAACTCCACCTATTTACCACGAAGCCACTCGAAATTTGAGCAGTTGGCCTGATTGGAGGGGCATGGGCACGAACTTCTCGAAAAAGAAACGGTGATATCGACATTGTTAAATGAGAAGAATAAAAAATACACACGACAATCAATTGTGAAATTTTCAGATGGCGTGCGGAACATTTCATTTACTTTCGCTCTTGCGCAATTTCGTCATGTGAAAAGATCAGTAGCACTGCTGAGGGGCTACTAGCTGTCGGGAAACACAGTACATTTAGTTCCTTAATAACGCAGACGTGCACTCATCGTATATTTGCGAATACAAGTAATATCGATTGCGTTTATAAATGCTGCTGGCAATCACTCATTTGTAGCGTCGCTGCCGCCATGAGAAACGGTAAATTATTACGTGCGCCAGTTTTTCTGCTTCGCGCGTTCAATTGGTATTCAACACGCCCTCCCCTTACATACTTCAAATATTTTGAAAATTCTAAAACAGTTTTTTGCGTGAGACAGAACTCGAAAAATGACTCTATATAGATAGTTTTAGACAGTCAAGGTTTCGTTTCATCACCACCTTCGTCCTCATCATCGACACCTTCTGTGTACCTTCTTTACCACCCTCTTCCCTTTCTTAACGCTGAGTAGCCGGTCAGAAAATTCATTCAGGTCAACCTTTCAGCTCTTCTCTTATCATAGACCCCCCTCTCTTTCTCTGTGTCCTCCCAAACGGACAAAACCAAAATCTACGCCAGCAAGGTTTGTGTCAACTCTGCATATTTTTTTTCGTTACATATATGTGCAGAAAACAAAATTACTTCATCACGATACTCTTCTAAGTGGCGGACTGCAGCAGAGGCTTCAAATGCTCTCCACGCTGGTCATCGCATGCAGAATGAACCATCTAACGAAGCATGCATGGGCACGGGACCAGTGTTCGCACGTGCGTGCGGTGCGTGTCTTGGCCTCGCTGCCTTCCGGTAGGCGTAAAGCGACGGTTTACCTCCGAGATCGTGACCGATCAGACGCGCGTGCAGCTCCTCTTGGGGGCCCAGAGCTTTGCGCCCCGTCTTGGTGCGTGACGCCGTCCGCCGGTCGTCACCTTCACGCCCGGGAAGCTCGGCTCCTCTCCCGTGCACGGCCTTTAAGCCGTAATAACCTTCACTGTATATAGTAGCAATAGGCGTAACGCATGTCCTCCTCGGCGCTCATCCTAGTCCGACCCTACTGCACGCAATCTAACGCGAATACTCCAGTGTATGGAGCGAACACAACACTTTCGTTATTAATTTACTTTAGCTCATAGAATCAGTAGATCTCTGCGCAGCTAGGAAGAGCACGATAAGATGTTGATCAGCGAAGGAAGGTGAACAGCTCGCGCATGGCTGTGTGCGTTCTCCTTATATCTCATAGGCTTTGCTACTATCATACAAAACATTCAAGGACAAAAGATTGAGTTTAGTTCGCATCGGAGGGTACCTTCCTGGTTTTCTTCACGGTAACTTCGTTCTTTAACCGTTTCCAGTGGCCGTTTTTCAGTACGTCTGGTCATACGAAAGGAGAAGCCGTTTGATGTCTCCATCTCGGTGTCATTTTATTCTGTCGGTTGTACAGAGAGCACAAGAACGAGTTGTAGATTGTCAAAGAGGGTGGTTAATGTTTTCAGTGTAATTCCCACGTGTGTGATGGAAGTTGCGAACGAGAAATTGTGTATTTCACGTTCGTTAACCTACTTTTGCATCGCGACTCTGGTAGCGGTTCATGCTCTAGGCGACTATGTTTGTTTTTGTTGGGTACCTCCAAGCGGCGTTTGTTTTGAGTGAAAACAGGCGGCAATGGCGTCTGTCCATTTGCGCGAGCGTTGAGAAACTTGCGAAAGTGCACGTCGTGCGAAATCGGAATCACCCAACGTTTTCAAAGAGACAGTTTGAGAGTGGAGCAAGACCAAAAATAATAGAAAGCAAAATGGGGGTTGTATACAGACGTAGCTGTTTAAATAAATAAGCGAGATGTTTAAATAACAATTTTCTCGCCACTTCTCTATATAATCACCTTTCCGACTTTGTTTGTCCACAGTCGAATGTGAAACGCCTCAGTCATTCTGACACTGTAGCTTCTTTTACATTAACCATAACACTGGAAGGTTTATTTTACATGAACCTTAATAGTAGAAGGTCGAGTCAAAGTAGTCTTGACCAAGTCCGGCTTGAACGCGTTTGCAGCTTAACAAGCAAATTATGAGAGTAAAGTCGACCCCTTTTATAATCAGCTTTTCACGCCAATTGAAATTGTAGCCCATACAGAGGAGTTTACTAAATACCGACGACAATGTTCCCCGAATTGAAAAAAAAATGTTGTGGGTACACCTACAAAAATTACAAAAATGTAAGTCTACAAACATAACATTGAACGCACGCGCATACAACCAGAAGAAACCATCTCCGCCCTTCCAATTCGGTTTACTCTGGGTAAACTGGTGTGCGCAAATATGGGCAAAGGACAACAGAAAAGAAGAGGCAGGGACAAGCGGAAACTTTCAACTGAATTTAATTTTTCGTAATCCTTCATATAAAATGTCACATATAACATAGTCAAGTGGTCACAAGTTCACAACCAAACATCTTACAGCAAGCCGCGCCAAAAAATCACGCTCCCTATCAAATAATGATATTGACGAATCGCCGACACAGGTGTTGTCTCTTGCAGCGATATAAAAGGCTTTCACCAGTTCACAGGCTGTGGTATCAGCACTTCGACCCGAAATCCTAATCTCTGAGAAAATTGCTGAGCACATGCAAGCTTCGCAACGCGCAGGCAAATGCCTGATCCCATTATTTCCAAGTGAAAGCTCACGTTCCCTTGCACGGTCGCTCACGCATCTCCCCGTGTTACCTACGTAAAATTTCCGACAAAGCAGCGCTATTTCGTAGACGACGGCAGTCACACATTTCACATACAGAAACGCGAGCTTCTTCACGCAACCGGTGGATCTCTTCTCGCCATTGAAGGATCTGGGACAAAGCCCAGCCAGCTTACGCGGGGCGGAGAACACAATCGGCACGCCGTGCCTGCTTGCTATCCTTTTCAGGTTGTGGGAAATGCGATGCATATAAGGCATCACATCTAGACGAAACCTGCAATGTAGGCCAGGGTCAACGCTCTGACGGGCTGCTCTGGCATCACGCAGAAGAACCTCTGCGATTGCTGCCTGCCACTATACCGTGCAAGGATACCCGGCAGCAAATAAACGCCGCTCCTTCTCACTAAAGCAATCTTGCATTTCATGTGGGCATGATTTCTCGAGAGCGAAATGGAGATACAATTTGCTCATCTGAGAGATAACCACTGACACATACTCCACACGCGAATCAGACCGGATGTGCACAGACGGGGAAACAAGAGAGCTGTCAAGACTCCACAAAGGCCAACCTACAACTGATAACAACTGCGGTGTCTTCATGCCTTTCTTGGGTCCATGTTTTCATGCCCTGTCTCTTTACGTGAATGCATACCAACTAGATCACCCGCATGTCATTAATACGCGCGTGTCAGGCTTAATTTCCAGCACACGAAATCTGGATCTAGCCCACACCATGCCCGCATCCCGCTGTGACTAACCACGTGAGTGAGGTCAGATATATATATTTTTTGTCTGACTCGCGGGTATACCTTCACTCAAACACATGGCGAGAGGAAGATGAAGAGGAGGAAGAATCATTTTCCTGGCGCACAACGGCAATCGAGAAACGTCTCCCCTGCCCAGGCGCAGGCATTTTTGCTCGCCATCTAAGGCGGCACACATCCAGTGATAAGAGATAGAAAGCGAGAGCGCGATAAATCAATCTCACTTGGTCGCCGTCACTGTGCTCTTTGCCCCTTCGTGGTTTTTATTGGCCGGCAAGAGAGTGCCGCAAAGTGTGTGAAAAAAAAAGAGGCTTTTCTATATTCGACGTATATGGGCTGCTCTTCCGACGACGTCTCACTCTCGAATCTCGACGTCGTCCTCTCGCTCCATTGAGCGCGAAGAGTCTCGTAAGAGGAGCGGACGTGCATATTTTATGGCGTCGTATATGCGCGTTTCATTCACAGGCCCAAGCTTTTTACGCATGGATAATTCCTTTTCGCCGGCGGCTTCCCTTTACGCGCGGCGCGGGTCGACCGAGTTTCGCGTCGCCGGCGTTCTCGGCGAGAGCCGCTTTTCATAGTGTTGGACGAGGCCAGGCAAATGCGTTGAGTTCTTTCTTCCCTATAGCTAATCCCGTGTACGCTTGGCGTGCTTGCGCCATTACGAAGTATACTGGTAAATAATGATGAAGAGGGTGCTTAAAATATCGTTTGTAGTCAGCCTTGTTTTTTTTCATCACGCTGTATGCGTCCTAATCCCTAAACGCGTTAGCCGAGGGTCGCGACACCGGGTGAACGGAAGAGCGATTTGCTCGGATTATCGCGGTGCACATTTATGCCACAAACGACGGTGTCATTACGAGGAATGTTCAAAACGCCCTAAAACTGTGAGAATTATTCATGCTGCGAGCCAATACAAGACCATTCGGAGAAGTTTACGCATAGTAGCAGAAAGATGGAGGTGACGTCGTAGTTAATCAAGAAGAAGAATTCCTTTTTTTTCCTAGGTGGCATTAGGAATTTCTCGTTCGCCGTTCGCGATAACCAGTCAGAGAAAGAATGTAGACAGAGTAGAGCTTGATCATTGAGAAAGCTTAATTATGTCTTGATTAAGAGAGAGAGATAAATAGAGAGGAAAGGCAGGAAGGTTAACCAAGCTTGGCTCGGTTGGCTACCCTACATTTGGGGTGGGGGTAAAGGGGAAATAATAGGAAGGAAAGAGATAGAAAAGAAGAGAAGTAAGAAGGATATGGAAAGTAAACATAGTCAGCATGAGACTACACAGCACGGTCTCACACTGTTCTTTCACAAGCGCTCATGAAGTCCGGTGGTCCTTAAGAAGCACAAGAGGCCTTTCGTGGCTTTGCGCTTTTGCGAAACCGTCAGCCAAGGTGCCAGGATTTTCTTTTCTGTAAGCGGTTGTGAGTTCATTGACTGATTGATTCGTGGGGTTTAACGTTCCAAAACCATTATATGATTATAAGAGACGCCGTAGTGGAGGGCCTCGGAAGTTTTGACCACCTGGGGTTCTTTAACGTGCACCCAAATCTGAGCCCACGGGCCTACAACATTTCCGGCTCCATCGGAAATGCGGCCGCTGCAGCAGGGATTCCATCCCGCGACCTGCGGGTCAGCAGCCGAGTACCTTAGTTACTAGACCACCGCGGCGGGACTGTGAATCCAGCTTGTCTTGATTAATGTCTTGAATAAATTCACGAATATGTCTTCGTGGCTAACGCCGCACGCTCACAAATGAAAAGTCGGACGTTCGATTCCGCACGCCGGAGTGTTTTTTATGATTATTTTTCGTTCTTGCGTTTTGGTATATATAGATACGTATACATATACGGTGAGTGACGGCGACGCCGACGTCGGCGGCAAAATCCAGCTGAAAGTGTCCATATAATTGCTATCGCAATAAAAAAAACTATATACAGTATAAGGCAAACGTTGAGGTGTACAGAGAGGTGCGGAGAGAGACAGAGAAGAGAGAGCGCGAGAAAGCAGGATGACTATTGAAAACCAGATTGGCTATCTGTATAGTTGCTTGCTCGCAGTACTGTGCAGCGAATGGGATGCACAGTGGTGTTCAAAAGTTCCCAGGTCACGTTGACTCGGGATTAAACGAGAAAGAAGTCTGGGAACTTATGACCACCCCCCTTAAGTGAGACAGAGAAGGCAATATGCGTGAACAATAGCGCAACAACCGACCTACTATTGTACAAGTAAGGGACACAATATATACTGTGCGTAATTGTGTGTCTCACGCATCTAACGTTCTTTGTCTTCCGCTGATTAGGTTTTTCGAGTCTCGCCTGAACAGCCCAAAGTATGCAAGCCTTCTGTACAATGGCAACGTTCAGAACGACGAGCGGGAAAGAACGCGAACACGTTCAAGAAAAAAATGCGCGCTTAGTGCAAGGACAAGTAACGCACGCGCCGCTCCAACTTTCCGCGGAGGTCGCGCATTATTCGCTCGACCTCGTGGCCCGGCTTCACACATGGTGCCTCGCTAGTTTCTTGCGCACGCGTGGCTCATCAAGCCGAGCACTCGAGACAACGAGGCGGCTTGAAACAAAGGCGACGAGCGAACCAAGGCAGAGGCTAAGACGTGCCGCAGATATTCTTTTCTGACTGAACGCAGAGTCTCGAGGTACAGTGTAGACTTCTGGAAGATCGCCATGAAGAATTTATCATAACGAAAGAAATGAAGTGGCCGCGGCTGTAGGAATCACATAGCGCGTGCGTGTACGTGCACCTGCTCTCAGCGCGAAGGAAGGCATAGACAAAGCGGGACGAAATCAAAGTGACAGCTCGGAGGAAAACGAAATTCGCCAAGACAACCGACGTGGACCGTGCAGGCGCTCATGGATATCTCAGAAAAAAACTTCTCGTAAATGGCATCACGCGGGGTTCGTAGGTACAGACCTCAGGCTTGACGGGCGCAGCTGAGCAGCCAGCCAGCCGCAGTGGGATAGCTTCCATTTAAGAAAGACGCCGCATCACGAGAACGCTAGAGGCAGCATGAACCCCGAATTCTTTCCGGTGGGGCGGAAAGCTCGACTCGCTCGCTGGCTATGCGCCTTGGGAGCTTGTAAGTGCGCTCGCCGAAATGCTCCGTCTTGCAGCGGTGCCTTGGGTTTTAAGCGCGAGTCTAGTACAACACGGTATAGAGTGCTCGTCGAGAAGCGTGTATTTTCGGTCTAAAGTAGGCGCGCTCGTCGGTCTGGTTGAGTGCGGCGGCTCCCTCTTTTTGCGGCTCGGCGCAATTCCGGCTCGTTGCAATGATGTTCGAAATGCCGGCAAAATGGCGACTGAAATAACATACCCGCCCGTTCCATCCCGCCTTCGTGGCGCGGAAAAGGGCGCGCTCTGTTGGAAAAAGCTGGAAGGTTGTCAAGGGAGGCCTGCCTGCCTCGGTTGGCGCTTTCCCGGAAAAGGAGGTGTACATCGCCGAGGTTAGCGTCGCATAGGAGGACGGGGTCTGCGGGTGGAAGGGGGGAGGTTCAAATAGTGACTTAACTACTTGCCGCTTCTGTTACTAATCTTGAAGTTATATTTTTATTTGAGCTTGCTAGGTGTTATAACAAGGAATTAAGACTTAAAATGGTTACAATGTATCCGCGTTAAGTGCGTGACGAAATTAAGAGGGGAAAGGGTGCATGCACGATATTTGGCCAGTTGTTGCTTCGAGACTTTCTTGAGATGACGCACCAGGCACTGTGCCATGCTCCCTACCGGGCTGCAGAAATTAGGCGCCTACTTCTTCTAACCACTACCACCACCAGTGCACACACAGCTTGCAAGATGCCCGTGTAGCGCACGTGTTGTGTCCCTCCCATTTCGTCACTGTGGTGCTGATGCGCTAAATGTTTCTGACCACGCGTTACCAACAAGGCTAATTTCAGACCTTCGTGGTTACAAAACCATTTTCAGCAACAAGAGGCCCTGTACGCGAACGTAATGCTTGTGACCTATTCCGGTCAAAAAGGTTAGCCGTGCCTAACGCACCACCCATGTACGTGCCGAGTCACCGTTCACCGCCCCGTTATTTGCATATGAATCGCAACCAATCTGCAGGTTTAAGCCCCAGGTGGTCACCTGGCATGCAACCCTATTCTAGGTAAACCTTCTGCATCTGCTCCAACACAGCTTTGCAAGCCTGGCCTACTGGTGTGCGTCAGGGAGATACCAATGAAACATAATTGCATAAGTCTCACTACGATTCGAGCAGTTTGCTGGTAAACCTGCCTGTTCTTTTGTTTTTGTTTTGTAGGTGAAAAAGTCGTAAAGCAATGAAAGCTTTTCACTTGCTTTTTCGCTTCTTTCTTAGTGCTTTTCGTAATAATTAGTTATGCTGATAAAATTGGCTTGGTAAGAGTGCATTACTGATTTCTCTGTTCCCTCTTGTGGGTTGCGTATGTATCAGCAGTACCAGTTTGCTTTAGTGTGTGTGTGTGTGTGTGTGTGTGTGTGTGTGTGTGTGTGTGTGTGTGTGTGTGTGTGTGTGTGTGTGTGTGTGTGTGTGTGTGTGTGTGTGTGTCTGTGTGTGTGTGGGGGGGGGGCGCAGACGTGATAGAGGAAGTTTCATCATTCGGTGCTTCGTCACATAATGCCACAGTTGTCTTTAGGGGAGGCGACAGCGGCGCCACAAAACCCCAATGCAGATTAATGAATTCCGGAACGTGCGAAATTCTTAATTAAGGTGCATTGCATGTGCGCATGCGCAAACACATAGCAAGCTGGTCTAGGAGTTTTCGTTCTGTCGTTTCCTTGGGGAATTACCGGAAATGCTAATAGCCTAAACATTAGCCTACCCACAAAGAGCGAGACAATCAGCACCTAAGTGCGCATTGTGATAATGAGCATGGTCTGCGTGAACTGTTAATTTTGCAGCCTTTATACGTACAAGCCAAAATGCCGGGGGTTTTCCGGACCTGTGAGCGCATGCCCCTGTCAAGCATATTGCTTCAACACGCACGTCGACTATGTGGTTCGTGCCTTATCGACAGCACGAGCGTGAAGTATAGAGAGTAAGATCGCGGGGCGAGGCACGCGCGCCACGTCACCGGTAATTTACGCGTTTCCGCTTTTTTATTTTTATCCGTTCCTGCGCTTACAACTCTTCTGGGCCCTCTCTTATCTTTACTTCTCGCTTATCTCGAAGCCCCCGAGTCTAAATAGGGTCCAATACAAAATTAAACTCCCGAACAGAATTTACACCAACGAACCTCTCAGAAAGTCCCCGGCAGTGTGCATGTGTCGGCTATACGCCACGTTTTTTTTTTTTATCTTCTGTCTTTTGCGCTCAACTGCAGATTGGCAGGAAAACATTAAGGGAAAATGGAAGGCACACACACCAGCAGGCAGGTACGAGCACGAATGCCACTCTATTCCTACTTGAGAGACCACATCGTTAGCAGGCATTTCGCTAATGAGAGCCCCACTTGGAGACCGCGCACGCGCCATATAGAAGCCACTCCGGCGCCTGAATTGGCAGCTCCTTTCGTCTCTGTCACCGGCCTGGCCTCTCTTCACCGTCTTGTTTTCTTCGCATCTATTTTGATGTCATGCCTTTATATTCTGCGCTGCACATACGTGAATGTTATCTTGTTGTCGTATACTGTTTCTGCACTATTTTGGAAACGGTTGTTTATGCGTAAAGTTTTCATCTTTCCTCTGTCGTTTCTTTTGTAAATTATTTTCGCAAGCTTAGAGGAAAACTCGCGAATGAGGCCGATTTAGTGAAAGCAATGAAACAAAAAATAAAAAGATCGAAATTAAATAAAGAAGAAAGTGAAAAAGAACAAAAAAAGAAAAAAGAAAACGCCATCGCATGTAGTTTTGTTGTCTCAAGAATGAAATTTATTTAGATTTTTATTTATGACACAGGTACTACATAAAAACAAACTGTGACCAAATCTTACTGCATAGTAGAGTTCGGCCATATTTGTACATGATACAAGAACTAAGTCACTACTTCCAATTCCAATTAATTCTATTAAAATGTGTTTGATTACAGTGGTCGGTTGCAGCCTTAGAATAGTAAGTGAACAATGATAGAAATGTGGTTGATTACTTTTGCGTTGCTTTCCTTCAAATTTTAATGAAAGTTTGCTCAATCAACTACAATCAACTACAATCAACTACTGCGACTTGCATCGTAGAGGAAATATTGAAAACTCGCGTGAATGCTGGCAGGGTTACTGCGGATTCTCTGACATTGTGTTATACGTGGTTAACTGTCAACAGGAGTTGTTTTTCAATGTTGTCATCGCCAATTTTTTCACGTGTCCTGGTCAGCTGCAACACGGAGCACCTTCCTAATACATGCGAAGGTGGGGAGGGCAGAGTTTATATAAGACACCTTGCGCACTGGCTCGTAGTACTGAAGTGCTTCAATGCCAGTGTCCATGTCGGCTATGAAGCGTCACGATTTCACTGTTGCTGGTGCTTGGCTTGGGCGTTTCGGGTAATGCAAACGAAAGGGCGACAAAGCAGACTCTGTGAAATCGAATTCAGACTCCGGACGACCAGACGACCGAATTCAGCCACCACTGCTTTATCAACTTATCGAGAAATTTGTTTCAGGGTCTATTTACGAACGTGATTATTTGTAAGTGCGTATTACCATTAGGGTTGAGAGCTGGGCTAGTTGGTGCGTATTAAATGATGCGTATTACCATCTTGTGGGCCACCTTCACTAATATTACTCACGCCATGTCGTGGATTACGAAAGGCATAATTCATCACAATACAATGAAATCTCTTTAATTAACTACAGCTACAGCTTAACTGCTTTTTGTAATAATGGGGCTCAAGGGAAATCACCTCCATCGTCCTGTTTAGACAGATTGCCTATAGTTTCGTGGTATCTCTTGGATACCACCAGTCCGCTTCAGAAAATCAGTATATGCAGCTAGAATAAAACTTCGGTAATAGAAAGGAAAGTTAAATAAAGTACAATCTTCATTGCGCTTTCTCGTTTTATTATTCCGCCTACTAATGAACTTGCGCATGCATAACTGTCATACATATATGTGTATTGTAAGATAGGCCTGTATTACCGCCTTGTTCGCTTGCTGCTTTCGGGAAGGTTTGTTTCACACGTACGGCGCTTCGTAAGATGATTACAAAGACCCACGGCCTCATCGGCAAAGTGGAACACTACATCTAACTCTGTGTTGCGACGTGCACAGCAAAGCTGTCTCCCTAGCAGAAAAAAAAACAAAAGAATAGACAGAAACAAAGCGGAATGAATTGCACCTCTCCGCCGCACCAGAGTTTCTTCCGCTCAATTATCTCTGGCAGCGTGACGCTACAGCGCTAACACAGCGTGGTAAGCCGTGCGAGAAGATAACAAATGGTCGATTGAGATACGCCTCGTGTGTGAGCTCTGGTGCGCCGCCACTGTGTAGGCATCCAGCGTTGTTTTGTTGTTTTCACCTCCACCGATATAAGGCACGCGCGCGCATGATTCAACGTATATCTATATTGCTGTTGTTGCTTCTCTGTTCGCTGTATAGCTTGTCAGCGTTGCTCCTCGCCTTGACTCGCTTGCCACACGTATACAGAAGCACCGCGCGTAGCAATGCGAGGTATTAATGAGCGACTATACGGGGCCACCGCTGTTCAAGCGCGGTATTTCACCTGCCTCGCCTAGGCGGCAGAGAGTGTAATTGCGTAGCGATTGGACCCAGCTTGCCAGAGCGTCCGTTGTTAGGACCGGCGCCAGGTCTGACAATGGATCGGCGTTCCTTTTGATGTTCCTTTTGAGTCGCCACACGGGTGGGCGGCCGGTGTCCGCCATGTATTGTTCCCACCTGGCCGGAGGGTGCGGCGTCCTGCCGCCGCGGCGCCGTGAGCAGTTCGGGAGACCACCGGTGCAGCTTCTTCTTTGGAAGATGACGGCGGCGGCGGCGGCCGGGAATCGTCCCGCTAATTGAACGAGTCGTTCGGCACCCTTTGAAGCTTGTTTACGGCGGCCCTTTCGATGGATGCAGTCATCAACTCCAGACCCCTCGCCCAGCGACACACCTTGACGGGGGGGGAGCCGCGTTCGTGCCACATGGCCGTGCGGTGACCACGCTTCAGTTTTGAACGTTCGCGTGGACCGTGCGTGCTCGTCACCCTCGCGGGTAATGTGTGGTCCGTGATTGGACGGTGCCATCTGTACGCGGTCCCCGATCTAGGGATCTGGGGAGGACAGACCCTTTATAATGAGCCCCCACGGCTCATTCGGTGCTTTTTCGAGTGGAGAGCTCGCCATGTACGAAGAACGCCACTATATATCTAAACTTTCTTATTGACCTCTCTCTAATGTAAATAAACGTCTGTTCTCTGTTTTCCCATATAAGCATTGCTTCTCGCTATAAGGGACGAGTCCGATGGGAGCCAGCTACCAACGACGAGACCCACAGGACCCAGACCACAACAACTGGATGGCAGCGGTGGGATCGAGCTCATCGACCAGGAGGCAATGCTGAGACCTGCTGTCTGGAGGACCTAGAGTCGGACAAAACTGCTTCGTGGCATCTCTGACAACACGGGAAGGAACGCGTCCGAATTCATGACTGCATAGGGTGAGTGCACTGCTTTTCTTTGCTGAGATATCACCAGGCTTTGCGTAGGATTGTAAACAAAGCAGTGATTTGGTAACGGTTGACGGAAGTATTGATAGTACGTCAAAGTTGTTTAGTTAAAAGAGTTAGCAGCACCAAGGACCGCCATGAATTTGAAGGGACTAAAAAAGCCAGAGTTGTTAGAGTTGGCCCGAGAGCTGGGCCAGGTAATTGCCGAGACGAAAAGAAAGCAGGAGATCATTGACGCCATCGAGAAGATCGGGGCAGATGACGATGAGCTGAGCGAATGCTTGGAGGCTATTACGCAAAGGAAAGAGGAGCAGAGGCTCCGTGAGGAAAAAGAGGAGCAGAGGCTCCGGGAGGAAAAAGAGGAACAGAGACGTCGTGAGGAGAAAGAGGAAAGAGAACGTATCGATCGTATGGAAATGAAACGCCTAGAAATTGAACTAGCAAAGGCTCAATCAATGAACGGAGCTAGCGCAGTGGCACGAGAAAGAGAGCGCCGAATGACAGATTTGATGCCATCCTACGCGGTAGGAGGGGACATGGGTCTTTTTCTGGTGCACTTTGAGCGCACGTGCGAGAGGGAAAATTTTGCTAAAAACACGTGGCCCCAGCGCTTGCTTACGCTGCTGCCGTGTGAAGTAGCTGACATTATAGCCCGTATGGGTAAAGAAGACGCAGACGACTATGACAGAGTCAAAGCGAGTCTGCTCAAAAAGTACAGACTGTCAGCGGAGGCGTTCAGGCGAAAATTTCGTGAGATCGAGAAAGCCAAAGACGAGTCATACCCAGAGTTTGCGTACACCTTAAAGGTAAATCTGGAGGAATGGCTTAGAGAGGAGGGTGCGCTTGGCGACGCGGAAAAGACTCTGCAGTGTTTTGCGTTGGAACAATTCTTTCGGCGTCTACCTGAAAACATTAGGTACTGGGTTCAGGATAGACAAGGAGTAGATACTATCACGAGAGCGGCAGAGCTCGCAGAGGAGTACGTAAATCGCCGTGCCCTCGAAGGCAAGGATGTCCCTAGGAGGGAGATTAGTAAATATCGGGCCGACAAGCCTCCGCGATGGACAAAGTCGGGTCGGTATATGCCGAAGGAGGGTTTAGACTCCAAAGGAAGCGGTGATGAGAAAAACAAGAGAAAGGAAGAAGCACCCGAGAAAAGGGCGGAAGGGCAACAGAAAAAGGCGTTCGAGGCCAAGAAGCCGATAGTTTGCTATAACTGCCAACAGACGGGGCATATTTCTTTGGGTTGTAAGAACCCGAAAGTTGTGTTAATGTCACTCTGTAGTAATGACGAAAACATGAAATTGCTAGAACCATACATCCGAGACCTAGTCGTGAATGGCCAACCGTGCCGCGTGCTCCGCGATTCGGCCGCCACTATGGATGTAGTGCACCCGTCCTATGTCGAGGAGAGTCAGTTTACAGGAGAATGCGCGTGGATAAGACAAGCAGTAGAGACAAACAGTGCATGTCTCCCAGTAGCAAGAGTCCGCATCGAAGGCCCTTTCGGTGTTCTAGACACTGAAGCTGCCGTTTCGGCACATCTCCCAGTGCAATACCCGTATTTGTTCTCAAATAAATCAGAGTACTTGCTGCGACAAAAAGGAATTGGGTTCAGTGAGGGTATCGTACAGGCCTTAACTCGATCCAAAGCAAGGGAGCTCGCCGCTCAGACAGTTTGTAAAGATCCGGTGGCAGACGAAACAGCTTCAGCGGCAGAGCCTTCTTTACCTGGCACGAAACTGGACCGCCCTATAATGGAGCCTCAAAACACAATATCTAAAGAAAGATGTAAGAAACCGGATGAATCCGAGGCATCTCGAGAAGTAGAATGCACTATAAAGCTGTTAAATGTAAGTCCTACAGAACTGATAGTGGAACAGGAAAATGACTCCACTCTCCGTAACTTAACGCCAGACGCGAAGGAAGGGGTGGCTAAGCAAAACATTCAGTTCACCAAGAAGGGGGGCGTCTTGTACAGAAAGTACACAAGTCGAAAAGGAGTTCGGTTTAATCAGCTAGTCGTACCGTATCCTTTCCGCAAGGAGCTGCTGCACCTGGTCCACGGAGGTTTGTGGTCAGGGCATCTCGGCATCAAAAAAACAAAAGAATGTTTGTTACGGGAGTTTTACTGGCCCGGCTGCTTTCGGGAGGTGGAGGCATTTGTAAGAAGCTGCGACACGTGCCAACGCGTTGGCAAGCCAGGGGATAAGGCTAAAGCACCTATGAAGCTGGTCCCCATTATCACAGAACCGTTTCGCAGGCTAGTTATAGACACAGTGGGTCCACTTCCTGTAACGCAGTCCGGGTACCGGCACATACTCACAGTGCTCTGCCCGGCCACGAAATTCCCGGAAGCAGTACCGTTAAAGGAGCTCAGCTCGGAGGAGGTAGTTAAAGCGCTTTTATCTATCTTTGCACGTGTAGGCTTCCCCGCAGAAATTCAGTCCGACCAGGGATCTGTTTTTACAAGTGCACTAACCTCGACATTTCTAGAAAAGTGTGGCGTTAAAATCATCCACAGTTCAGTGTACCACCCTCAGTCAAATGCTGTAGAAAAGGTACATTCAGTCATGAAACGGCTGCTACGCGCCCTTTGTTATGAGCAAAAAGAGGATTGGGAGGCTTGCTTGCCCGCAGCTATGTTCGCGCTTCGGATCGCTCCTCACGAATCAACAGGGTTTTCGCCTGCGGAGCTTGTTTACGGACGTGCTCTTCGCTCCCCACTTCGCATTGTTCGAGAATCTTGGGAGGGCCGGGCGGACGACCCTTCGGTAGTAGCATACGTGCTTGAGCTGTTAGACCGACTTCACGCAGCTCAAGAACTAGCGGAGCAGGAAATGCGCAGAGCTCAAAACAACGCTAAGCGCTATTATGACAAGACAGCCCGGACGCGAAGCTTTCGAGTAGGGGAAAAAGTGATGATACTGAAACCCTCACTGAAGAATAAACTTCAGGTCCAGTGGGAGGGACCTGTTGAGGTAGTTCAGAAATTGTCAGACACAAATTACTTGGTTACTGGACTGGGAAGGCGTAAAACGCAACAGGTGTACCACACTAATCTGCTCAAACCGTACCAGCAGAGGCATGCCGTTGTAAACATGTCGCTCAATCAACCGGAAGAAATGCCTATTGATTTCCCGGAGTTAACAACAGAAAACAAAGACATTGGCGAGACTATTAGTAACCTGGTAGAGCAGGCGGAGTTGGAGCCAGATCAGAAAGCGGAACTGAAGGAACTATTGTTTGACTTTAAAGAAACATTTTCAGACACACCTGGCAGAACCAAAGCCCTAGTTCATGATATTGAGCTGACATCTTCGGAACCAATTCGTTCTAAAGCTTACCGCGTTTCCCCGAGGCAACGGGAAATAATGGCCGCGGAGATAAACCGAATGCTCGAGCTAGGAGTGATCGAGCCAGGAGAGAGTGATTACACCTCGCCTCTGATCTTGGTTGAGGTCCCAGGGAAAGAGCCGCGACCGTGTATTGACTATCGGAGGCTCAACTCGATTACAAAGGACCAAACTTATCCAATTCCGCATATTGAGGAAAGGCTTGAGCAAGTCAGCAGTGCCAATTTCATCTCGACTTTGGATTTAGTCAGGGGATACTGGCAGGTGCCTCTAACTGAAAGGGCTAGTAGGCTTGCGGCGTTTATTTCCCCGATGGGAACATTTCGGCCGAAGGTCCTTAGTTTTGGATTAAAGAATGCCCCTTATTGCTTTTCTGGCCTAATGGACAAAGTGTTACAGGGTATGGAGGACTTTGCCCTCCCGTACCTAGATGATATTGCTATTTTTTCTTCTTCCTGGATAGACCACATGAAACACTTGCGAGCTGTGCTATGTCGTCTGCGTGAGGCCGGCTTAACAGTGAAGGTTGCGAAATGCCAATTGGGGCGCGCTGAGGTAGCTTATCTAGGGCATGTAATAGGCCAAGGCTACCGCCGGCCGTCAGAAGTAAAGCTGGCCGCAATAGACAACTTTCCCCAACCACGAACCAAGAAAGACATTCGGTCGTTTCTTGGATTGGCCGGTTATTATCAAAGGTATATCCCGCGTTACTCTGACATTGCAAGTTCCTTGACAGACGCTCTTAGAAAGACTGAACCCCAGACCGTAAAATGGGATGGGGCCAAGGAACATGCATTTTCTACGCTAAAGAAAGCACTAAAAAGTCAGCCAGTGTTGAGCGCGCCTGACTACTCTAAGCCGTTCATTCTTCAGTGTGACGCCAGCGACCGGGGTATGGGTGTCGTGCTTGGTCAGAGGGGAGAGAACGACCAGGAACACCCTGTACTGTATGCCAGTAGAAAGCTTTCTGTTCGTGAGGAAGCATACAGTGCCTCAGAAAAGGAATGTGCCTGCGTTGTTTGGGCTGTGCAGAAGCTAGCTTGCTACATCGCCGGTTCTAGGTTCACAATAGAGACTGACCACTGTCCCCTCACATGGCTACAGTCCATGTCATCGAAAAACGGCCGTCTTTTGCGCTGGAGCTTAGCTCTTCAACAATACACCTTTGATATCCATTACAAGAAGGGTAAACTCAACAGCAACGCAGATGGTCTGAGTCGTTGTCCCTAGTACCCCAAGGGCTTCAAAACGATTTTCTGCTTTCTATCCTCGATTTGAGGCCCACTAGTTTTCTGTATTTATCCAAACATGTGTCAAGTGTTTTGTTTAATGTCTTCAAAAGTGGCTGAGGTGGTGTTGCGACTCGGCGGGGGCCACAGGAATAAAGTTGAGGTAGAAGGAAATGACTTCCACAGGTGAATCTAAGTCTGGTGATTCTGAGTAGGGAATTGCCGTGTGCTTGCTCGTGTGTGGGTGTGCTTTCGGCGCAGTTTCCGCAGTTCCTCATTGGTGGTGGGCGGAAAATATGGTGGAGAGGGGTCACCTCATCCCTGCGAGCAACGCCCTCTTGGTCAATGATCATCGGATCCAGTGTTCGGGACAAAAATAATAGAGGAAGAGCCGACAAGCTGCAATACAGATCCCGCTGCACAGTACCTGCTGGCCACTGCACCTCGGGATCTTCTTTCCCCGGCGGAGAGGCTGTTAGGACCGGCGCCAGGTCTGACAATGGATCGGCGTTCCTTTTGATGTTCCTTTTGAGTCGCCACACGGGTGGGCGGCCGGTGTCCGCCATGTATTGTTCCCACCTGGCCGGAGGGTGCGGCGTCCTGCCGCCGCGGCGCCGTGAGCAGTTCGGGAGACCACCGGTGCAGCTTCTTCTTTGGAAGATGACGGCGGCGGCGGCGGCCGGGAATCGTCCCGCTAATTGAACGAGTCGTTCGGCACCCTTTGAAGCTTGTTTACGGCGGCCCTTTCGATGGATGCAGTCATCAACTCCAGACCCCTCGCCCAGCGACACACCTTGACGGGGGGGGAGCCGCGTTCGTGCCACATGGCCGTGCGGTGACCACGCTTCAGTTTTGAACGTTCGCGTGGACCGTGCGTGCTCGTCACCCTCGCGGGTAATGTGTGGTCCGTGATTGGACGGTGCCATCTGTACGCGGTCCCCGATCTAGGGATCTGGGGAGGACAGACCCTTTATAATGAGCCCCCACGGCTCATTCGGTGCTTTTTCGAGTGGAGAGCTCGCCATGTACGAAGAACGCCACTATATATCTAAACTTTCTTATTGACCTCTCTCTAATGTAAATAAACGTCTGTTCTCTGTTTTCCCATATAAGCATTGCTTCTCGCTATAAGGGACGAGTCCGATGGGAGCCAGCTACCAACGACGAGACCCACAGGACCCAGACCACAACACCGTATAGTAGCGAGTTGGCCGAGGTAAAGGCACCATCAGCCACTGGGAGGCAAGTGCTTCAGAACTAGCTGTTTGGTGGTTGTTGTGATCCTGCAGGGTCGCAAAAGATGCTTCGCAAAACCAGTTCTTCCTCAGTTGCAGCGCACGTTGGAACGTCATGGACGAACTTGAAGCTGCGAGCATAAAACAAAAATTGGGGCACACGGTACATGTTGCGTTTCTTTGCCACGCAGTACATTTCTTTGTCCCGTACATTTCTTTGTCACGTACATTTTCTCGCCAGTTTCGAGCCAGCTCGTGTCCTATCTCCCGTGCTGCTGGAAAGTATTAATTGTTGGGTTGTAAAGTATTACAGTGATTGAATCAGCGTAAACGGTACGTGAGAATGGTGCAGCATTGATGCGACCAATTGGCATGCTATGAACACTGGTTTCGGAGTTGTGTGAGTGCCATGGTATTGAGAGCCGTTAAGAACTTGGCAAGATGGCCTCATTATTTCTCATCGCTTAACAATATTTTACACGAGTAACGGCCATTAAGGCGAAAGCATCTTCCCCTTTTCTATTTGCAAATGTGTATGCGTTAACGCTTCTGAAATATGATTTGATTGATAAGTAATGAAAGCAACGTTGTACGCGTTAAGTCATGTGCGTTCGCATGAAACAATTCCCGGCGTCCTGGTCCTTGATGTGTCAAACACACAAGCAAACGTCACTGCATTTGCGGCGCGAGCAAGAAAATAACAGAACGAATCAAGTATCATGCACTCGGAGCGAAGACGTCGGGAACGGTGCCGTTTAGAAGTCCCGTATAGCTACGGGGAGTGAAAAATGTGACAGCTCCTCAATGATTCATTCCGCGGTATCCAAAACAGTGTGGGTGGTGGAGTAGAGGTTAAAAGCCGCGATGAAATACTGAAAGCGAAAGATCAAGAATGATCGCCGGCCTGTCTTCACAATCTTCACTCGCAGTACTCACTGGCAAGCCGGTTCCTCGTGAAGCACCACGAGCGCCCATATATACACGGAGAAAAACAAACCAATAGGCGATACGCCTAAAGAATTTATCGTTGCGCCCTCCTCCCGCCGTGGCGGCAGGAGAGAGTAAAACTTACAGTGGGTGTCGAAACACGTATGACATCACTGAAAAATGTGTTTTCTTAAACTGAGGCTTTGGAGGGCTGATGTCTATAGAATGAGACGACTGAAAAACTAGCGACTAAATTAGTGCAGCAGTAACGATGGTATAAGGCGCGTTGAATGCAGGGTTCTTCGCACTATAGAAGAGCAGTTGTGCATTCTCGAACTTCCTCGTAATCAACTGCGCATTAAGCTATTACGCTGTTGGGATTCTCACCAGTGTGTTGTTATCACCATTGTCATCAATCACCGTTATCTCCCATTGTCATCAATGGGAGAACAATCATTGCCTGAGCAAGCAGAAAGCGTCAATTGCAACGCTTCATGAAGTTCTCAGTCAGCTTGTCGTAAGTGATGTGGTGTTTGCGTCGACCACTTGTATTTTATTCAATTCTTTATCACAAATACCCTATAAAAGAAATGCTCTTGTTGAAGCATTCTTGAAGGCATCACATGAAGGTATCACTGGTTCGATCACTCTCTACGATAGTCACCGTTCTCTGAACCCAATTGTTTTGAAGCTTTTATACTTATGATACTACTTGCATTCGCGTTCTTTGCGTACACTAAATTTTGGACCTGATCGAATACGTAACGACATTACTATGGGCATTTGTTTAGCGCTTTTTGATGGGATACTTTTCAGTTACGAAATTTGAGTGAAAGAGAACCTGCGTACGGTACGTGAAAGAAAGAGGCGAAGTCTGAGGGCGAAATCTCAGCGCTGAAATTGATTTCACGACCACGTGTTGATTGCGTGTTTGCACGTGTGTTTAGTGAACAGTCCCGCGGGACAACCCAGCGTGGGAATGAGAAGATCCTCGAGACCCGATCTGCCGTAGACGTGGCGGACTTCTCGACAGGTGGCCGCCGACATTTTTTTTTCTCGCGTCGCGTGGAAGGACAACGGGAAACATTGTGCTCTTCCTGACCATTCATCACGACTCGTCGCTGCAGTGCCACCTCTCTGAGAGACTGAAGAGTCGCCAAGCCCGCGTTGTCCTTCGCGCTATCCCGTTCAGTCACGAATTATGATGCCCTGTCCGAAACGCATCGAATTAGTGTGACTTATTCCAAGGCACTCGGTATTACATTCCAAGTAAGAAAACGAAGGAAAACGTTCGTCTGTGTGAGTTCTGGTCATTCATGTTTATGAGTGTGTAACAGATTTTCTAATCACTCTGGCACCAATAAGATTCAATACTTGCACATAAGTGATCCGCTATTAGGCCGAAAATGCATGCACAGTTTGTTTTTTTTGTTTCTATATTTGTTCCGACCGAAGAAAAAAAATTTCACGTTGGTGTTGGAATGCGTCACGTCGAACACTATAGTCGAACATGGTAGTTCATCCAGCAAAGTGAGTCAGTGAAGCAATACACTGCATAATAAAGGTAAATAATTGGCAGCTGTCCACTCAGGAGGGCTGCACGAATGTGCACACTAAGTTTCACGCCATTAGATGAAACACATAGTGCGTGACGTGCCATTGAAGTTGGCGTTTCCATTTGTACGTACCCTGACTGAAAGGGTTGTAGGAGACTATATATAACGTGCGCGTTTGCAGCCAATGTGGCGGACATTAACGCACTGCGACGCCACCGAAATTTCTGTAAGGACGCGGCCAAGCTTGTCAGATGTGGCACCCTCTCAGATTCACTGTGGGTCAGCAAAGAAGTGCTCGAACATTCGCAATTGAACGGAATTGCAAATCCTGCAACAAGGCTATAGAAACGAGGACAATATTTAAAGAAGTCTGGCGGATGATTTCATGCGAACGTAAACCTGAGGCGAAAGCTAGTATCTCCAAAATTCAATGGTGCATCGCAAACCCTGCAATGGAATGAAAGACAGGAAATTGTGTGGTTTGTCCTTTTCTATTTTGTTTTTTATTTATTCTGCCTGAAACGCTTGAGTTCAATGCAGGCGATACATTGACCTGATCTTGGCGTTCAAATATCACTGGCCTAAAGGGAAACATGCCAGATTGGCCGAAATTTTCAGTGAATGAACTGGCATGGTGCCAAAAATGTTTGTGGATTCCAAATTCACAAAAAGCCCATTAACACTGAACCTATAAATCGTAGCTCGAAAGTAAATTGATGGAGCTCAGACAGTATAGTGTATAAATAATTCTGCACGTCAATCAGCTCATATTTATTTATTTATTTATTTATTTAAGGAAGTAATAATGACGGCATCACCATAGATGTCACAATTACCCGAATACCGGCCTAACTCTGAGAGCCTTGTTTTGTGGCTGTGTTGTCACAGTTGATTGAATATAGAAATTGTTTTTCGTGTTTGCGAATGATATTTCGTTATATGCCAAGTCCAATCACAAAACGCCGTTTGATGAATGTGGTGGGTTATTTGCATCGACATCACTCGCGCAATAGTTCGAACGGGCACTCGGTATTAAAGGCGAGACGACTACAGAGCGTTCTGTATTCGTCTCCTTATAGATGAACATTTGCACTGTGCCGTAAGTTGTTGTAGGTTATGATACCCGTTCAGCGCGCAGTGAATAAACATCGAGGTATTTCCTGAAGCTCACCTGGCAATGCATATCCAAGCAAGACAAGGTAAATCTTAAAATCGCGAGTCGCTTTGAACTGTCGCGCGTGCTCTCTCGCACGCACGTGCACATGCACACCACACGTGCACTCACACACGCAGACACACACACACACCATGCACGAAATACCATTAGCCTACCAGTTTGCCGGCGGTGAGGCTCGCTGAGCATATATATCTCTTGCGAGGCATAAAAGGCCCATCCCACATGCCTTTAGCCATTTAGGAAGGAACCCCCATCGATGTATGGCAGGGGGCGTCGGTTCGAGCTACGGGCAAAATAAAATATAATGACCGTCATTGTAACGACCCCACCCAAAGTGGGAGATACACACTTACACAAAATACTTTAAGCAGAAGAGGAAGAAGAAGAGGAGAAGAGTGAGAGTGTACGGACGCACGCATATAGCAGACGCGTGGCGTCGAAGCGCCTGTGACGCCATCGACAGCACCGATCTCGCGGCAATGGCTATGCAAGGGCGCTTCAGGGCACCAAGTGAGAGGGTGTGCGTTACGCAGCCATGTTCGCATAACCGGGAGCTCCTGGCCGACCTCTACGGGATCCTCTGCGGGTCTATTTCGATGCTAAGTGAGCAAATGGATGATCGTTTATAAAAGAATCCGATCAGGCCCATAAATCGCGCCGCGGGTGTACAGCAAACATATATGTAGAAGGACGAAGTCTGCGGCATGGCGATACCTTCCAAAAGGCTGCGTCCCATTCGCAGCAAGAATTAAATTTGTCGTTGTGTATCGCACCATAAATTTCTGCAAACGCACCTGTCCTTTTTAACTTTGCTACGCTTAAATTTCTCCTTAGCCCCCTGTTCACTTTTTCTGTTCGTTCATTTCAAGTGCGCAAACGCTGTACATTACATTTTTTTTTGTCGGTTGTAACACTATATGTTCGGCTTACTGACAGTGCTCTGAGAGTATTGATAAAGATGTATTGAATTGCTCTTGCAGTGACAGACGAGTGAGGCAAAGCCGCAAAATATATGAGGTACAGAGAGGATAGATCTCGTATACATCGTACACTTTCCTCGATTGCGATTGCTGCATTAAGATATCTCCTTACCCGGCCCTTCCTGCGGGGCACCTTATCGCCATGGAATGATTTGGCGCGTACGCGGAAGTCCGCCGAGCGAAAATTCAACATGTGCGTATGTAGGGCTTCATCGGATAATTGATCGAGCTAGTAGTAGAACAAGATTTACGCTGTTAAAATGCGGACTGTGAAGCTATATGGAGCTGCGACATTTCATCTATTTCGTGTGTGTGTTTTCGTTCTGTCCACAGGTGTAGCGTCTCAATGTCTTGTTGACCGGGCCTCATTCGCACTCCTTGTGCGGCCGTCCGCGTCTGAATTGGGTTTTCATTCACAACAGGTGCGGGTGAGTTGCTCAGAGGACTTCAAGTTGAACGGCTGTGCCGCCGAAGGCCCCCAAATAAACGAAATTCATTTATTTACGGATCTTAGTGCTACCCGCGACCATTGACGCCAGTGTTGCTCTCGCTGACTGGTTCACCCTCCGAGACCTCTTGACGCCGTGCAGCTCTCGCCCTGTGCTGCCCTGGCCTTGGACTTTTTTCATGAGCTTCCAACTTTCCTATCCCCTTCTTTATCTGTCGCTTGCCTGCCCTGCTTCTTTGTCTATATCATTGCACTATTCCTTTATTCCTCCTTCCCCCTCCCTTAAAAGGCACTGCGCCGTGTCATCTAAGATGCAGACAGTGGGACTCGCTCGCTGGATTTCGTGCCGACCGGTTGTGCCCCAGCGATCTCCGACTACAGTGCAGCTCTGGCTGCCTGGCTCGCCCTACGTCATCTCCTGACGCCGACAAGAGCTCTTGCTCAGTGGTGCCCCGTCCTCGGACTTCTGCGACCGTGTCCATCTTTCCTATCTTCTCCTTGTTTCCGTATGTGGCTGTCCCTGAGGCCCCCTCTCTTCCTGCTCCTCTCTCTATCTCTATACATTTAATACTCCCTATCCTTTTAAATACCTCCTTATCCCCATCTCCTGCGCAGTACTGTAAAGGTGCCCCCTATTGAGAGGGAGGCAATAACGGAACTGCACTTATTTCTTCCTTTTCCCCTTTCAAAAATTACCTATGTAAGAGGCAGACAGAAATTGAGAGCTGTTTTCCTCTTCTCGAAAACCACTCATTCATTCAACAGATGCAATGAGCGTGGTTAACAGTGAGTTTAAGGAATGAAAAATTGGCCACCTCGCGTTGACCGAACGTACCGTGGCTATCGCTGCCCAAGGAGGATTAAATAAAGAAACAAAAACTTTGTAGAGATACTTCAGAAAGAATGCGTCTTGGCGCTGTTTCGAAGGAGCCTGCCACCATGTAACTATCTGTGAATTCCACCTTTCTCTGAAAGGCTTGGTGAAATAAAGACGGCAGCTTGTTCGGAGGCCCAGATTAGGGAGCATGAGAGGGAGTCTTCGTGCCTGGTTTCGCACGAACGGCACCTCGGAAATCAAAGCGAGCCGAAGTGAGCGCGGCGTAATTCGGAGCGTCCAGGGCGTCGTCAGCGGGTAAGCGATGAGCGAGCGCCGAAGGCGTTCGAGATGAACGACGACGAAGCGATGTGACTTACGAAGCCAGCTTCGTATCTGGCGCCGACCGACCCACGCGATTCCTAAGATGGAACGCGTCGATGTTCCCCTGGGGTCTTAAGCAGATGCCGATCCCGTATGGAGCTGCAGCACGAGCCGCCTCGGATCGCTTGCAAGGCACTCATCCGCGGGAGGCCAACAACGCCGAGAAGGTGAGAGAGAGGATGAGAAGCGGCCGAGGGCGAGCAAGGCCCGGCAGGGAGTACAACTTTTTAAGAGGCGCGTCGGCAGGCAGCAGCGACAGATGTCACCGGTGCGCTTTTAGTGCATCCCGCTGCGACGACTTGCGGTCGTGCGGCTCTACGCCGCGGATGGGACCGTAAATCAGAGGGCTTCTCCGCGCACCTCTGCCTGGCATCCTCGACAGGGAAGGAACGGAAGGCGGCCCCCTTTTGGAAAGCGCGGGGGCCAGTCGCGAGAGGCGCGCCGTCGGTGGGCGGAGCGCGCTCGACTTCGTCCACATTCGTCGAGGCCCTCTCAGCCAGCGCTGTCGCCGACGTCGCCGCCGTACGTTGCCCTTCCGACTGCGGCCCGCGGCGGCGGTGAACGGAAGGGAAGGACCCGCTCTGCCAGGAATGCCGCTGTTTGTTGACAAAGGGCAGAGCGCGCACAAGCCGAGCTCTTTCCTTGGTCTGCCAACGCCGGCTGCCGGAGAAGGGCCGTCGGGCGATAGGTCTGCAAGGAAGAGTGATGTAGGAGCCTTCGAATAAATGAGAAGCAAGAGAGAACACTGTAGCCGACCACGACCGCCGCGTGTATATGTTTGTGCCGCAGAACCCGCTGAACGAAGCGTCCGTCTAAGATCGGCGACGATTCATCAGGGCCTTTCGGCGTGGTAGACCAGGCGGGACCGCTGGCGGAACGGCACCCCCGCGTGTTCTGTACGGGGTCATCCTTAACCCCCCTTTTGCACACCAATTCATCGATGTTCAATCACGCAACTGCATTCAACATTGCGATCTGCACACTACGCGCATCATGCGTCCACCGGTTCCCGCTTCGTCAAGAAACGAAGGTTCGAGAAGAGCTGCGAAGGGGCACGAGACGTTTGTTTTCCATGCGATAAGATCGTAGTCAAACATTCGCGTCGCTTCCGTTTCTCGCCCCGTACGTATAGCAAGTAACAAACCTTAAAATCAGAGAGGTGTGTCGCACTTGACTGACGGGTCTCGACTGCGTGAATCGTTGATGCCTTTGGTGAGATAGCGAGTGTCACACAAACACCTCCTGGCGCTGCCAGTCGTCCCGGCTCTCTTATAACAGCACAGGGAGGGCGGCAAGCACCGCGAGTCACGAATACAGGAGTGAAGATGCGAGACAGTTGAACTGCGTCTTGTGAGGGTGTGTGTGTGTGTGTGCCTCGTTTTCGAATGTACAAGGAGGAGCTGCAGAACGGCTCCCCCAAACTGTGGAGGACTCGCGAGCGTGGATGCTGGGTTCGGGCTAAACATCTGTCGTTTTGCTGCGAGGGTCGAAGTAGGGAGGGTGCGCCAGCTTGGAAAACGTTTCCGCCGGTAGCTGACCAGCAGAGGAAATACGCCCGAGGGATCGGAAGGAGGGGGTCCAGGGCCTGAAAACGAATTTGTACTTCGGGCAGACAAGCAAAAAATCAGCGAGAGCACAAAAAAGCGGGGGAGAAAGGAGCATTCGGTTACGAGCGAGCGGTGCTTCTTTTGGGGTAGTTGGGGAAGAAGAATGTTTTTTGGGCGACAAGGTCTTCCACTCACTGATGCTGCCGATTCTTCTGCGTCCTTTCTTTTTTTTCGCATCTTGCATATATTTACTTTATTGGTTCGCTGCCTCCTGAATTCAACGTAAAACGTACCCTGCCTCCACTAGGTGGTGCCTTAGGGTTTATGCGAATCTCTCGAGGTCCGCCAAGTGCGAGAGAGTTTTCAAAAGAGGTAAATAAATGAAGAAAGAATAAAAAATAGATGCAAACATGCAACAGCCGAAAACGAGCGAGCGCTTAGAGAGGACGAAGCTTCGGGCTGCGGCGTCTCGGGTCCGTTCTCTTTCGGCCTTTATTATTTTTTTTTCGAGATCTGCGGCACCACTGTGGAGCAAAGGGAATTGGCCTGACACTGGTTCGAGAAGAAAGAGAAAAAGAGAGAGAGATTGGTGGAGGAGGGAGTGCATTGCGTACGCAAGCATTGAAGCGTCAACTCGGACAAAGTGGATCGCAGGACGGTGGCTCCGTGGGTAAGCGAGTTTGCTTGCCCCCGGGTTCCTCTGGGAAGCGCGGAGGAAAATGCCGAAAGTGTTAGACTGAACCAGTGGCTGCCGCAGAAAGATCGAGACATGAAAAGTGAGATATCGCGAGCTCTTCCGAACGCCGCAATGCATTCCTGAAGATATGCTCTCTGCTTTGGTTATGTGTCTGAGGCCGGCTTGTTTTATCCGGATAAGCCTTTCTGCGCTTGTTTGTCGTCTTCGCTTTCCGTGCGCGAGAAATGGCTGTTTTATACCGTAACGCGAAAACCCTTTCCCCGCTTAGTATATTTTGTTCGTACTTCTCAGTAACGTCACTTGACACAAGTGAGAATACTTCATAGTTCTCCGCAGCTGGCTTTTCATACATGGTTACAGATACCTCTGATGAGACTCTTTGATACCTCTTGGAGAAGCTCATAACAAATGCATACAATGCAAGCGTTACCCTATATATAGAACTTCAGCCTGGTGCAGGCTGCCAGTGCTGTCAATGAAACTGAAGCGATGCACGTCATATTCTGATTACACTGATTCCTGAACTAATTCCTGTAGGGTGATTATGAATTGAGTGGATGAGTCAATGAAGAAGCCTAAAACCAGGAATGTTATTCTATCTCTTAAGAAACCGAGAAAGCGCTTGCAAAATGCTTCATTTATTGAAATTTGCTTGCTATTCTAGGTGCTGTATGATGGTTGTGGTCTATACTACACTAGCGCGCACGCACGCACGCACGCACACACGCACCACACACACACACACACACACACACACACACACACAATATTTATTGCTCTGCCCCGCCGCGGTGGTCTAGTGGCTAAGGTACTCGGCTGCTGACCCGCAGGTCGCGGGTTCGTATCCCGGCTGCGGCGGCTGCATTTCCGATGGAGGCGGAAATGTTGGAGGCCCGTGTACTCAGATTTGGGTGCACGTTAAAGAACCCCAGGTGGTCAAAATTTCCGGAGCCCTCCACTACGGCGTCTCTCATAATCAAATAGTGGTTTTGGGACGTTAAACCCCACAAATCAATCATCAATATTTATTGCTCTATCTGTAAATCTTGTTAAGGCTCGTGACCCCTCACAAAGGTCGACCGCTCTTTTATGGCGTCCAAAGTATAGGCATTGTCATGGGCATAAATTTTCCGAAGCTCGAAACTTAAGTCCCGTTGAAGACGCAGTGCCACCTTCTGAGATTATATGCGTATTGTCGGAGGTCACGCAGAACATAATTTAAATCTTCTGGGGCGTTAAATCGAATGCTTATTGATGAGTCAAACAGTTTTAATTTGCCTCTGAAAGTAGCTGATATAGGAGACATTTAGTCTGATGCAGTGTAGACATATTTGTTCTTGTCTTATGAAGGTTTCACGGCATGTACGATCCCACAATCGATAAATGTTGCACACGGGTCCGTACGGGTGATTTGTATCTGTGCAGAGGGATCAGTGGAAGCGCCAAGCGTGCGCTTATATTATGGTCACCGCGTATTTCCTAGAGAATGGTATCTCGACCATTTCTCGCGAGACGTCGTGTCCAGCTTTGAGAGCACGATCAAGTAGCACGGTTCCCTTGTATTCCGCAAGTAGACTGATACTCGTTGCAGAACAATGTTGCGTTACACTAAGCAAGCTTTCTTGCATAAATGTTTGATGTCCGTCACTGGCTCTACAGGAGCCTCTATGTGGAAACAACGATTGTTGTTCTGTTTAGAAGTGACTGTACAAGCTACAGTGTTGCACAGACTTATAAGGTATATATGGGCGAAGGTTCCGTTGAGTGGCATTTTGAGAGCACCGCTCCGCAACTGACTTCCCTTTGTTGTGGTCGCGACCACCACTGTAAGGAGTACAGACCACGCAGGTGTGTGCTGATGATTTAGGACAGCTGATACAAACGCCATAATCTTTGTTCGGAGGCATAAAAGGCAAGGGGCGGTGCACAAGCGCTTTCAAAGGACGGACACCACTGAACGGGGCGGCCGCACCTCCGGTTCAGCTCGTGGCCGCAGTGAACGAGAATAAAGTAGAGCATAGAGGGGCTGCTTGGCGATCGCCCATGAAGCGAAAGATCGAACAACCCACTAGACTCCCTGGCTTGTGCTTTACAAGCAGAAACGTGATGCCCATCTTCAAAAGTTTCTCGCACACAGGCTGTAGGGTTGAGAAAACAAGCTTTGCCTGTGTTATATACAACCGTAGATTGGGAAGCAAGACATATGAGGTGCAGTCTTCATTTCTCTTTGTTGTGATTGCTTTTTTTTCATTTCTTCTCACGCTGCAATGAGATACTGCACATGGAACGAAGCACTGGCGCGTCACAGCCGATCTGCTTATTTCTCCCATCCGCACGCTCGTTCTGTGATTTCCTGCCACTGCTGCCAAACGCCCTTCCATTCTGCGTGACCTTTATCCATTGCCGGGGTAGATGAAAGCGATACCCCGCTGACGGCTCCATTAGACGGGCAACCCGTGTCTTGAAATCCCACGCAGAAATCGCGGCGTCTTTGTCCCACCTTCCACGGCTGTTGCGCCCTCTGTTCGGGGCCATGCGGTTACACGCAATAGTTTTATTCTTAGTCTCGCTTCGGCCTAGTGGCAGCACAATAAATGGTCACGAAGCGTGAGAAGGGAAAGCGATGCCATCGTTCGGAGGGCGAGCCTTCTGTGACGAGGTGGGCCGACCTCACGACCTTTCCATAGCATGCGGAGCACCTTGAACGTGGCCTCCCAATTGCGTGGCCGCCCATGCCGTGATTGGGGAGGTATTCTTGGCCTTATAGCTGCAACATCCGCGTCTAAGGGCTTGGGCGTTGCATGGGAGACCTGCAATGTATTTGCTCCGCTCGAATACATCCTGACGCTCCCTCTTCCATATGAGTCCATATTTCCTATCCCATTCACTTCCTAGTCCTTGGTTCAATGAGGCGACCTCTATATAGAGGAATATGTGTCGCACCACCTTTCGAAGCATATAAGTATATATGGTTTATCAACTCCATTCCTTCTTTGAAAGCAAGCTTTTGTCTTGGGCTGTTGTTCGCCAGCGTTTCAGGGATGGGTGGGCCCGAAAACTTGATATCAGTGGTCATGAATGCGGCCTTTTTCCAAGCGTTTACGCTTTTAAGTATTATTGACTGCGTTGTTCTGGCTCATCAATTTCTTAATGACGTTTCAGAAGCCACGTCTCACTAATGAAAATATATTCGAAATGGTTGTGCTACTGAATTTATTGGTGTAATCCTTGATTACCAGCTTCTGTCTATACACGAGACACGCAAGTTATTGGTTTATGGAAACTTTTCATTAACAGAAGCAACCTACAGGAACTGAGGCTGACCTCATTCAGCAAGGTTAATCACCAGCCTCTCTTTCTGCACACTGGGGAAGGATGTTTTGTAACAAAGAACTAATTAACAATCTTTTATTGTTTAAAAAAAGAAGAAAACAGCACGCTCAGCTGGTTCGGTCAGTGTAACTCAGTCACCTAACTTCTGAAGCAATAAACGGATGAATTGTTTGCGAGCATTGCTCGAACAATAGCTCTAATCACATTGCGTATTCTGGGAAAAGGGCTTGATGTGGCGACATTGTCCTTAAGCCAGGGGCATTCAGCAGTTTACGTGGAAAAATCAAAGGTGTAGAATAGACACTCGAATTTGAAGGACTAGTTTTTTTTCCCTAAACAAGTGCACGGCTACAATAATAAGCAAACATATCCGAGCTGATCTTGCTGTACGAGACATTGTGGCGCGGCTTCCCAGCCAAGCTTTGTTGCCTCGGCATGAGATTAAAGTCGATGGAATGTCTGATTCAAGCTGCGTCAGCACTGATCAAATGGCTAATTCGATGGACGCCAACCCACGAAGGTGTCTAATGCCACCCGAGGCAATTTCTGTGGTGCGCAAGATGCAATTAACACTGATTTTTCTCACAATGTGCGGAAAATCATCTCATCCACTGGCGTGATTCGGACAAGCGACCGACGGCGGTGGCTGATGGAGGCATCGAACTATGCTAGCTGGTACCAACTGATCCAAGGGTCATAACATAACCGAACCGCTCAGAGAGGAGAGAAAGCGAAGAACGTCTGGTCTTCGTATTCCAGCGTTAGCTTCTTAAGCTCCTGGCGCCAGTGCCAAATATGCAACACTTCTGCTTATGTGTATGTAAATGTGTATGTGTACGTAAATGCTGCATTAACTCACCGCCGGTTTTTTTCATCCTTAAGCTCTGCGCTGATGTGGCAGCAAGACCCGATGACCAACAGCATGCAGCGGACACATATAAGTATACGCGGCTATATCTGATGCTAACAACCAGTCAGTTATTGTTTTTGTGAGAAAGATAAAGAAAAACACTGCGGAAAACTTTATGATAGCCCTCCTAATAGCGACTCGTATACCGTATACTTCATTTCACTCGCGATCACCCTTTCTCGCTCACTCGCCCCTCCCACCGGGAAGAAAAAAAAAAGACCATGTTTCCGCTCACTGAGAAATTACAAAAAAAGGGTGGGACTTCATTGTTTCACTTGCGTCGTGCACTGCCAAGAAACTTTGAAATATTCCGCTTTTTCTAACGTGAAAATTAGTGCCGTGACGAATTGCACATACCAGCTTCAGGCTAAGCTTTCTGTTATTGAGCAACAAAGATGTATATGATTTTTACTGCCATGTCTCCGGTCCTTCGCTTTCTTTGGACCACGCGTACAGCCAATTCTTTTCTCACGCCTCCGTAATGTATTCTGTTTATAAGGTCTGGCTAGCGATCTGACAACATTCACGACGCCTTTTTGGCCTCGCGACATGCTGAATTTAGCGAAGATTTGTCGCGGCAGTGTTAGCTTATTCAAGAACGCATTTTCTGTCGGTAATAAAATACATAATAAAATAAAGAGAATTCATATAGATTGGGAGGATTTCACTTTCATGATTTTGCCTTAGATATATCTATGGTCGATATACAAATTCAAAGCACTTCTTCCCTTCCCCCCTCGCTCAATTGCTCCTCCAAAAAAAGAGAAAGAATCGCACAACTTTAAGCACCTTAATACTACTTTCCGTAATTGAATAACGCTTCCCTTTTTGCTTTTGCAAGGAAGTAAAGAAAGGACATTGACTCAACATAGGGCGAGGGCCATCCTTGAGCGACCTTCAAATAAGTCTGATCGTTCTCTCACTCGCAGCTTCAAGATGGGGCTTCTCTTTCAGTTCTTATCGATGCTCTGCTGTTCCCAGCTTTCCAGAACTGGCTCTCACAAGAAAAGCCGTAAAAAGACAGTCTCGTGCGGCTTCGCTACAGCATCGCGGCTCCATCATCGGCTTCCGGTGGATTCCGGAAAGAAACGGATTGCTCGCCAATAGTCGGATCATCCGTTTCGCACAAGGCAGATAGCGTTCGTGCGTTGCGCGATTCTTTCTCCAACATATCTGCGTGATTATCTGCAAACGAACCGTCTTCCGGCGTGCTTGTCTACCTGACGCAGAGAGATTCCGTTTCTGTACGTATATTCGAATTGTCGCCTCCTACAATCACGGATCACGTTCGCTATTCATTGCATAACCGGATTGCCGTTCATTTTTTTAACGTTCTTACTTTATTGCGAGACCATACTTGAGGCAGCCAATCGGTTTTCGTTGAAAACGCACTTGAGTGATCGCGTATGCTAAGGAGAGGCAGACGTGTCCTCGACGAAATGCGCTTTCGGGTGTTTGCATGCGTAACTTTTGCGCGCCTAATTAAAGGAAATGAAAGTCCGCAATCAAGGAACGCTTCCAGGCTTGGTCCTTCCGTATTCTGAGTGCACGAAAGGCGGTTGCACAAAACGATCTGTCTGATTCAATGAGATTGATGGATATTTGGGGTTTAACGTCCAAAAACCACGATATGATGAGAGACACCGCAGTGAAGGGCTCCGTAAATTTAGATCACCTGTGGTTTTTTACCCTGCACCGAAATCAGAGCCCACGGGCGTACAGCATTTCCGCTTGCATCGAAAATGCAGCCGCATCAGCCGGGATTCGATCCCGCGACCTGCGGGTCAGCAGCCGAGTACCTTAGCCACTAGTACCACGGCAACGGGGGGATCTAAGGAGAATGAAAGCAAGATTGCGAAGTCATGTTTCCAAAAATTTCCATGCCTTTTTACAAGAACATTACTGTAGGAACATAGTATTTGATATATATATATCTATATATATATATATATATATATATATATATATATATATAGCAGCGTTGGCTATTGTCCGCGAGCTCTTACTGGTTCTTCCAAAGGAAATATCTTTACAAACTATAGACCTTCGTCTGCATAAGAACATAAGAACAAATACACATGTCTATGTGTTTTGAGATGGCCGGCGCCGGGATCAAGAATGCTGGATGTATATACATATAATCGCTTCTATATATATGTGGTTTCGCTACTGCTCCTCACTTCTCTGTTTACATGGTCCAATATTCCTCATATATACATTGACCATCTTTTATCGCCAAGGTGATTCACTTAACGCTTCCGGCGAATGACGTTTGACCTCGCTATTTGCCGGTATCTTCTTCAGATCGTGACCAGGGACAAAAGTTGGCAGGAGGCTCCTCAAAGAAAGAAAGAATAGCCGAATATTGCTATCTATAGCATTCAACAAGCTCTAATGCACCGGTTCACTTCATGCACCCAATGACACTGCCGACCCCTTTTACTCCGATAAAGTTTGACCAGAATCAAGGGCTCGCTCGAGATGTTTTTGTATACAGTTCAGCGGGCGCCCGTCAGTATCACTTTTTATGAAATGCGCTTCTGGGCCGCTGTCCCATCTTAGGTGAACGCAGAACTGGTCATGCGGGTGCGCAAGCGTAAACCTGTCATCCCGACAGCCAGGCGCCTTCTAAATTGATCCCGTCAACGCCTCGTGATTAACGCCGCATCTTGTCCTCTTGCTCCCGTCTATCGCGCGGGTACGCCTTTACCCGCATCCTTTTTGTTTTTTCATGATATTTTACTTTTTCGTTGAGTAGAGAAGACCGGCCGAGTACGGGTCGCTCGGCTAACTTCGGTATTCGTGGATGAAGAGTGGTTTCCCCACTCTTCTCTTATCATCCGCTGCTCCAAACTTCACTCAATGACTCGATAGACGATTCGCGAAAAAATTCTTCTACTTTCAGATATCAGCGTTCAGCTGTCTCATACAGCGCGCAAAATATGCAGCGCGGTGACTCGCCATAGATTGCCCTAATGCAAGCAGACGATACTGCTAATTCGCTGCAGTGTTAATTGTGTTACACGAGGCTCGTCTCACGGAACACCGCTAGTCTGCTACAGCGCAGGGATGTCGTTTCAAACTTCCAACTGTCTTTGACGCTGGACACGTGCAACTCACTGCCGAAAGTGTGTTGGCACTACAGCGACTGTTTGCGAGTAAATGAGCTGTTGTAAGAAGGTGACCAGATAGCAAACTGGTACATTTAAACTGCCTGAATCAAACTGGCAGAAACCTTGGTCTTACTGTCTGCAACTAACCCTCAGAGTGTTTGTGCTCTGCGTGTTATTCCGTGCCCACTCTGCCAGTGGGGTACGCCATCGGTAAAGCCTATCAAGTTTGACCTGTCTGTGTTGGAATAAAGAAGAATGGGTGTGTGGAGGCAGTATAGGGATTGCATATCTACCGCTCGAGGAAAGATCAGGCTTTTGTGCATAGTTCGTTGCAAACGTGCGGGTTATTGAGAATGCGGGTAGCGTATGGGCACCGGAATAACAGGCGTGGCCGTTCCGAAGTGCTGCACGGGCTGATTAAGTGGAGCAAGAAAGCTGCTCAGATGAGATAAGCCGCATTTTTAATGTTTTTGCGGTTTATGTGTTTTGCAAACGTGGTTCCTCCTTAAGAGAAATAAAAAACGATATATCGAATGCGCACTCGTTCGTCGCAACCAAGGGAAGTATATGGCACACGTTTCATAAACCTCGAAGAAAGTGTCGCCGGAACACAAATTTCTGGTTGATGAAACAATGTGAGAACGGGATTAGTGATCAATACCGGTGATAGATAGGTGCATTATGTATTGCTAAACAGGACGATCGGCCGTTTCTCGAAGTGATGAGGAGGAACACGCCAGCAAAAGGGTATGCTTAACACCTTACACAGCCAACACTCATTAAACATTTATTTGGCATGCTCTTTCATATGGAATTACTATATTTCCATTCTATCGTTCTATTGCTACAAGGAAGTGCATTTGCCTTGTTTTAGATATCACCGAATGTGGCAAAATCCTTAAATGTGGGAGAGGTACGAAACTACACCTGCACCGTGATTAAGCGCTCATCACCTGAATGTTCATTTGAGCTGGTGATGCAGACCGTAGCAAATTGAGAAAAAAATAAAGTAGTTCAGAACGCAACAAAAAGGAGTTGCGGTGCCTCCCAAAAAAATTTCTCCGAAGAGCGCGCACAAAATACGGTACCTTATAGTGAGGCCTGTATCTAACAAGTACGCACTCAAATTATTATGAAAGAGGATTAAAACGCTCATTTAGTGCAATGCATTACAAGTGCTGTATGATCACCATTTCTCGTCTACCGTAGTGTCCCTGGCCTTAAATGTTCGATTATGATTGTCATGTTTATCAGTACGGACGCTATAGCTGCAGGTAGATAAGAAAGGAACCACCAAATGAATGCTATTTTAAACGAGCTAACGTCAAAAGCAATACTCTCACCACATACGCCGCATTTACTTCCACGTGACACGTATATAACGCTCTTGACAAACGAGCGAGTTCTTAATCCTCAACCATCGTTCGCGCACTCGAGCGGCTTTTCTCCTAATCCGTGAAATCGCGCCAGTCGAGCCCATCCGCTTCTGAGCTATATATACTTCAGACGCTCCGTTAATTCCACGCTCCAATATATATATACCGTACATTTAGCGAACCCATCGGCAACATACAGAAACGCTACTGCATCTGGCCACTCCAAAAGCTCCATCGCTGGCGCTGGGTATTGAACGCACCGTGTGCGTATAAACTGTACGGTCGAACTTCGGAGCACCGAACGACTCCACTCCTGCCTCGAGTGGGTAGGCCTGCATGTGATCGTTTATGGAGGGTGGTACGAGTGTTGGGACTGGGTTTTGCTAATCGGCCGACCCGTCCAGGGAGCGCCGGCAGTGCGGCGAATCGCCACCGGCCGCTGTCCTAAAAAAAAGACAAAAAAAAACGCGACCAAGCCTTCGTCTCGGTCTTTTCTTTTTGATCACCTATTGCACCCGCGCGTACCCTTTTATCGACGGCTTCTGAAATGAGCGGCTTGAGCGATGCCGCTGCTGCCCCGAATGTTATTGCCACCGAGTTGAGTTCTTCGTCCCACGGCAGTCGAAGTTGCCAAGGCTCTCTTCCCACGTCATAGCGCGCCGTCATTCGGGTAAGCTGCGGCGACTAACTAGCTTATGCAGGAGGCAGTACTGGTTACGCACCTGCCCTGGCTAGTTGCTCTTTTCTTTTGCGGTAGCTACCGGCTTATATACGCCTACATGGTTATCCTGGTCCAAGTTAATCAGTTGCTGATTAAGTTCGACGTTCCATTAAAAGGTTCGTTGTAGAAATTGACAGGAATTAATGCACCGTGACAGGCCGGCATTAATCTTGACCGTCATTCGCTTCTGCATGTAACACGTATACGATGCGCTTGTAAATGCACGTGTGTCTTTCTTTCTCTCTGTCTTTCTTTTCGTATGTGTGTGTGTGGGGGGGGGGGGGTGGTACGCTTCGACGATACGGTAATTATGCAGTAAAACATAAAAAAAAATGTGTATCCATGTGACTAGTTCCCCGGCATCTGAAAGACTCTAAACACCCGCTCCACAGGGTTTGATAACTCACACAGTTTCCGAAATGGCGAAAAATGCTCGCGGCAAGAGTGGAGTTCTCTCGTAACATGTGGCTCCGTTATGGCATCGGAAGCATCTGTAAGATTAGGTTTTACGTGTACATTTTCAGTACAGTGTGCACACCTACCTGCAAATGAGAGAAACTATGGTGGTGTTTCTATAGTGCCTGATACCGCAGCACTATCTAACTTGTAAGGCAATGTCGTCTTGAATTTCCTGTTGAGTGTGCACGAAAGCTACTTCTTTGTTTTGCTTTTAGAACGTAGAGCCTGTAATACCAGGAAGTATTTACCTGAGTTACAGTAATCAAAGTTATTGATAAAAAAAGTTACGCATTCTCAATAGAATCCTCGAGAGAGAGAACTGAAGAAAATGATCGTATGTAAGGATAGGCCTATTTTCGTTTTAGAACATATCCGGTATAGCTGTTTGTCAGATATTAAAGGCCTTCATTCGAGGATAGATAAAGACAAATTATCTAGAGAGAAAGATAACTAGGAATGAAAGGTACTCTACAATACAAAGGTAAGATATGTATCTGCATATATCTTACCTGGTACTCCTCTGCACAGCGAAAGCAGGCAAAGGCAAAAAAGAACAGAAAAAGAGCTGTTATATACAGCATTAGCTGCCTAAAGCCCATACAGTGTTGCGTAGCAAGAAATCAAGAACCATCGACAGTACTTGTTGACAATCATATCTGGCGATGGAGAAACACTTTGTGCACAAAAAATCTTGAAACATTTATTTCTTTTAATGCTGTAACTTCAGTTTTATACTGATTATTAAATAATCCGTTTAGTGAAAAATATAGAAGTATAAACTGGCTCCAGCTTATACAACTCGCTTGTGTACAAGATAGGTTGGTTGGCGGATTTAGGTGTTTTCTTACCGGCGGGGTCATTTGCAGCCTGTGTTTACCACGTGTAATTAGGAATCCGGATGTATCGGAGCATTTTGGAGCATGTAATAGAGTTGGTATTAAAGGGCACACCACAGATTTTTTACATTGGGAAGCTTCAAATTTCGTATATTTAGCAGGACCTCATAATATTTTTCAACAGCAGTGTTAAACGACTTTGTCGTTTTGGTGTGCACACCAGCAACATTAAACACTCTTCTCTGTGTGCAACTGACGTAGACCCCAAATTCGTTAAAAGGTTACCCCAGACTCGACCATGAACTGTAACAGCATTAGAATACAGAACGCACTTACATGCGGTGCCACACACATGGCGTAACCACTGCGGTGTTATCTCTGCAACCAAGGACGTGTTATCGTTCTGCAAGCGACGACGCGCAACGGAGAGGTCAACAAACCACGCTAATCGAGTTGATATCGCGGCTCTTTACTGACTTACAAGTGCAGGAAAGGGTAAGACTGGACAACTTGATGTGTTTTTACATTTTTTATTTCACCAGGATTTATTGTGCTCAGGTCCCTTCTATCTTGATCTTTACGATGCATCGCAATTACTGACAGATGGAGAAATACGGTAATGCGCGTGTATTCACCGTAACCGGTTCGGATATAAGTTCCGCCTCTGTGTCGTATATGCGACACCGACAGTATCGACGCATGGCGCCGACTTACTGGACGAGAAGATTCATTTAAAGGTCGTGTTTGTCGTCGAATGTTTCGGTTTTTTTTCGTGCTTTGCATTGCTAAGGGCGTGCAGTGACGAGGCAGCTGAGTCAAGAAAATATTACGGAGTTTTAGCTTGTACGTATACTTCTTTACGTTAACTTGTTACCGGATACCGGTTTGCGTTTACCGTCTTACCGGAACGGATATCTTTCAACGTTTTAGCTCCTCATGCGTGAACTTTTACGTACGTACGTAAACGCGCATATCTTTACGTTTTCTCAAACCATAAATGGTGATGCTAACTGCATATAGACTGCATTTAACTTAGATAAGATTGAATCACCGTTGTGCGAAATCATGAGACGTTCTTCTATGGCATAAAGTATTCTCGTATGCGCGAAAGAGTGAAAAATACAAGGCTACTGCAATCATGATGTTGACATCTTGTGACAATTCGTGCAACCACAGTCATGAACACGTTGGCTTATGCGTAATGTTTTTGAGGTGAAAATGATTATTAAAAAGATAACTCATTTGTAATAACACTGCTGTGCAGTTTTTGCAGCAGACGTACAATGCACGATGTTTCTGCTATAACAAAAAAATTGCAATAAAAAAGAAAATGTCTACCATGCAGCACCAACCAGCCCAATGAAGCACCTTGTTTCTGCAATAACAATTTTGTGATTACCTGGTGCACTATTGCCCCGCTAGATCGCTTTACCTATCCAGCTTGTCGGGAGTTTGCACGTTTACGGCGTCTATGTCCTAGGCTATTCTAGCTTTGGTAATCCGGCTCAAACAATGTGATGGCTATTGGCGCTCGCACTTCCGCTTATTTCAACTCGACGGCTCGAGTTCCCACAATACTGATACCACGGATTTGTACGAACGAATGTGGATTTGTGAGAAAGTGCGAAAAACGTAAAGCCTATATGGCGGGAAGCGTGAACTTTTAAACCCCATCCGGCGTGAAACGTAGAGGTTTACGTTCCGCAAAGACCCGCGCATGCGCAGATTTTTTCTGGTATCCGGTAACACGGTAACGTAAATAAGTATACGTACCGGCTAAAAGCCCCTATTAAGGCGAAGTTATCTGCTCAAAACCATACTTTAAGGCCGCAATTCCTCTCTTCTAAATAGCCTCGGCAAGATACATATTCGTCAACAGCGCTGTACACGTTTGTCGTTGGTGGCTACATGGAGCCAAATTGGCGACTCTCAACTCCGTGACTTCGGGTTGGCTCCATGGCTACTTTCCGGCTACTTTTGAAGTTCCGTTAAGACGCATTTTGTAGCAGTTTTTTTTAAATATTTGATGAACAAATACACCATTCGCAAGCTTTTCTGTCGTATCAGCCGACGCGTGCTCGCTGTACCCTCCCCCTATCTTTCCATCAGCATGCTGGTGTGCATGGAGACACACCATTGCAACAGCCGTCACACCTGCAACGTCGGAGCGGTGAAGTTTCGTGCATGTAAACACGTATGCCTAGCAAGCTGCTCACGCTTCCTGCCATTTATGTGTATGCTCAACACGTGCTCCCTATTCTGATCTTCACTCGTGAACTGGTCGAGAAGAGACATCCGCAACAAAATCAAGTTAGAATGTAAATCCTTATTTAGCTTTCGCTATCTGAAGATGAACTGGTAGTACGTAGGTTATACTACTAAAATTTGGTCCCCGGCTGCAAGGAAAAGCTGCTGGAACGTGCCATGTTCCTGCTCACTTGGCTACAATGTTCCACAATTATTGCTGTGTGTCTGGCAATATAGCTATTTCTAAACTGCATGAATTGTATACACGTGCACTGAATATTCTATGATGATTGCCTTTTAATTTCAACCCATCTGCACCTTGAAGTTACAAAGCAACGGAGAAATCATTTATCTTTTGTTTGTATAGACTATTGCAAAATGACAAGAAGTCTATTTATAACAGCAGTTCTGTTTGATTTGTCGGCAAACTTTGTGACAAAATCAAATCGCATGAGTACTTTGTCTACTCTCAGTTTGAGTTTTGGCTCCTTTTTGATTCCGCCATTGACAATTCTTATGCTGCGAAACTTTGAACTGCATGCATTTTGGTAATTATACAACTAAAACAAGAAACCTCACCCCTCTCTTTACGAACGTATCTTTCCTTTAGGATATTTTCATACTCGAAAATTCTTTGCCATTTGTAATGTGCACTGAAAGATTCGACAACGGAATCGAGGAGAACGCTGTTGAATTTGTTATTCGAAATTTTCGAATATTGGCACACCTCTAGTCGTACGTGTGCGTTCAACGCGAGGACGTCACGCCGAACGAGGGACAGTGCCGGTCTGGTCGCACCACCGATAATGCTCGCGGGTCAGAAAGTTTTCGAGAGGGCATTTTATAATGCACACAGAGTCAGGGGATGACAGCGTCTGGACCGATGACAGATTGCAGGGTGCCGTCATGCCCCGACGCCAGCCTGAGCGGCTGCATGTATACCCACAGGCGGACTCCCTGATCATAAAGGACACACCGGGAGGGGCAAGATTGATCGCCTGACATTTTGCTCACCTCGCCTTTCCGAGCTTTAATCCATTTCTCTTTGTACGGCAGCCTCAAGAGCGACATTACTCGTGACTTGTTTTATTTTTTTTTTCAAATATGGACGAGCAAGACTCCATTTCGTCACACTGGAGGACAACACGCCAGAAGTGTGGCAGGTAGTAGCTGCGCGTAATTATCTGCCGAACTAATTTGTCGCACTCGTCTTGCATTTTAAGTGCCCCGAACAAACGAGTGAGGAGGACAACCTGGATGCTTTCACGATGATGTTTTGACACTCTCATCCTAATTTTCGTTGCACGGCATGTGATTACTGTCGCCTCGGAAGTGTAAGCGAGTGCTTATCACTTATCACCAGACATCGTGCTGATAAGTGCTCGTGTTTGGACAAGAGCGAAATGCACAAAGTTCTCCATGCAAAACGTACTAATCTGCTGTCACTGTGGCATGCCGGCTTCCTGAGTTCCGTGAGAACCTTACACTGTCATTGGTTTTCGTCACACTGAATCTGCAGAATGGGTGTACAAGCTCTTAGGAAAACTTCGAAATCAGCTAAGGTCGTCTATTTCCTGTCTTATAAGTGATGCTGGCAACGCATCTAACGTAAATGCTCTGTTTATTGTAAGCTGACGACATAAGTGGGCAACTAAAACAAAACATCTCAAAATGACAGTGTTATACACTTCGATAGCTTATATATTGATAATCTTGTTGACAGAAACACTGAATAAACCAGTGCAGTCAAAAATGGATTAGCGCATGACAAAAGTCAAGTGTTCGGTCTTATTTATTGAAATCGTCATTGAGATGTCTGAACATACATGATGCACTGAAATAATAAAGATGGTCTTTTCGTGACTGTGATGTTACAGGCATTAACTTGCCCGAATTCAACCTTTATTCCTAGCAAGATGTACCCAGAAGGAGAGGTCTAAATCAATAGCAAGAGTTGTATTGACATCATTACTCTAAAGCATATGCTTTCCCAGTGTCCAGTGGTTTTTATAGACTTTGACATATAAGGAGACTGACGGCAGAGTCTTTTACACTGGAGCTCTTTCAGATCTAGTGCTTACCTTCAAGAAGGAACATGGTAGGGAGTTAAACTTAAACCGTATTGTCTAACGTGGGGACCGCCTGCGTCAACCTAAGGGCTGATCTTGAGGACTGTAATAAAGTTTCTTATATGAAAAAGAATTGCTTAGTTTAGTTGGAAGCTAAAATAATATATATACAATTTCTTCCAGTCGTGCGTGTCGACGATTCGAACACGAGAAGAACGCCTTTAAGGTCTGTGATCACTTACCATCTAAGCTTACCAAGAGGCTAGAGAACTGCCACACAACGGTGAACTAATTGACAACTCAAAGTGAAGGGACCCTGAAAGAGAGAGAGAGATATGGTATGAAGAAAGGCAGGGGTGTTAACCAGAAAGGAAGTGTCTTGTTTGCTACCCTGCACCCTGAATATAATAAACAAGTTTTGCGGAGGCCTATAAAGTATATGAGTATTCATAAAACAGACAAAGACGAACCCACCCGAGCCGTTGACAACCTTGTATGGGACTTATTATTCTGGTCGTCAACGATCAGTCTGCCTTACAGACTGCCGCATAACTTTTTTGTTATGTGCTGCATTGCGCTGTTATAACAGTATTGTGTATCATTTGTAACAGTAAAAAGAGAAAATATATTGGTGACGAATGTAGTTGCAAGCCGACGCTGCGTTCGCCCCGGCCTATTGCGCCCGATCAGATGCATGATAGGCGTTGCTTCGCATGTGTACACTCTGCGTGCACTGACGGAAAGGTAGCCGTGGGCGGAACCAGTGAGAGCCAAGGCGGTAACGGTTCGCTATAGAGCACTCTTATCCCTCATCACACATCGCCCATTCCTCAGCCGCGTACGCTAAGCAGGGTGCGGTTTAACGATTTCGCCTCTTGTGCAATAGCTGCGCTAGCACCGCATACCTCTACTTCTTCACAAGCAACTCCATCATTACACTTAAGGATAGAAAGCAATAAGCGCACGCACCCAGATTCTACTGCTTTGCTTGCAATTCATGTCGCTTCCTGAGGGCAGAGGCCAAACAGGCAGACACCAACATACCTGCCCGGAACGCTATCAAGACCCGCGGGCGACTATACACCCGTAACGAGGCGGCATGCATAGGAAAAATGGAGAGGAATGCTAATGGTGATGGCCGGTTTTTTAGCGCCGCGCAGAGGTGACAATACACGCTTCAGGAAACGCTCACGTATACGGTAGCGGCACGTGAAAGCTACGTAGGTGCGGCAGTATATGCGGCACCGAAAGATAGCCGACCGAGATCCATCATCGCACCTTGCGCAGAGCACTCGGGGCCACCGGTAGGTATGCCTGTCAAAAGTGGAGCAACGCTGATCAAGGCCGCTTAGCTTGCTTATATACAAGAAAGCGCAATTTGTCGTCGCGCGAGGGGCTCGTTTTGCCGCTCTTCAAATTGACGCGCGGAAAAAGGAGATAGAAAGAAATAGGTTCGTTCGCATCGGCTTCAGTACTTTGAAACCAGGCGGCTACTTATGACTACCGTTGCATACAATCTGTATGAATAGTGTATAGCCACATGATCAGATACGTTAGTAAGGCTATGTGGCATAGACCACGTTCCAACACGAAACATTGAATTACCATATCGATATGCACATGACACGCTTTCTCTTAGTTTCTGTGTGCTGTTTAGTGATTGCCTTCCTATGCACGACTCACGTAGGTTCTCCCCTTCTGCACATCACTCTTACTCATGTGCGAATTGCATAAGCAATATTTTGTGCTCTTGCAAATAGCAGTACTCTATATTCTTACTTTCAGGCAAAGTATATGCTAGAAAATGATATACATGAGCTCTAAGGAAACCGCGTGGCTGCACAACAGTTCTAAAATTAGCTGCATTTGGAAAGGAAACCTTATTTAGAAGCGCCTGTTCCTTTGTTCTACGCTCTGAGTGTGAGAACCAACATGTGAATATGCGGAAAATCGTAGAGATACGCCTCAAACTTATTTTACCACCTTGGGATTTTTTGCCCCACCGCGGTGGTCCAGTGGCTAAGGTACTAGGCTGCTGATCAAATCCTGGCCGTGGCGGCTGCAGTACATTTCCGATGGAGGCGGAAATGTTGTATGCCCGTGTGCTTGGATTTCGGTGCACTTTAAACCCCGGGCGGTCGAAATTTCCCGAGCACTCCACTATGGCGTCTCTCATAATCATATGGTGGTTTCGAGAAGTTAAACCCCACATATCAATCAATCAATCAATCAATCAATCAATCAATCAATCACCTTGGGATCTTTAATACGCGCCTGAATCATAAGTACGCGTGTTTTTTTGCATTGTTACCTCCAAATTTTTACACCGAACCCCCATCTTCATACTTGTAGCTACGCAACGCTATATAAGCACTTTACTAATTGAAGGGCTGCTGCGCTTGTCTTGCGCGCTTCCCAGTTTTCGGTCGTTATCCAATTAGGGATGTGGCTTTAATGAACAACAGCCATTTCGCCTGGTCGTGCACTTCCTTTCACGCACGATTTTGTTATGACTAAGCACCCCATGCTACTCGTTTGCTTTACCGTTCATAAAGTTGTCAAAGCTTCCATGCTTGCCGTTCTTGCACACTGTGTGCCGGAACACGCTTCAGAGACGGAATAGGAAACATATAGCAGCGAAGTCCTATTCGAGCAGTCGCAAGTGGAGGTAAAATAAACCTTATTGGGTCCGGGAGGAGGCTGATCAGACACCCCAAACTGCCTGTTGCTTCCGCCGCAGTTGCTTGCCGCGCCTACACCGGCACTAAAATACAGTGATCCTCCACTCATTCGCGGGTCTCCTAGATTGCAGAAAAATCGACTGAGCAGTCGAAGCTTACGTTCCGCTCAACTTTGCGCAACGTAACCCCAGGAGTGAGAACCAGGCAGTAAGAGAAGAGTAAGAACCTCAAGCAGACGTATCGATTTCCAGTCCCCAGTTTTCTGAGCGGGCTTCACGTTGGACCAGATGAGTCCGTCGTAGCTGCTCTGCAGTGGTCTACGTCGGCTCAGGGCACTGAGAAGCTTACCCAAAACGGAAGCCTCCTTCAGGATTGAATGGCTGCCTCCTCCAGAAAGATAAACCGCACACACTCTATACGCTGTTTGCGAGGAGTGGCGTCGCTCGATGCATCACGACGTGCGGTAAAACACCGCCGGCTTGTCTGGCGCATTCGTCTTCGCGAGACCGCACCGCGCACGTCAGCCGCACACCTTCTTAAGCCTCTAAAAGGAACCGCGGTGTGGCTCGGAAGACGAAGGTATTAATGCCCGAACGAAGACTCGCGAAAGCGCGGGGGATGCAGCGGCGGGTGGTCCCGAATTAGGTGCTCGCACCACGTCTTCTATCCATCACTGTAATCCCAGGGGGCACCCTTTCATAATTAAAATGCTGAACCTCCTCGGCTAAACCTCCACGCTTCTGTCGCTAGCTGCTGCAAAGTTAGCCGAGAACATATGTTCTGCTGCGCGAGAGTCATATACAGAGGTGCCCCCCGCCAAGGGATGCGTTATAACCCCCTTGGGAGCACTCAAGCAAAAGAAGGCAATACCTTCGGTTGGAATTTGTCCCAGGTGCGAAGTGTTGGTGTCTCTTTATGAAACGCGTGCATTGTTCCTTTGAAATCACGCGCAGGGGCTAGCCCATCGCACAGTTACTCTTCTTTCGGCAAGACAACTTGATGAGATGCGCAGGTGGCAAAAATGATTCGCGAGGGGGCGCAAAGTCGCCCAAGCCTTGTCACTTCAACCATGACGAAATATCTACAAGCACGAACTGTTTATATACCAGTCGGCGACATCAGCGTAGCAAGGACAAGATTTTGTCCCCGCTAACCAGCTTTACCTGCAGATTGCCGCAACGTTATTCCGCATCGGCACCTACATTGACAGTGGTGTATACATATAGTCGAGAAGGGAACAATCAAAGACACCGTAGTACAGCGAAGCCTAGAGATACCCCGAGCATGCACACAAGGCCTGAGCAGCTATTCGCAGAACCACATACACATACTAACTACGTTCGTTTGCAGTTGTAAATTCCGGGTCCAAATATGCAGGCACATTACGCCCTGTAAAACTGCGCGACAGCGCCCCGTAGATGGCGCAGGGCAATTTAGCATCACCCGTCTCGCCCGCCTCTGTGCCGATGAACGCAACTACATCTCACGCAGTTTTCTCTACTGGCCTCCTCCTCTCTCCCCATTTTCCCCCTCTGATCCCTGGTTGGCTTACGCGACCAGCCTATCTCGGACTTCACTGCACGTATTTTGCGAGACAGTGTCTGTATAGGCCTAAACACACTCGTTTACGCGCAGCACAACAAGGCATTCCAGTCGCGTTTTGGGCTTGTGCGACCAGAATGGGCTCCGTTTCGGCGGCCTCCTGCGGTGCCTCCTCGCATTTCCACAGTTGCCGAGCAAGACTGATCGGCGGAGAACTGTCGACATCGCGACGGCTGTGGCTGCCCTGAAGATAGAGCCACGCACGCCACGAGCTACAGCTGCGCCACCTTGAGGCCTCCTGGTTTCACTAATATATAACACGTATTCGCGTTTACGGCCGAAGCTACGTGCGCGCCATTCCGCGCCGCACGAGATCCGTGAACGACGCAGGGTCCGGGCCCCTCGAGCCACCGCGGCAGCCCTTTAGCTCCAATAACGCCGGTCTCCATAACTCAGGCTTCTCCCTCTGCGGGATGGAGCCATCAAGACAATCCAAGCCCACGGCACGGATGCCGCCGCGTTTATGGTGGAATGCCGCCAGCCCTTCTCCTCTTGCGAGTGTGGATTCCAGGACGATGCCGCTGATTCGACAGAAGAGGAAGAGTCGGGGGTGGCACTTTTCCTGCAGCAAAGGGTTTACGCTCAGGCTGCCTCTGCTACGTGCGCAGTTGCGGTTTTTATGCTTCCTCTCTCGTTGCCAGCCGTCGTTAGAGACTCGTCCCCCACTTGATTCTTCTCTGTCTTCATATAATTGCCGTTACGACGCTCACAAAAAGGGCATCAACTCTCTGGCGAGCGGTATACCTTACTTCCAACAAAGATTGAGACATCCCGGGCATAACTCGCGGGAGAGCTTTCATGGACGACCGACATAACAGAAATCTCTAGATTAAGGGACTCAAGAGCAGTAGATTCTGCATGCGTAGGGAGGCGCCTTCTGTCTGGGTTAAGCTTCGCCCAGTCGTTCTTGGTAGTCGAGTCACTTGCGTCCCAACTCGACTCCTTTGAGTGCGCGTCGGCCCCTGAAGGACAAAGAACTGGAGCACATGCCTTTTTATAGTTATGTGCAACAATCGAAAGAGTACGTGTATACTCTTTTTCCTGATAGAAACGCACATACTGGCTTTGCCGCTTTTTGTGGCTCTCAAAAATATACTGGCGTTAACGCTGCTAGGTCTTCGAGACAGTCCTGGACTACCGCGAATACGTCGGGCTCTGTAGCCAATTGGGGGAATTTCCAGATCCTTTCACCCGGATTCTCCATGCTTCTCTCTACTTGCTTTTCCTCTCTACCCCTCCCCTTATTTTTCATCCGCCACTTCTTTTCCTGAAGGGATGACGTACCCCCTTTAAGCGCCCAAAAGATGGCGTGTGTGAAACCTTTCTCCATGCCCCCCCCCCCTTTTTTTTCACGTATACTGAAACTGCATTCTATTGAATAATAGAAAAGGGACCACTTGCAGAGAAAGCAAACGACTTTGGTTGTCGTACGCGCAAAGGACTAGCCACTCAGATTTCTGTTCCTGACTAGCCGTACTTTTTCTCGAGCCATATAACGATTTCGGTGTTCCATCGGAACTTCAGGAAGATATCCTGCCCTCTCACTTACAGTGATGTTCCGTTGAGACCAATTGCTTATTGTAGACACACAAACCTTGTCCGGCGCTGTATGAAATCCTACAGTACGATCTTTCATAAACGCCAACTATGTCATTATCACTCGTGACGATTGTTTCTTATGCGAAAAGGCTGATTCTATAGGGTAAGTTGGTGGGGATTCCTTTCAAAATGTCAACAGCACATACAGCGATTAGGAAAGAAGCAGACAACCGAGGCAAAGAGCGCTGTGCCTCTACTGTCTTGTCCTTTCCTAATCGGTCTTTGCACTGTTAACATTTTGAAGTTGCACTGTTAACATTTCAAAATTTATTATGCGGCACGCCTTCGGCTGCCAGGACACGTTGTTAAATGCCAAGCAAGTAAATTTAGCCACTGCAGTGAAGTCGATACAATGGCGTTACAATCGTGGTTTGAGTATGTGCACCTGCAGTGTATTGGGTCTAGCGCTGAAAGAGATAAAGAGGAAGAGGACGTGCCTTGCCATTGCGTCAACCTCGGCTTGCTTGTTAAATTTTTCTCGTTTTTTAACTAATGACATTCTAGTTTTTTGGAATTACTATTCATCTATTCACTTCAAATATTTGTTAATTACATACTTAATTCGCAAGCCGTCTTATGATATACACTCTTATATTCCTTAGATGACTGACTAATTATTTTTTATCATCAAAACTTAAAATTTGTTTTTCCCCATCACAATAACCACCGGTTTAATGAGCGATGCCCCATAGTGGGTACCAGCGAAAGCACATAGGAACAAGCAAGCAAGCACACCTCGGTTGGAACTCAAGTTCGCTGAGACCTACCACTGCGTCGCGTCTCAATAAACCCCGTTCGTGGACGTGGCAATATAACTATAGTTATACATGCGTTCGTTTTAATAAACACACTGAAGCCCGAAGCAGCAAGTCAAACCCGTGTTTCTGCTTATAATACGAGTGCAGGCTGAGAGGCCGTGCAGGCGCGGCGGCACAGACATGCTGGATAGTCGCGACTTCCCCTTGAGCAGTTCAAGTGTAAACCTCGCGTACGTGTGGGAAGACGCCCCTGCCGCCCCACTACGTCCTGGACCGCTCATCCGAGGCGTCACTTTTCTCACATACGTATTCCGGCCGTGCACTCGCCCACTCGTGGCGCATTTACGACCGCGGGGCACTTTTCACCGCGCGCTGATTTTCACGCCACAACTGTGTCTGGCCTTTCGCCTAGACGAATGTGTTAACTTTCTATACACTTTTTATTCGGCATATTTTTTCTGCCTCCGCAGAGCACACCGCGAAGCACCATCACGTGCTGCCCTGCGGTGTGGCAGCAAGCAGAGTGCTCGGTGCTTGCAAACCGCCCCCGCAGCTTCGTCATATTCGGCGAATACGCCACTCCACCCGACTAGCGCTTGCTTCTCTTCCTCTGTGAGGCTCCGTTGAAGCTAGCTTCATCTCCTTCTTTAGTTTTGCCGGAGCCCTCGGACGATCGGAGAGGCGGCGGAGAACGCGTGGCAGCTGCGCGAAACGGACCCGCCAAGTTCGCGATGTGTGGTCTCCTTTGAGGTCGCTTTGCACGAAAACTCAGGCGCGCCGTTGCGTGTGTACGTCGTTGAGAGCACGCGTATTACCCATTACCATTGGTCCGCACGTATTTTTTTTTCCGGCTGTATGTTGCGGCCGGCTGTTTTCGTTTTGTTGCTTCTTGCCAGAAGACGTGAGCCATCATCGCATAAAAATGTTGCGTGCGTACAAGCAATATGGTGCTTTCTACAATACACTGAGTCGAGCAAATGCCTCTAGCACTTCTTGTCCCTCTCCCATTCGTATTTATTTGCCCTTTCGCCCTTTCGCCACCGATGTAGCAAACCGTGAACTATAAATCCAGTCAACCTGACCGCCTTTCATACCTTATTGCAGCTTGGCCGAGCCAAAAGGCCGATATTACACAAGTTCTAAGGGAACCTGTGCAAAAGAGAGCTGGGACCGGGTGCATGTTGTCAGCAGTATCTGCGCGGTATGGTAGTTAGGCTGAAAAAGGCGATATTATACAACTTTCAAGGAAACCTCTGCAAAAAAGAGCCGAGACAGGGTGCATGCATGCCGTCAACGGTGCCTGCTTGGTATGCTTCGTTAAGCTGTTTTGTGTTGAGTGTACATCAGTCCTTCCCCACTAAAGTTTACACCTCTCTACACCCCCCCCCCCGCCCCCTACACTTCCAAGTTTTATACTCGTTAGTTCATAGTTTTATATTTGCGTTTCCTTTTGAGCCAAGAGGTCCCCTTTGCTAGTGTTTGCCAAATAGTGATCGTGCATGTATATGAACTGACATTTCTGTGAAACATATCCAGCTAGTAAACATATTCAGTGGCAGAACGTGTGGCAGCGTTTTTTGAATAATTCAGCTTGAATGGAGAAGAAAAGCAGTCGCGGAAAGGTCAGATCCCGAGGTTCAAGCAGTTGTGAATGGATTTGGTGGCTCGCCTCATGAAGTTAACGTCAGTTTAATGTTTATTCTGTTCATGTTGTCCACAGTATAATACCATGACTAAGCAGCCTTTTAGTGCATCAGAAATCGCGCCCAGATACTAGCCTCTTGCATGGACAGACTTTACATTGTATCACGGGGAACTATGAGCCCACACGGAACTGGTAGGGAGAACACATCATCCAGCCGGCGGCATCCACAGGCACAACCTGGGCGCCCGCCTTAAGGCTTCAAGCAGAGCGGGGCGCGACAGCAAGACAAATCGTTCTCAGTCTTCGACACGCCGTGGCACCGCGACCAGAGAGTTAATTTCTTGGAGCCGAGAAAATTAGGGGGTATGAATAACACGGCTCACAACGAGAGCTTGAACTTTGTTACTACGTTTTGTTTGCTTCAGATCTGGGCGCAAAAGCATATCGTCTCTCGCTAATACCGGGCAGTACTGCTGAAGCTTCGATGTACAATCTATTCGGCATAGTTGGCCAAATTTTCGAAGGTGGTTTCTCATTGGGGTGACCAGTGATTCACTAAAATTGGCTAAGTCGCTAGTTAAAAAAAATGCCTCGGCGTTTCTAGCAACCTCAAAATCTTTAATAAATTACCACAATCTATGCTTGTCACGTGAAGTGACAACCATAGATTATGGAAAGCTGCACCGTTTTCAGGCGACATGGCGTTGTCGCTTGGCGCCCTCGAAGACGTTAAGTATACTCTAACCCATATAAGCCTGATTGTGAGTGCCGGCCACATTCCTTTTGGATACATTTCTTTTGGATACATGCTTCAGTGAGAAACTCTTCTCAGCCTCATTTTAAGAGGAACTCGTATCGGCAATATCTCCATTAATAATGATGCGTAATTTCCTGTCAGACGTAAATGGACGTGTGGTGAGACACGCAGCCTCGCTCTGCGCCGGAATGATAGCAAAAAAAGTACAGTGTTGCCGCACTGCCTTCTTTCTTTGTTCTTGTCTTTCTCTCCTTTTCTTTATTTTTCGTTTAACTGGGCAAGAAGCCTCATAGAAAATCCAACTCTACATATTGAAAAAAACTCCTACTTCGTATAGCAATGCCATAAAAGTGACCGCACTATTAAACTGAAGTGCCAGGCCGAGAATGATACGCGAAGAGAAGAACAAAGGCGGGGATATCGACACACGATGAAAAATTTGCTTTACTACCACCATAGAGCTAGAAACAAATCAAGGTACCAGAAGAGTGAGGAGGAAGTGAAGAAATAGATAAAGACGTGAACTGGCGTGCCAATAAAGCCTGTCACGATCATAGCGCATAATCACAACGCACGATCACGTGTGGTGCAATTAACAGCAACTCAGTCTATAGAACAGACTATATAGGGGTTGCAACGCTGTGTTCGCCGCCCACCACTGCAATCGCTCGATGATTTGCAGTCTAGAAAGAACTGCACTGAAAGTGGCCTGTGATCAAAGCCAGCTCTAGCAAGCATTGCAAAAACAGAGCGCATATAGAGCAATAGCCAGTTTATGGATCGGGTTCTCGTTCTGGCACCAAATACGTGAAGAAATTCAGCAACTTTAGCTTATTTGCGCCGTCAAACAGAGGAAGAAGATTGGGGGGGATTATGCATGATGTTTCACAAGTTTTAATAGGTACATAACTTAGTCATGTCAAGTCGTACGAGGTTTATATCACTCAGACTCAAAATGTCGGCAGCACTAAGTCGTTCTGACTTTGCATACTTTAGTTTTTGCTAAAATATCCTACAAGGATTTATATCGCGATGTAAAGGGTATTGCTAAAGTTAGTGTCAAGGTTGGTATTCTTCAATATATATTATGAAACAGGAACCATGCAGAGGGACAGCCAGGTTGCGTAATAGTACCCGGAATTTTAGTTTGTGCACCATTGATTGTCAATCGTAAATCTTTCGATATATTTATTACGCGAATGTGAGGTGGCTTTATATTTAATGGTGCCGTTGCTGAGTCATTCGAATACAGTTTATTAGGCCTTATTTCGCTGCTATTTGAGTGCAACATTTTGAAAACACACAAAAAAAAACATTTAATTTGACGAAACTACCGACTGGATCGAAAAAAAATACACAGAATTTGTTTGCTTCAAGCGTACGTATAAAGTTCAATAAATAAATGAATGAATAAAACTGCATGTTGTATGCGCACTACAGGGCACCGTACGCCTGAATGATTTTATCGAAAGCTTCTCAGTTGAGAGCAGAGGACAGATGTCACCATTGCTGTGACGATTCGACTCTCTGAAGAAAGAGTGGAAGGATTGCAGGCGAAGAAGGTTTAACCGAACGTTACTCGCAGGCGTATTTTACCTTGAAATGTTTGCTTGTGATTTCTCATATTGAGTGCCATATAAAAAAAAGGGCACAAATGGAATGTCATCACTTACTATGGTAGCCCCAACACATCGCGCTTTAGACAAATTACCTCGACCAACATATTCGAAGTTTGGCCACTTAACCCTGTATCTCAAATTAACTTTAGGCACCGCGTAAAGTTGCTTTGTGGGAGTTTTTCAGAATTACCTCTCATACTTTCCACATTGAAATCTCACTTGCTTATGAGAGATGGGCCATATTGTTTTCTTAAAGCAATGCATAAATGGGAGTATATCAGCGTGCACCAGAGTAGCCTTTCTCGAACGAGGTGATCGAGGATGGTTCCCACGTGGCGTTTCCTATGAAATTTACTAGGTTGTACTATTACCTTGCAGTTAATGCTTATGGGGGGTAGAGACGTGACGATTCAAGGATAATAAATTAATGTAAGCTTCGTTTATTACAAGCCAACAGTTTGGGGAATTTTCGTTACACATTTTTTTAGGAAGTGCTTCTATACATATACGAATTGATTTGCTGTGTTTACGTATATGTGCAGGAACTCGCCACGAATACATATAACCTCTCAACAGCTTGAAAGTTACATGCGCTTGCCTACTTATGTTCTTAACACCGCCAGTAGCCGAAGGATCTTAACGCCACAGCCACTTAGTGTGTACATAGCAAAACAATAATTATGTGGGGTTTCACGTCCCAAACGTACGATATCATTATGAGAGGCACCGTAGTGGAGGGCTCCGGCAATTTTGACTATCTGGTGTTTCGTAACGTGTGGTGACATTGCACAGTACATAAAACGTTGTGTGATCTAGTACGTCCAGATGGGCCGAGCACAGCGGCTTCTATTTGTATACTGCCCCATTTTCTGGAAAGTAATATGCCACGTGGGTTCAGCGAATAAAAAAAAGACATTTCTTTGACATGGTTTATTACCCTTCAAAAACTCCACCAAAGTTAATAATACTATCCTTTTTGTTCACGCTTCACTTATTGCTGCGGGCTCGGCGGTGACGTACTCATTGCCAGATTTAAAGTTCAATGTAGAAAACGAGTGAACTTAGCTGGCTGTCAGAAAAGAACACGGACCAATCATGGTCAGAAGCATGGTTGCAGAGCTTATTTCACAATGGTTCTCCGGGAAACGGCATCATACAGGGTCAGCCAACCCGAAGTTAAAACAGCGACTCAGCCGGAGGCGTCGCCGCGGCGGTGGAGGCTCTCTCTTCGCTGTTGATTCAGCGCGCTCATCCGTCAGAGCACTCTGACGGGGCCTCTCTCGCAATGATTGTAATCAGCCCCGGAGTCCTCCCCGGCCTCATTTTCATTTCTCTAATTACTCTCGCCGCTCGCTCGTGGTGTTCCCCCGCTAAGCCCTTCATTCCCCGGAGAAGCCTTTTTACTCTTTCGCGCACGCACAACCCACTTACGTTCACTTCTCATCGACGATCTCCTCTAAGCAGCCCGTCTCCGTTTTCCATCTGACCCGTGGCTTGATCTTTCCCAGTGCCGTTTGGCAGGCGTGGTAGAGCGCTCTCTTTGAAAGCGTGGTACAAGAAACGTTTAACTGAGGTCAACTGTACGGGCGAAGACTTCAGAGTAACGTCTGCACGAATGCGCCTCCCATGCTCCGACACCCCTTGGTTTCCTTCGTTTATGAACTGTGGACCAACTCGAGGATGACGGGAATTTGAGCAGTTGATATTTACTGAGTGACGTTCTTTTGCCCTGAATATGAAATGTAAGCATAGCGCAAGACAAAAATGAAGCAAAAAAATTGGCCCCTTATCTGCATGTTAATCTGCAAACGTCGTCAAAAGACGAAAGTCTTGCGTGGGGAGAGAGCGAACAAAACACTTATTTGATGTTCTGCGCAAAAACATCGGTGAATATTCTGGAGGCGCCGTGTTACAGTGCCTCGAGCGTGCAGCGGAGGTGAACGAGCGCATCAAGTCACGTCACACGTAAGACATGAGCGCTATCTGGCAGTTTCCTTGGAAAATGAAGCGCGTGGCTCTGAAGTGGGTGTGCTCACCCGTCTCAGAGGTCATAAGGTGTAGAACGCAAGTTGACGGGTAGGTGCCACCACCGTCTCCTCTTAGCAAAGCGTTAGAAACACTCGCTTTTTCTTGCAAGTGTTGCATGGTCAGCGCAGCGTTCTAAGCGCTACGGTCCTTAAAATTACTGATGTACTCATTTTCTAGTAAAAGACGCATATGCAGAATATATACGTGTTATTATGGTGCCGCAGACGTGCGCAATAATTGCTTTTTAATTGACAATTGCACAAGTAGCAACGCAAAATCTTGAGCAAAATTGGTGGGCGCTGCGAATGGGGTCGACCGTTTCGAATACCCGGTGCCGTTAGGAGTGGACAAACATGCAAATGTACAGACAGACAGACAGACAGACAGACAGACAGACAGACAGACAGACAGACAGACAGACAGACAGACAGACAGACAGACAGACAAACAGACACAGACAGACACAGACAGACAGACAGACAGACAGACAGACAGACAGACAGACAGACAGACAGACAGACAGACAGACCAAAGTTTTTGTGTGGAAGGTCCCCAAGAAAGACTATCGTTTTAAAAAAAACGTGACGTGCCCGCTGTTGTTGGTGCTTTTATTTCACTGCCCTCGTCTTTCATAAGCTGGATGTGTTCCATATACGTAAAACATCGATCGTGCCGTGCGTGACCGAGATCTACAGAATGAATTTAAGTAGCACTCTTCACACCTGGAGGTTGTTAATGTTAATTCCTGGGGTGGGGGGGCAAGAGAGAGAGAGAGAGAGAGGGACGGGGTCTTTATTAGAAAAAAACGGAGGTTTTGCCAGCGTCTTTCCACCGCTGGCGTGCTACTTTGTATAGAGATACAACACGGGATTGAGATTGCAGAAGTGAGGGACGAGAATAATAATAACAAAAAGAAAGACTATAACTACTTATAATTTAGAAAAAAAAATGAATTGCGTATTTTAGTAGCAGAAAAGAATCTGAAAGCTGTAAATCAGCAACGCTGCACTGGTAGTGATAAAGAGATGCACATACATGGCTGGTGGAACTGTGATGTGAGTACGCCTGGTGGTCAGTACATCGCCATTTCTGAAGGCATGCAAGTGTCTGCTGTATGAAAGTGAAAACACTGTAACTTGGCTTCTTCTACTGCTATCACGTTTTGAATGGGTGGCCAACTACCCCATTGCTCTCTCTCATACAAATGTGGCCTTTACCTTCGGCCCTTAAAAAGGCCTGGTTCTCCTGCTATTACGATTCATTACATATGCTAATAAGGTGCAGTGACCGCAAACTGTGCGGCACTTGAAAGGCAAGGCCACCGAGACGAATATGTGAGAACTGCACTGATGATGATGCAGAGTGGCGCAAGGACACTGCAGCTTAAACTGTTCGCGTTTCTATGGAACATTTACCAAATTTTCAGGTACCGCCATAGGATAATCGGGACAGCATGCGACATTGTACCTGCACATCTGCAGTGGCGTGGACGCTGTTGTGCAATATTGCCGCGAGATTCCATCTTTGCTCAGCACCACACCTTTCACTGCAGCTGTTACAGAGTGTCAAGCTTCACAACGCTGCACGTTTTTACCGGTCCGAAGAACATGTGCGGAGGGGCGGCAGGCGCCTGGCACGCGTGTTGGCGCCCTGCACACGTTGCGGGGCGACGCGGCGACCGGAAGTTGGCCATTACTGTTCCTCGTTTTCCGGCGCCATTTGGTCGCCGCTGTTCTCGGGACTGTGAAAGCCTCTAAAGAGCGTACCAGTAGTCACCTATTTCACCTTCATCCTTTCTTGCTCGTAGCATAGCTTTCTCCTTGTTCATACAGCCCAGGAGTATAACCTCATAGAAACGGAGGAGGAATCTTATATTTTCTACTTTCATACTTGCTCGTAGTGAGAGGCAATTACGCTGTACAAACGTTCGTGCGTCCGAAGAATCCTGTACTCATCACATTACCGCTGTTTGTTCTTCAGTTATAGAGCTCCCTGCTCTGCCCATTGAAACTGATAAAGCTTGAACGTTCTACCCCTCCCTTTGCTCGTTATCTCTTCGGGACACCGCTCACAAAGTAACATACATACTACGGCAAAGACTACGGTGAAACGTGTCGAGTTCATCCAGGAAGTGATAAAACAAAACAATCTCCTACTTTGAATCACTGCGTACTGTGGGTTGAGCATTGCGCTCAGAGTACTAGAAGCGACGTATAAATAAGTGAGTGAGTGATTATGATTTATTGAGAGGGTAAGTGGTGCACTGGCAAGGACAGGGGATCACTGAGAAGGGAAGTGATTCACTAGGTGCAAAGAGCAGCAAAAATTAGGCAAGTATGGTGGCTGCCTAATATCACACCACAGTTTATCCGCTCTTGGTATACACGTGTATATGGTTGGAGTGCTCGGGTAAAACACATCCTGTAATGTTATGGTTAATATGTATCAAAAGTTCGAGCCTGATGACTAGTTTATAGAATATGTGTGCCGAGTAGGACAATCTCATTTCGTTGCGTTCCTCATGAACGTGCCCCTATAGGCTAAAGTTGAGCCGGGCCAGAAGCATATTAGACGCATCTGCTGAGGTTTAGAAGGATCTCATAGAACAATGTGCAAGCTTTGAGTTCAACGAAGAGAGACATTACCGTAGGTTTACCGCCTGCCAAGAGCAGTTCTAGAAACACAAGAAACCCTTTCAGATTGCCAGATTTCGGGAAGAATGAGAAGCATGCCGTCTCTGCACTGAAATAACATGTGCAGATATGCAGATATCTAACCGCATCGCTGCGAGCCATAAATAGAGGGAACGTAAGCAGGCTGCCGAGAATCCTGAATGCGCTGGAAGAAAATATCACTCCGCATACTTATAGAACACAATTTGGTGTACGACATTCAAAATACAGCATGCACATGTGCTGTGTTTTTCACGTAAATATCAGGCAGGTGTCGTTTCTATAAGGTGATTGCTGTAGGATTAGGTAAATTTATTGATTGATATGTGGGGTTTAACGTCCCAAAACCACTACATGATTATGAGAGACGCCGTAGTGGAGGGCTCCGGAAATTTAGACCACCTGGGGTTCTTTAACGTGCACCCAAATCTGAGTACACGGGCCTACAACATTTCCGCCTCCATCGGAAATGCAGCCGCCGCAGCCGGGATTCGAACCCGCGCCCTGCGGGTCAGCAGCCGAGTACCTTAGCCACTAGACAGGTAAATTTATTAGCAGCATGGAATTTTTATTATTTTGGTCCTCTTTTCAGATATACAGTAAGTGCCAGTTGTTTCACAACGAGCTTGCGAACAACACCGCGAGATGCACGAATTGTCACTTGAATACGGTGCAGGACGGGATGTAATCAGCACAGTGAACTTGTGACAATTGTTTAGCTTGTAAGCCCTTGAGCATCTGCCGACCCATTCTTCTTTGCTCCGGTGTATATCGGTGACGTGTAATACATGCGGTAATATTACAAGATACCAAGTAGAAGTCGATGACTAAACCATCCGACGATCTTTGCTTAATCTGTCCTCTCAACCTCTTGATCTGTCCTTTCAATCTGCCCGCCCAACGAAGTTCGAGTCTCAGTACGCGCGTCACCTCAATTTATATCCAGCACGTTTTCACATCATTTGAATGAGTGGAACCGTGCGTATTAAAAACGTTTGAGGTTATGAATGAGTTGACATAGTTGGTTAAGGCCAGCGTCTTTTTTGCACGCTTGCTTCATATTAAAAATGGTTACACTTTCGTCTGCTGGAAACTTTCACAATATATATTAATCATTTTGCTGCAAACGAGAACTCAAGTTTAGGATAGGGACTGGCGTGTGGCATCTGGCTTATGTCAGAATTCTCCCATTCAGACTCTGTTCATCACCGCTCAATGCTGTCACTAGTGCTAGTGATAGTGTAAAAGCTGCGTTAGGCTGCTTACAGTAAACGAAAGCTAAAAACGAAAAGGTTTTCAGCATAATATGGACAGTAGTGGTGGCTTCGGAATTCCTCCCGCAAGTTGGCATCCCCCTCAGCTTCTAAACCTGACACATGCCACAGCGAATGACTCTTCGTCTAGGTGATTTCTATGAAGTTCCGGACTTCCCATGAACTTTTTCGGCCCCTTGAAATGTTTGTCAAATTCGATCTCCAGTTAGCTGAGGCCAGCTTTCCACGAGCACCCTTGCTTGTCATCAAATGCTGCACCGTTTTAATGCCGCACGCATGATGCTCGGCGTCCGCGACGGCGCGTTCGTCAGAGCGGAACGCGATCATCGCACACGCGCAGCTGATGATGGTTCGCAGTAAGCGGCTTGGTCTTTGCATGAGAGGGAGGGTAGGCGCTTCTCCCGAAGCCGGCTCCATCGCAGCCGGCCGAGCAGTGGGCGGCGGCAGATGAGGAGGGCGTCCCGCGACTGCTGCTGCCCGAAAACAAAGCGTTCCCGTTGTGTTGTCCATACCCTGCCCCCCTCTGCGAAGGCCCTCTATCGGTCGCGTAATTACCGTCGCCTGTTGGCCGTCCCTCGCAAGATGGGAGCAAGAGGGGAAGGGACGCAATGCTCCACCGCGGCTGTCGCTTCTCGGAAACTACGAGGTTCTTCGCTGAGCCACCGCTTCCGCTGTTTGCTCGCTTGCCTTCGCTGCCGTGCAGGAGCCGATGAAACCGCCGCCGCGTGCGCCAAGACACAACACGACCGCGTTGTGTGGAGCTCTCCCGCGGCTTTTACGAGCGCTACAATGATTCGACACTCGTATAAACTGCGCCTTTGCACTGACACTCAACGCATCCTCTAGACGCGAGGTTATATCGGAGGCCATTTGTCGGTTGTGGATTTGTTTCTGTATATTCTTGGCGAGCCCTTGCGGTATCCTCCCTATTCCTGACATTTCAATCATCAGGAAGTCGCTCTGGCCACGTGGGGTCCACGTATATAGCCACGCGTCCGGATAACCTACAGAAATAGCGGACGTTTGAGTGTGTCGTGGCGGCCATAGAGTTTCCTAAATTTAACGACAGGAGACCCTGGCACTGTTATCAGTCAGCGACCATGGGAATGCTGGGTAATACGTGGATAGGACTAGTCATCGTGCTTTTGGGCTTTGAACACAATTGAGGCTTTCTTTATTGCAGTGTTCTTAATAAAAAAATTATACAGGTTAACATGCCACTGCAGAAAGTTCACCGATTTTCGTTTCGTGACAAAGCACCTCCAAGCCACACGAAGCCAAATGGAGTAGAAAGGACCTCCAAGCTACCTGAAGCCAAATGGAACCAAATCCATGCACTACTCATCGTTCCCATGCTCGCTCAAGCGTCATGCATTGCAGCTCCCGTAGACACAAGCTTTAGATTTCCCTCTAGTTTTCTATTTATGCACCTTTATGATGGCTCCTTGAAAGAATTGGGTACATCGTAGAGGCCTTGGTTCTGCACTATGCAGTAATGTTCGTTAACGAGAGACGTCGTATTTCTACTGTTTTATTTTTGCTACTGAATGTACACCGAATGCGAAAATGGTTCAGATGGCAATTTCTTTATATTTTAACCTTTTCCGATCACCGAGTCACTCACTGTAACGTATTGAAACTCCACAGGACAACGTATAGTGAAATCCTTCCATATCCATATTAGTTCTAACAATATGCAGTTTGTAACAATGAAAAGCTGCTGCAACGTCAACTTTAGAATATTTCTTTGGTAAAATGTTCATCTTGCAGCGAATCCCGTGTGTCACATTATCGGTTATAGCAATCTATTTAGGCCTAAAGGTAATGTAACACGAAATTTTCGAAAAGAAAGCAGAAAAACGAGAAATTCAAGCTGCTAAACCCCTGCCCACAACACCACAGTATCCCAGTGCTCGTTTAGCTTTGCGTCATGCTTCACCGCACCGAGTTATGAGATCGCGACTAATTTGGCTTTTCAAGTCCGCTACGCCAAGGGCAAGGTGATGCTTTATATTAATTCATGTTGGTTGAGCAAAATGTTGAGGCTTCAAAGAGTTTAAGCGTCGGAATCTTCAGACTTTTCCATATATTGGCTCAGTAAAGCACGTGCCAGTTCTATGAAAGCATCCGAATTACCGAACATGTTTTGAAAATTAGCAGCTTCGCTGTTCTAGTCAATGATGTCTGTTGTGATTATGTCATCTGATATATTTTTGTCGCAACAGACCTCAATTTTCATATTTTTCTTCTCTCCGTGTAACCCTGTTACTTCAATCATCAATTACAACGTTAAAATATTCTTGACGCTTGAGTATTGTTATAGGTGGGTCCAACTGTATATGCACTAAATTCTCTCTATTGTCTCGTCTCACAAGACCGCTTTGTATAAAGCTGCAAATCAGTCGCCTTTTGCGGAATACAATAGCGTGCAAATGTCGATTCCTGATGCTTTCTTCTGAGTGCCAGCGTGATTGCTCACAGTAAAATTCGGGATATTTTGGTACAGTGAGCGATGAATTTCTGGCATGTGTGAGCGATTTCTTTTTATCACAGATGTCGTTTAAAATGATATTGATTGCTACGTTGACAATTAGTGACCGTTGACGGTATGTAACGGTTGCTCTTCAATTTGAATATCATCACTGTATTGGCACATATATGTGACGGTTGAATACGTTGCTTTCGAGTCTCGCGTCCTAACTGTTATGTTAATAGTATATTGTATATGATGTGGAATTCTTACTCTTGTAGACTTAGACCCTACGTGTTCTGTGTTAGAGACCTCTAAGGAATAAGGAGTAGAAGGCGCTCTATTTCTGACCCGGCATCTCCTTACGTGACGTCATTAAAAAACTTGTTAACTGACCACGAAGCAACTCTCAACAGACAATGTTACGAGAAAGCAGAATGAATCACACTCGTCAAATACTATCACCACTATAACCTGATGACCTTGTTTTCAAGCGCGAAAGCGTCAACTAGGTCGTGAGCAGCGTGCGACACCTCACTAATGGATAGCGTGCAAACTGCATTCGCCGAGGTGTAGCGCTGACGCTTAATTGACCTACGCAGTGTGTATATATAGCGCACGTCGGTGTCGTCAAACGGTCTACGCCTCCCTCGATAGAGTCTGCGTTAAAGCTGCGGTCATTAAACACGTGTTGAGGTTGTTACGAGCACGGCTCCTATAGCGGGCTTTCCTACCTCAAGTGACCGTAAAAGTGTTGCAGCGTGCTGTAATCACGTCCGAATGGGCTTCGCCAACGGCGACTACACGCGCATGTCTCATTACAGAACGTGACCGAAACCGTACTTCGCTTTTCGTAGCAATTTTTAGTTGCCTGGCAGCACTTTCTTCTTTGATAGATTCTCACGACAGGGATGAGCATGTCACCAGTGAACAAAATACCTCTTCTCATTTGGGAAAGACTGGAATATTTAATGTTAGGTTTTTAATATATATTGCGTTCAAGTTTCTGCTGGAGTAAATAGTATTTCACAAACAAATGTGGTCCACCTTGAAGTAAAAATTGCTGAATATGAGTCATCAGCTTTAGTTTCCAACGTTTGTGTCGAAAAAAAAGGTTCAAGAACTTTCTGTTCCATCGCTTCACTTTTACATCAAGCAAGCGACTGCACAGGCAGCACAATAATAAAAAGTTCAGCACTATAGGTAAATGCACTCGGATGTTTCCTGTAGAATAGCCACCGTTCTAACTATTACGCAGGCGTATCGCAAGACGTAGTTTTCTGCAAGGCACATGAGCAGACCTCTGTTTCAAAAAAATGCAGAGAAAAAGTCAGAGACAAAAGAAGCACGAGCTAACCAAGGACGACGTCATTGAAAGACGCGTTGCATTCCACTATGCTTCCAGGGCGCGGTCTTCGTTTGATTCGCCCGCGCCGTGTGTGTGTTGTTGGTCTTTTTCTCCTCAGGAACAGAAGAACCGGCGGCGGCACCCAACTGCGCCTTGCGTTTGTTCGATCTCACTGCCATTCACACAAAATGCGCCTCGAGCATTCGCGGCAGCCATTCAGACCACACGTGTCCGAGTTACACACAGAGCACCCCCCCCCCCCCCAAGTACATTTTAGTGCAGCGTTCGCATTGACAAGTACTCACCCGGCACCAACTCAAAGGCGGCCCTGCCTAATTGGAGAGTCACCGCGGCCTTCTTTGTCGCCGTTCAGCTTGCGAGTGCGTTCCTTTTTTTTTGCCGCTATGTTTTGCTACTTGCTGTGCACATGGTATTCTGTGGCACAACTCCACCGTGGTGCACGTCATAAAAATAAATACATAAACAAATAAATAAATACGTTCCAGAACTGCGCCAACTGATAACCCTATTAAAATTTCGGGACAGTTTAGGTATGGAAGGCTTGAAAGAAGCGAGCTTTCGTTGAGAGATTCCTTTGTTAAGGTATTACCGCTTCTTATTTAATTATTTTAGAAATAGTGAATTTCACTAGTACTGAATATATCTTTAACGCACCATCACACCTTAATATTCCTTTATTACACTTGTCAGAGTTCACAATACTGCTCTCCCACTGTGTAAGTAAAAAAAAAAGAACGCAGTACATGGGTGAAAAAGGTGCAGCAGGGCTCTAGTTGGACTCTAGGAGAAGATTATATTGCAGTACTGCCCATGCATTTCCAATTACTATCAAGAAATACTTTAATGAAACTGCTTTGTCTAAGAAAATTTGTTAGCGGACAAACATTGCATAATCACTACTTCAATCACTAGTGCAACGATCGCTTACTCTATATACAATCAAACAGCCACTTGACTATTTTGTTAGCCAGCGGTTAATTAATTGATTATGCATTCGATGTGTCGTTCATATGATTATAGTTAAAAAATTGCTACCATTGTACAGGTCCTTGGCATATTGAAGATGCTTTCAACGTCTTTTCGTCAAGGAATGTTCGACTTAATGTCGCGTATAAACCTGACATTACTTAACAATTAGTCCGTGACGGCAGTGTAGTGGTTACAGTTCTTGTCTCCTCATCCGAAGGTTGCAGGTTCGATCCAGGTCAGAGCGGTCGCATGCCGCAGGCGGCGAAATGCTAACAGCCCGTGTAATGTGCGATGTCAGTGCACCTCAAAGAACACCAGGTGGCCTAGCTTTCCGGAGCCCTGTGCTGTCGGGTAGCTCATGATTGTATGGAAGTTTTTGCGACACAAAGAGTAGATACTATTTTCGTGATTAATGATTTGACATTTTGATTTCTAGAAAAAGTTACGTCCGCTTGAGTAATGTAGCAACATCTGTGCCATCTGTGACAGGCAATTGTCGCGAATTTGGTAAAAGCACGAGCAACAGCCGAGGTATTACCCTAACGAAACTTATCGGGCCAATAAATAAGTGTTAGTATGGAGAGCCGTAGAAGCAACAATGACTAGATAACTTATTCAGTGGAGTGGACGTAGCTGAAATAAACGGCGGCGCAATGACATCTCCATTTTTTTTCTTTTAGTTCTTTTAGTCTTTTTTTGTGGTCATCTTGGTTTTTTTTTCTCCCCTCTTATTCATCGTATACCTGATAGGAAAGTAGAATAGCGAGTCACAACTACGCCCGTCAAACATCCACGCCCCTGTACAGCCATTTTTTTGTGTTCAGCCTTAAATCCGCGATACTTCTAGCCACCTTTCACCGCGCCAACGTATTAAATCGCGAAGGATCCTTCGAACCTCATGACGCGGCTGCCGACCCTTTGAAGATGGTTCACTACTGAGGTGGTCGGAGTGCGTGTTTTCTCGCAACAGTCAAGTGTCGATCCAGCACGTTCACCTCTCAAGACCATCGAGTTTCATAGGTGTGCGCAGGGTTTTCCTTTTTTTTTTGGGGGGGGGGGGAGTGGGGCGAAGATTCGTTTCAATGCTTTCCCCTCCATGGCGTGTCAATGTATGGGGCTGACTTGCACCCAACCTCGCCCTCCCGTGCGCATGCTAGTGGGGAACTCGTTTGCTTTCCAAGCATATGGCTACAAAACACATCGAGTAGATAGCATAATGAAGTTACTGGTGTGTGGGAGTGGGCCTGACGGCTTGCGTCAGTGAGTGAAAACGTCGCAATATTGCAAATGGCGAAAGAAAGAAAGACAACATCAAGCTGAAGCGTTTCGGAAGCAAACTCTGGATCAAAAATCATATTGCATTTAATATCGCCGGCGAGGCACACACGGAACCCTCTAGACGTCGAGTGGGTCCCTTATCCACCGGATATTGCACACCGTGACGTGCCCGCCGCTTCTCATTGGTCGCTCCGGCTCCTGCTCGGTGCCCAGACACGAAACACGAAGGCGGCAGTTCTCGTCTTCCTGACAGGACAGCCCCGCTTCAATAAAAATAGATCCTTACCCCAACGCCTTAGAAATTCGTGGCGATGGCACCGACTGCACGCTGCTCTAGAAAGAGATTTCGAAGTGAATGAAATGAAAGTGCGATTTCTGGCGTGAGTGTCGGAAGGAGTTTTGAATTTTCTGTATGTGTATGATAACCAGTCTAAGAGGACTAGTAAGCTACCCTAAGGACCGTGCTGCCGATGCAGAGGGATCTTCCTAGTTATGACTTGAACTTCTTGACTTCATTGCATTACTCTCCTCTGCGCTCTCTCAGCATGTACTCACGTCTTACCTTCCACATTTGCCTAGGACGCGGGAGTCCAAATGAAGTTCTAGAATTGTCAGGAGACTCGTAGTCGTGAATTGAAGCAAATGGAGCTTTTGAAGGGCGTCATTATGACAGACATCGCATTTGAGAGGTGTATAAGATTAGTCCTCCGTCACCTGAGCGCTCATTTTTCATGCTGCGCGAATTAAACAGAGAAAGCTCGGTGGGGCCGTATGAAAGCTTAACCGCAGGCTTTGGTGAATTCTAAAGAAAAATGAACGAAACTTCCCCACGTGGTCAACATTGCTTATTTATAGTACAATGTAAGTTTAAACGTCGGCCTATCTGATAAACTTGGGCTGCTATAGAATAGGGTACGCAAAGGTAACTTTCGTTGCGTATACATGTAATTTTCCTCACTTATCATGCGTACCAAAGAGGACAGCGTATGATATAGGCGCAGAGGCGACGAGCACTAACGCAAAGCTTTGCATATTCTATGCTGCTAAACCTCTTTATTAAAGGGATTGTGAAAAGGTTGCCCCTAAAACGACCCTACCAAACCACAGGCAGTCACACATTAACTAAGTGACATTTTAGGTAATGTCAGCCTAACAATAGTAGACCTGCATTGACGATTATCGTGCCAACGAGCCCATGCTCGAAAAGTGTCCATGGAGGTCTACTGTTCTGAGGCTGACGCCACCTAGTTGGTACGTGTCGCTGGCGGTGGTTTCTCATTGTCGTTTCAGGAGCGACGTTCACGACCGCTTTAATTATTGCCAATGCAATCATGGTATGCGGTGATACTGGAACGGTTACGGCTGCGCTCTTTATGAGCTTATCGGCCGACATGAGTGTATCCAGGAATGGTATGACATGTCCAAACTACGGAACTATAGTTTGGTGATATGAGTTCATTCTTGGCTCCTTGCTGAGATTGCCTGCTCACTTACGGGTTTTCACCCGTTCTCTCTGCCCAGCGTCAAGTCACGGAGGCGGTGGCCGCTTGCCGCGCATCACAGAGCAGCCGGTGGACGTGGTGGTCCGCAAGCACGAGCCGGTGACGCTGAGGTGCGGCGCCGACGGCGACCCTCCTCCGCGAATCGCGTGGTACCACGACGGCAGACCCGTGCGCAACTCAGCCACGCGCATGGTCTTGCCCGAGGGCCAGCTCTTCTTCCTGCAAGTGCAGCACAGCCGCCGGGAACAGGACACAGGACTGTACTGGTGCACGGCCACCAACGCAGTGGGCACAGTCCGCTCCCGAAACGCAAGCGTCGAGCTCGCTGGTGAGTCAAACATATTTTCTTATTAGCCCTTGCACGTAGTGGGAAGGTTAGCAGTTTATTCGTGGGTGTTTAACATTTTGTACGAAAGCTAGCACCACTTTCTGCGCTTCTGTACATCTGTGCTTATATCACGATATGCCTTCGATAAATGACTGTAAACCCCAACTTCTATGTTTCTACGCACGAATTCCCTGTTAGCAGCCCTCGAGAATGTCTTTTCTTGTCATGGTGGTGAATAGATGCTCATTATGCTGCTCGAATAGTTGCTCCAGTTGTTACTTTAGCAGTTGCCGTATATATTCTATTCGTTCGTCTATATATGCGTAGCGCGCGGCTTACCACCGCCGAATACCAAAATGTGTGTTGGGTTAGGTTCTACAGATATAAATGAGTGATATTCGAATGGAACCAACAGGAGTTAACTGCATTTGTGCATGCCCCCTAGGAAAGAGATTATGCGCTCCCAGTTTTGTACTACTTAACCATACACTTAACGTTGCTTAACGTGCGAGATATCTGTATCGTTCAAGAAGACATTGCAAATTATCTTTGGCTACCTAATTGGTGCGTTGTAAGTAAGTAATCCTTAGCTTTATGGGCAAGCGAGCATAGTGGAGGTGCGGTCATGTGACGACATGCTTGCTCTAAGCAGGGGCTTTCAAGTTACATTGCGCCCTTACGGACGTTGATTACCTAACACTAGGACGAAAAATTTATTTCTCTCGCAAGTGTTTTTGAAGGCGCTTTCCTACGTGCCATGATTACGTATTTTCTCCAGGGAGAGCCACTGTGTGTGACGTTAGCACTTGATTTATGCAGAGTGTAGTGAACGTGCGCACAGGTGGAGTCAAGGGCAACGAAAGAGAAAACCCACTCCAGGTCCTTAACCAGAGTTTTTAACGATGTTGACAGCGCAGATAGACCGACACATAACCCGTGTAACTGCCGACAAAGCACGGCATCTCTGAAAGAGCTTGCAATCAACCACACAAGCTCATGTAACATACATTTATGCATTCATTCTCGCATACACAATATAAGCTGGAGCGCGCGTAGGTCAGCGTTTTACGGCGTTGGGCAACGCGTCGCGACCTCACGACGAGACAGCGCTCATAATCGGCGTTAAAAGTCATGGTTGCTTTTTTCGTGTGAACGGGATTCCCTCGTTGGTCAGAGCCGGTAGCGGTAATAAAAGAAGACAGAGCCGACGGCTGGCGCTGGTGCCATTATTGGGCCCCGATAAGCGGGCGGGCGTAAAAGCGGCTTTGAACTCGGACGCCCTTTTCGTGTCGTACGCGCTCGTTGCGATCGCTTTTTACGACGCCGCCGGTGACGACCTGCCTTGACCGGCTGTGTCCTCCCGCTTGCCGCCTTTGCAGCCGCTCATCGATGCACGCCCACTCCTCGACAGACCACTGCCCTAATCTCGTTCGACATCCCGGCCGCGACGAGAGCTGGCTCGGCGCATATACGGCCATATAGGGACACGAATCCGCGAACGTACGTGTATTGAAGAACTCCTTGTGCAGAAAAATAAGATTGATTCGCGCCGCGTGAACGTAACGATTGCCGCCGCCAGGCGCCTCGCGTATCTTTTATGCCGCCGACATCGCCAGCCATCGGCCCCGAAAAGTCGTCGCGTGGGACGAAGAGTCGTCGCGAAAAATCGCCAGCTCGACAGGTTCAGGTTAGTGTCGCAAGAAAAATCGCGGTTGTCCATGCTTGCTCTCCTTCCCCGTTGTCGACGGAAACGAGAAAGTAAGACGAACGACGGTCAACCAGTGCAGTGGACGCTCTTAAGTAAAAGCTTACGTGGAAGTTGAAAGGGAGGCGAAACTCGAAATCGAGGTTGGATTGCGTATACCTCGCGCGATATCGCTTGCGCTCCCTGGGCACTTTAGGGCAGGCAAAGCTATCAAAAGTGGAATGCGCCATTCTCTCATTTGAATATCCGGGTGACTCGAAGCGTGCGGTGTAGGATGAAGAGGCAATAAAATTGTCGTAATCTGGAAGAGTTCTTCTCCGCATCAACAAAAACGCTTGATAAATCCAAGCTGGGGTATCTGCTCGGGACACGTCACACCCGAGGAAGTTATGCGAATATGTACTAGTTAATCACATACTAAGAGGGTGCCGTGATTCGCCGCAATGGAGCTTGTAACAGTTCGATGCATGTTTACCGCGAGCCGTTTCGAAAAGTTGCCCTACAGTCTGTTTTTTCTAACGTTGCAAATGTTGGTGATAACAGCCGACGGCGACTTTTTGATACAGTTGGCGTAATTGACGCCATCGATATCACGTTGTTTTTTTTTTGGCTCTTTATGCTGAGTGTTTTCACTATAATACAAGAAGAAATGGTCCAGATGGTGACCCATCGTGGTGTTCATGATATACCTTGCGCAGTATCCACGCGTTGCAAAGAGAAAATGGTTAATATTCCGTAACTAAGGTTTTACAGTACAAATAGTGCCGTAGAACAGATGGAAATTCATATTATAGACACACTAAATGTCCACAAGGTTATGTATACATTAAGCCGATTGAAAATGAGCACACTCGAGCCATATTCACGCCATCAAAGCTGTCAAACAGCATACCTGGGTCGCCTTTCATTTGGCCCTTCAAATCTTTTCTTTCGTCAGGCCCATTTACTTCTAAGTAATTTGTGTGTTGTTTCTTTGTTTAAGCTAAGACAGGTGTTTATTTCTGGTCAATGGGTCTGGTCAGCGGGAAATGTCAAAGACTTCTCTCTTTCTGCTGAGGCTTTTCCGGTCACATCCAGCCTGCCTTCCGCCATTTCGGCGGAAACAGCTTCCCTTTTAATGCACTGTTTGAATAGTGCACCTTTCGTAAGAATATTGGTCATTATTTTGTTTTAATTAGTTCTTCATTTAATCGACTCTCTGATCACGTGGCGTGTGCAAGAATCACTACTACTGTGCCACTGCTTCGACGACGACAACGACTGCAATACAGGGCTAAGAGAATAAGAAAGCTAAGAGAGCTTGGCTGCAGTACGCTCTCCGAGTAGTGTGCTATGTACTGCTGCCCCCTCTGACCACGTGGACTGCGTGACTACTACTACTACTACTACTACTACTACTACTACTACTACTACTACTACTACTACTACTACTACCACCACCACCACCACCACCACCAAGGCCGCCAAAATCAGCACTACTACTGCTACTACTACTACTGCTACTATTACTACTACTACTACTACTACTACTACTACTACTTCTACTATACCACACCTAAAGCTAAAAATAATTACTGCAACACATGACCGCATGATCCATGCCCGTGCGCAGAACCGAAGTCTATTGCGCAGTGAGCGGCAGCCATCGCGGGCGAGCCAGGCTGCGTAATTTATGCGGTGACCGAGCTCATAGTGTTGCCGCAGAGCATTTCGCGTAGCTTTGATTTCGTTTTGCTGCTTCTTTCACTCTGCTTTCTTTGCCACCGCGGCTCCGCTTGAAATATGAGGCCAATCAGTGAGCAGCAGCGAAGAACATTAGCGTGTGCCGCCATCTGCGTACACGCCGAACGGTGCAAGCACCGGCGAGCGAATGGAAACGGGGCCCGCATCTCGCTGGCTCACGTATATCTGCCGAAGTTTAGCTGATTGCTTCGCGCCTCACATACGTTACGATAGCATGGCCCACCATTCGCGTGTATCTTTCTCCGTTGAAGTCTTTCTCGTTTGTTCTCGCTCCTACCTCTCGGTTTATTTCGCATGGACAAGTTATACGTGTGGCGATTATACCGGTGACACAAACACCGCTATCGCGTCTTATCAGCCGGCTTTGAGTAGAGACCGGGCACTCTAATTACTTGAGAAGTATCGCAATCGTGTCTGCCGCCCGGTTATGCTCAGATGCCTACGGGTTGGCGTAGTTTACTACACCTGCTCACAGTTGGGTCTCGGGATTACCAACTAAGGATCCTAGAACGTGCGTTAAGTGTCCACCTGGCTGCGCACGATGTGAGGTCTTACGAGATGCTGCAGTTGGGCTGCGGAAGTGTAGGTATACTTTCCAATACGCTAAAGTATGTTGTTCTTTCTTGCTGATGGGCACCTTCTTCGGTAGCGAAATATATACAAAGCAAGAAAAAAAGAAAGTTGTTTGTGTCAAATGCTCGAACCCCCACTCTTCTCTTTGTGCGCGTATGGTGCACCAACGTGAAATGAAGAGGCTATTATCTGGCACCGGTAATTTTATTAGGAGTGAAGAACAACATCGATTGATTGATTTGTGGGGTTTAACGTCCCAAAACCACCATTTGATTATGAGAGACGCCGTAGTGGAGGGCTCCGGAAATTTTGACCACCTGGGGTTCTTTAACGTGCACCCAAATCTGAGTACACGGGCCTACAACATTTCCGCCTCCATCGGAAATGCAGCCGCCGCAGCCGGGAATCGAACCCGCGACCTGCGGGTCAGCAGCCGAGTACCTTAGCCACTAGACCACCGCGGCGGGGCCAAAAACAACATCGTCAACCAAACAAGCACGAGAGCATCGTATAGTGTTTCATTTAAGACTGCACACATCAATGTCGCTGGCTCATAGTTTGCAGATGATGGTAGAATTCAGTACAGGGTTCTCATCGAGATATTCATCGACAATACGTAGAAGTGGACAACGAGCTTCAACATAAACAAACCTACAATCAACACTTGCAGCACTTTCATTACAAAGGAGCACATGGCGTTTACTTGATGCTCCATCATCGCCAATACAATTTTTTTAGCAGATCTTTCGAATAAAAAAACAACAACATTGGTTTAGCCAGTACTGTAACTTTATATTAACGATATTGAGGTAGATATCGTACTAAGCAATACAAAAGCCAGGCAGAGCTCTATATTACGTCACATATTTCGCGAGCACGAGATATTTCGCGAAGCTCGGCTGATTTGCACGGAATGCTGAGAGGCAAAAGGCGGTATCAGGACGGGGCCATTCCTAAAATGCAGTGGGCATGAGGAAAGAGAAAGGGGGGAGAGGATATTGGCCTTCTTTAATTAAATGGAAGGAATGTCGAAAGAGAAAACAATGATGCGAGGAGCTACTAAGCTCAAGAATTATGCCGGGTGGATGGGAAACGGTAGTAACTCGCTGATGAAAGAGAGAAAGAGAGACAGCAGACGAGAGCACAGATTAGGCGTCCCAGGCGGAGTGAAATATCTAGCTCATTTTAAGGAAATGACGATGGCTCTTGCAAAGGAACCGAGGTTCAAGCTTTCAACGGTGCTCTGAATCGCGTGCCTACGGCCTCGAGAGGGTCGTGGCGACCGCCTCAGATTTACGGCATTAGAGAAACGTTTGGATGAGTGAGAGAAAACTAGACAAAAAAAAGTAATAAAGAGAACCTCGCTCGATGCGCAGCACTTTAGTGCTTGAGAAAATGGAAGGGACAGCTTTCTACGTATCCCTTTGTTCTTGTCTTCCTCTTCTGCTTCTGTGCCCCCGCACTTACGCGCTTCTGCCACTCTCCTAACGGAGTGGGACCCTAAAGCGATATTAATAGGCTTACGCGTCGAGACAAGCGAGCCAAGGGTGAACAGCTTCGCCAGGTTCTCGAAGGAAAATGTCCGGATTCCGCGAGCTTCACGGCGAACAAAGCAGTATTTTCACGGGTTTTCTTGGACGGGCCTGTGCTGGTTTTTAGATTACGAGCGCGCGCGTGTACGCTGAGGCGGAGTATGAAAGCGCTCGTACTGAGAAGGCGAGTACGTCTTCTCTTATCTTCTTCAGATTTACCGCCTGAACGACGACATTTACTTCGCGCACTTGTCATCGCAACGGTGAGGCACTCTGCCCGTGGCCTATTTCGCACTAAAGAAAAGCAGCGACCAGCGCTGGTGTCTCTAAGTATATAGGTGGCGCCCTGGTAGTGAGTCTTGCATATATTTCGGAGTGGCCTCGTATTTGCTGAGCCGTTTTCGGTATAGATAGCTTGCACGTGACGTCATGGTCGAAACTGCATAACAAACTGGTGCGCCAACATGACCGATTTGATGACGTAGCGGAAGTATAAAAACATTACGCTCGACCACCTTCAGTATGATAATGATGTGGCACAAGTAATATTGGCCTCTGTTCGTCAATAACGAAATAACTTCCAAGCGATGTAACGATAACATCACGTGATGTCAGAAACATTTCGTGTGCTATGCGGGGCACCAACATGGCGCTTTCGATGACGTTCGCGTAAGCCATCTATTTTTCATACACGGTGTCAACGCAGTATAGAAATCCGTGAAGGTTTGAGCCACAGAAGACTCACAATCAAATTATTATACTGCGAAAATACGCAGCCAGTCGTGATACCTCTAGGAGAAATGAACTTTCTCCGTGACCTTCACAAACACCCTGGCGTTCATTGTTTTGAGAGGCGTAGAAAAAAAATACAACCTCTCGTTGCAGGTCAGAAATCACACTCACATTCATTCACTGGAGTTGAAGAAGATGTTCTTAAGGTCAATAGCTTTCGTGGGGTTCACCTTCAAGGGGTGTGTGGGCAGGCGATATAGTTTATCGTAGCATCCACCACCTATAAAATCAATGTATAAGGCAGACTTTGCGCCCCCACCTCACCTTCCTGTAAAATGAATAGAGGCGGCACCCCATCGCTCCCCCACGCCGTGCGCACGCTTATGTTTATGGAAAGCTAAAGCCGATGCTGTAAGAGTACAGGAATGTTAGCGTGCAATTCGAGCCGACATGGTTGCGAGTAGGTAGGAATACCGAAAAGAATATCATACTACGATTGACTTGAACGCTCCGTTGTTCGTTTGTTCGTTTTTCGTGGTAACCCTTTTCCACGTCCGCCGCAGTGGTGTCAGTAGCTGCGATTCTCGGCTGCTGACTCGAAGGTCGCGTGTTCGATTTCAGCCGCAGCAGTTGCATTTCGATGGGGGAGAAATGCTAGAGGCTCGTGTATTGTGGGATGTCAGCGCACGTTAAAGAGCACCAGAATGTCAAAATTTCCGGAGCCCTCCCCGAAGACATACCTAGTAATCATATAGCATGGTTTTGGGATGATAGCCTCAAACAATCAGTATTATTTCACGATTTCCAAACAGCCCTTAAAACAAAGCTCTACGGATGTTCTCACGCCACCGGCGACCACTGTTAACGTAGTCCGAGTTCGTTACCTCTCTTGTCAGCTGTGGCGAGCGAGTGATAAGTATACCTGTTAGTTTAATTAGCGCTTACTTAGAACGGAGCCTCTCTGCTTCACATAGCATTCTCATTGTTAATCTTGTGACATCGCTGTTGTGAATATTTTGAAATATATTCAGAGTACCAATCAAGTCTACCAGCAGATATCAATGAGTATGTCGAGCATATACTAGAAGGAGAGTGTGCTAGTTTACCTAAATAAAACGTAAAAACGTAAAGGTAGTGCTGCCAGATGTCTAATAGCCAGTACGTATCTATGGCGTGGTTGGAGGCAACCCCGGTCGCATGGGTCTTGATATATTTTAATAAAAGTAGGCCCCACAAAGTCAGCATTTTCTTTCCTTCTCTTTTAGTTTTGCAGGTCCTCGCAGAGCGACTAAATAAAAGAACTCTGGTACAAACACACACGGACAGCATGGGAACGGAGAAGAATGTGCGCCCCTTGGAGAGGGCCGATGCAGGAGGTGGTCGCCGGGAGACTGCAATTAATTGCGCCTAATTGGTGCTCCCAAAAAACGTTGGCCCACTCGCTTCACGGGCAGACCAGCCCAACAGGGCGCACACTAGAAGGGAGATCCCCTCTTCGTATTTTGTCTCTTCTGTCTACGCTATTTTTTTCTATCTTTATTCTGTGGAACGAAGCACCGCGTGTGGTTGCGGCTGCTGGAGCCTCGCTGGGTCGACTACATCCACAGGAAACACTATCGTTACGTTTTCCGCACACGTAGGACAAGGTGCGCACGCGCACAAAAACAAACAGCCAACGAGGGACTCGAAACTCCGCCCTTGTGTCGGCGGCGGCGGGGTGCTCGCTCTCGGGGCGGAGTGCGGACCTCGGCACTCGAGCACGCAGCCCGTGCGCGGCCACGCCAATTTGGCCCACGTATGCCACCACGAACGCGTGGGCCACGCACCGAGTCTGACCTCCTCCCGAAACGCGCAGGATATTGCGATCGTATAGAAAGGTCGTGGCCGCGCGCTTAGGCTACAGAGCAGCTGCTGCTCCAATTTCTTCCCTAGTTTGCTTTATTTCCTCATCGAGTGAGTAGCGACGTTACAGTAACGAGACGAAGGCGTGCAGAACGGGAAGCAGTGTTCTTGCTCTGGCCGCGTGGTCGAACGAGGAAAGCTGCACTCACTCCGTGCAAGGCAGCATCACAGACTCGGTCCAGCGACAACGCCTCCGGGCGTGCACACGAACATACATCAAAGGACTATCGCGCTCATCAGAAAAGGCGTGTCTCTGCCCTTGTGCGGCCGATCCCTGCCCGCGCATCTCCCAGATGTTTGTGGTTTGCTTTCCTGCGAACGTAAAACGCGGGTGCCGCGGCGCGCCGCTCCGATGGGTGCAAGAGCCTCGCGCGTGCTCTAGTCTTCTCCGGGTGCGCGTACGCAAACAAATACGGCGTCCGCCGTAACGGAGGACATTCATCATACGCGGTCAGCCACGCGGACGTTCAGCCCGCGCCGTGCGCTTAGAATGCGAGCCGCGTTTCACGTGCGGCACGCACGCGCCTATACCAACACACACCCCAGCACTGATATCCTTCCAGCCTCGACTTCGAGAAGCACCGCAGCCATCCCTCCACATCTCTTGAGGATAGAGGGCGCTGCCGAGAGTGCCCAGTCTCGTTTAATTAGCGTGAGCGTCTTTCGCCGACGACTGGAGCCCGCGGGCGATTGGCGAAGGTAAGTATACTTCTTGACCGCGTGGAGCGCGGCGAGCGGCTTCTTCCTGTTCAGTGAGAAATATATAGCGTCCCTAAAATGCTCTCCCTTGCGCGATGGGGCGTGTGTGCTGCATGCCTTTTCTCATAGGCGTTTATATGGCAGAAATGTTTGCTCTTTTTCAGCGCGACGCATTTAGCCAACTGCGAGGAATCGATAGGCGTTATGCTCTTTACCCGCTAGCCGAAGAAGGGTGGTCATTAGCATATAGGAGTAACGCTTAAGTGGAGATGTCGGCCTATATAATTTCTCACGAACTTACGTGGGTGCCCGATGGAGCTAATAAGATGGCGGAAACATTGAGCACTAGTTCGGTCGATGACCGAAAGTTGTCGCACCTTCGTCGATGTACACCTGTTCGGAAAAGCAACACCTGTGCTATGCCGACACTCCACATTCTGGTGAGAGGACAAGCGAACCCCGTGGCGTTGAATACTTTTGCGCATTGGTTATGATGTATCCACGTGCGCAAGCTCATTGTACTGAGTCGCTGTTTAGGCTAACATAAGAAAAATCACTGCTTCTGAATTATATATAATATTGTACAAAGAAAGAGTGACAATAACTTTTCTTTTACTTAAAAACATTACTCTGAAGTTAGGCCATTATTATCGGTGTCGCAAACGAAATACACGCATCATGTGCTCGGCAACTCCTTGCGAGCCTACAGCCATAGCCCGTAATTACAGTCAGTGTAATGTTTCACGATACACGCTAAGGAAAGATGACCTGATGGTGTCTTTCTGCGTGTAGAAAGCTGTGGGTATTAGAGCTTGCCTCGGTGCTTGCCAAGGTCAACACGTGATCACCGTGATCACATCACAAGTCGAAGCACTCTCTCGTACTGCTACTGCCGAACTCGATGATAAAGAACCCTAGAAGTCTCCGGCTAAGCCCGCCGAAAATAAGCCGCGGGCAACCGGTCAGCCACGCCTAACATCCCCATCCTCTTCTTCCCCTTAAGGCTTAAGCCTCTGGGAGCTCTGATCTCAGGAGTAGGCGACGGCTTCCTATACTCCACTAGATCATAGAAGACCCGCGCAGCCTAAAAGTGCGTCCGAGGCAGTAATCTCCGTTCACCGATCGCCGAAAAGGGCTCGCACGTACGTGTGGTTTTCACGGCGTTGTCTGTGCGAAGCCGACTCTCTGAAATCGATATCCCAAAGCTCCGTGCCGATGCAATCTGACTGACCGCATGGGTGCGCATGTTCATACGCACTGAAGACCTCACCGCCGCGTGCACGCATCGGTAGTCGTGGCCTGTCTTCACCCCAGCCGCTTTATATGCCGTGGGATCAATCGCTTCCCGCCACGCGAAGAGCAGGATTGAGAGAGGCGCCGCCATGGCGGTGGATCGTCCCCCCTTGTGGGGATTTATGTGGGAGCCGAATCTTCGTAGTGCCGTGGACGACTCAGCTGTGGAAAGTTTCTCGGCTTTTCGGCTGTCACTATTACTACCCGAGATACGCCCTGTATGTAAGGACGGCAGATGATCGGCGAGAGCAGGTACAAGGGCTGGGCCAGAAAGGCTCGTCGTGTGGTGGCGCACAGAGTACGTGACCGAAAGGGCACTAGGAGTTTTGGGTTTCACCGTGCGAGAAGTCAATACGTACTTGCGGTGCAGTATGCAGTGCCGGAGTTTGTATACAGATTACTAACATTTAACGAGCTTGCAAGAAACTTGAAATATGCTTCTTGTAGAGAACGCCGTGGTTTCATTTATCATGTTTTACAGTATAATATTTTTTCACCAGAAATTACGACGCAACGAATCTTTGAATCCGCGACTGCTAAAAATTACGGCAGCGATATGAAAAGATAATGATAATTTGACGAATGTGTTTTTTGGATGCTTAAGGTTGACGGAAGTGTGATATGAATTAGAAGTCGACTTGAGATTAGTTTACTGCATCTACTCTTAAACTCCTAGCACTTCCTGCTCTTATTCATTTTTTATGAAGTAATGATCAAAGAAGAGGTGACCCAGTTTAATTCGGCTCAATACTGAATGTATATGAAACACTAGAAAATGAATAGAGTGATGCCCGGTTGATTGTAAAAGCTTCGAATTGAGTAAACTAAGAAATAATGTTTCTTGGAACATTTTTGGCCGTTTCTGTTTTTTTAACTGAGTATAACTGTATATTGAAAGAAAGCTGGCCTTTTTCCAAGTGTCTATATTCAGTTTTTTTTTCATGCTATTTCAGTCACCGCACATCCGTTAAAAGAAGAGATCTAAAGCCGTAAGTTTGCAATTAGCTCTGCTCTACATTGTCTCTTTACCTGCCACCTTGAACGTATATCTCAAGCAAGAAACCTATAGTGACCAGGCTGACGCCAAAAATGGATCTTGTCGGCCCTTAGTTACAGTCATGAGTGTCTAGGGACCAGAACATGGGTCAAAATATTCTGAAACGCGAAGGCGGTAGTCATCCGCAACCCATTATTAGTAAGTCGATTATACCGCAAGGTATTATGATTGAAACGCAGCCGACGGTCGCCGCCCACCTAGCTCCCCTTGTAATCTGCGCTGCAATCTCCAATATACAAGCCAACATGCTGCGCTCAGATATGTATCCAACCTCAAAACGAATGAGATGAGTGCTGGAACCAGTTTATTCCTGATCGATCAAACCGTATCTGAATGGGTGGTTGCTGATTGATTTTCTGAAATCGTGCTCCCGCTGCGCTTGGTGGGAGACTAAGTGCGCTATAGAACAGGCAACTGTGCGGCAGCACGAGCTGCTGCCTCGTGCTACAGGCCGTGAAACGAGAGCGAATGCGCTTGCGGGAGTGGCGAACGAAGAGTGCGTGCAACGTGCTCTTGTATAGAATTCTATGCTCGTGTTTCTTTTTTTTATTTCGACCAGAACTTTCAATGCGAACATCAGTAGAGCAAACTAAACGAGAAATAAACATAATGAATTAGCTTCCACAATCTTTGTGACGTGATAGACCAACGAATAGTTACCATTTTGTGAGGTGGTCAGCTTTTGTTGCTTGTCCCACACCCGAATTTCGCGCAAGTATCAAATAGGCGCGGTGTGAGTAGTGTCACACGGACTGGGAAAGCATGCAGACGGGGGCAACACGCAATGTTTTCATGTGCTTGTTTTATCAACAATGACAATCAAGTTTAACAACGTGTCGTCACAATGTGCTGGCGTTCGCTAGCGATACTGCGGTCGCTGGCAGCCTCCGTGACTGTACGTGTATTCTGTATTAGAGTGTACAGGAATACGTGCCACGTGTGCATAGCCACAGTTATCGCACAGTAAGAAAGTAACTTGTAATGCACTCTCATTGTGTCGTGCAACGCCGGTTCTTACGCGCCTGAAACCGTCGTAACAATCCATAGTCATGACGCAGTATACATCACGAAGTGTATCTGCCTGTATGATCGAGCAAATGAAACACGCTTAAACAAGTTGGGAGTTGTGACGTTCTGGCGTCATGCATACAGGGACGAATATTCACCGGAAAATGAACATCGCGTGTTCTCTCCTTCAACTACGCCGTTTCGATGCTGCAACAAAACATTTAAAAGCCAGCTGTGTGCGCATCGTTCATGTTGCTTTATTTCAGTTCAGACTATCGTTCTACTCTGAGTCAATACTTGTCGACGCAAACAGAAAGAGAACGCTTCATGAAATTTAGAGAATGCGATAAGGTGTGACTTATATATTTATTACCAGTGGGCTTTTAATCTTTTACCAGGTAAGGCGCCTATATTCTCTGTCGCCTAAGATCTCGACTACCATTTTTAACCTTACCGGCGAGATTTTTTCGGTTTGCCATGCTATTCCATATTGTAGTGAAGTTTAATAATAAATTCGAAGCATTTTCTTGCGTACTGCTGGCACTTTAATAATCTATCTATCTATCTATCTATCTATCTATCTATCTATCTATCTATCTATCTATCTATCTATCTATCTATCTATCTATCTATCTATCTATCTATCTATCTATCTATCTATCTATCTATCTATCTATCTATCTATCTATCTATCTATCTATCTATCTATCTATCTATCTATCTATCTATCTATCTATCTATCTATCCGCTTACGTGTTGTTGCTCTCGTGATCACCCCCTTAACTTGGCGTGAACGAAACATTTTGGGAGAGTAAGATGGTTTGACAAATATGATTCACATGAATAATTACACTATTGCGTCGCATATATCTTCAAACGCTTTCCGCCAGACAGTGGCACATACCCACTCGCTGGTATGTGCTTCTGCTATGCCGGTATATGCCACAATTGATTGACAGTATATATCCACTCATGAATGGCGAGAACACACATAGGTAATTTTAACGCGTGAGCATTAAGAAAAAAGGTCACATAGGCAGCGTTGACCCAATGAATGCAAAGAATAAATGTGAGGGTCTCAGTAGGAATCGAACCCAAGCATTCTGCGCGGCAATGAAGTATTCTTCGATATAGCCACTCCAGGTCACGGAAGCAATTTCATATAGACGCTATCGTTCTGGAAACGTCAATTTTGATTGAAGTGCTGGCTATAAAAATTTTTAAACCTTACTTGTGTGCTCATATGATACAGCCGTCACGTCGGGTTAACATCAGATGTAGTTAGGTGCCATCCGCTGTAATGGATTTATGTAGCAGTGTCCAGGGCTATCGTCTCTTTGAGCAACAACACTTTATACCAGCTTTCCGCTTTTCGTATTGCCAATATCCATATAGCTGTTGACATCGTATTGCCAATATCCATATTGCTGTTGACATCGTTACGCAACTGCAAGCTTGTTATATAAAACAGATGCGACTGTTTACCCTACGTCTGTGTGTGCGTTTGTACAAATTGTTAGCGCCACCGCGTGACGTTTCGTTCAATGAAAAACTACAACCCAGTTACCTTACATGCGTATGCTTCGAATTACATCGATTCCCAAGATATCTGGGAACTGCCGAATATTTTTTTTTGGGGGGGGGGGGGGGGTGTGACCCATTCCGTATCTTAATCTATAAATACTAGTCTCGTGGGGCAGGGAGGCTTCACCGGAATTTCTTTTTCCTTCTTCTTTTTTTTCTCGACATTTCGTCATTAGTTTTTACTGCGCACGGGCCAGTAGAAAAGAATACCCATATACATATTTCTATGCGTCAAACAGCAAAACGTGGCACAGTTTCGATAGAGGTCGTAGCTTTGTGAAGTGCGGCTTCTGAAATTTAACAGCTTCGCCGAACGACCACCGGACTTATTTCTCGCACGGCACGCTGCGCAGCCGTGATTGGTGTGTGTTCTCGCTTTGCACGCACTACAATTGCGGGGACGCTCTGGCGTGACGAAGCGAGCGCAAGGTCTCCTCATGGGTGCGGCATGGTTCAGCCTGGCACATCACTTAGCCACGCACCTTTAATTGTAATTGAAGTTGGAGGCCCCACTGATTGGGCTGCTTTTTTTTTCGATCTTCGTCTTGGCTACGCCAGATTACGTTGATAAGTGTTCAGGACCCAGGCGTTGTGTTGCCAAAAGTTGTTTACGGGATGAAGGGAGCCGTAAAATAGAAAAAAAAAGCTAGAGAAAATGAAAAATGTTTGGTACTAAGCCGAGAGAGAGAGAGAGAGCGACAGAACGACTTCGTGCTGGCGTCTCACTTTCACGGACGCGCGAATCCCCGGGGCTCCTCTGCATGAGGCGTGCTGCTGCTGCCGATACTGACCGAGGAGCGGCGCACATTGCCACCCGTAATCGAACACAAATGAAGCGGCTCGTGTACAACAACGAGCCGGCGGGGAGGAAACGAGAAGCCATGGTTAGCCGCCGTAGAAAGAAACGTAGAAAATAAAGAAAATCGAAGTCGATTTGAGGCGTGCGTATCGAGCTATATAGCGCGGCGTGTGCATTCGGGCGACCGGCGGCAAGCGAAAGGCGGGAAGCCCCCCCCCCCCCCACCCCCCCGACACCGCCGTCGGCTTTGCAGCCAGACACTATCGATCTTTGCCGCCACCCCGCGATCTTCGGCAACCGAACAAGTCAAGAAGGAGGCGGAGAGGGCGGCAGAAATATGAAGGGCGGTAGACGAGCGTTTCCTGGCCCTCCTCCCCGCTACAGGCATGCCGCGTGGTACGTGGCTAGCCCAGCGAGAGTTAAGACCCCCTGAAAACGCGCTCTCTACCGATCGCTTTGGCTTTCGAAGGAGAAGCCAGCCTTCCAGAGAGGAAAAACCCGTCGGTCGGCCCGTAATTACATAGGAGGTGCCCGTCGCGGGTAAGAAGAAACAACGGAGCTGCGTCAGCCGACTTCCCGTAAACGGTGCCTTTCCTTCTGTCCCTCTTTCACTCTCTCGTTACACCTGGTCAGGCGTGCTCTGTAAACACGTGTTATGTAGGCGCCCCTATTGTTTTACGAATAGTAAAGCTGGTACATACGTGGGCCTGAGCAGGGTGCACGACCTAGTCGCGTTCCGCTGGACCAGTATAAAGTTATTTGCCTCCTTTCCTTTCTCCCGGAAAAATATCTGCTAAGATGAGTGGTCTCACAAAAAAACGCGAGAGCTTGAAAGTACCAGTGATGGGCGGCATTTATTGAATGTTTTTTTTTTCATCTTAGAGGTAAAACAAGTCATTTATGTCATGAAATGTCGTTCATACATGTTTGCCATGCGTACATGTGATCACCTTTAGATATGTACCGCACAATTGAAACGTACATTCTGTTGTTTACAATGCGTGACTTCTCATTTATGTTGGCATGCACTCGTGTCAAGTCGTACCAATTTTTCATACATATCAGGCAATGAAAATAACCAACCGAGAACACTCACAACAAACAATACAGCAATTTGGACGCCTAACAACGGGAACAGAGACAAGACGACGGCAACAACTGCAACGAAAGCAGCAGCAACAAACAGCGCCTTGCCGCAGTGCTTCTCTCCTTATTCATCTCTCCTTCTCTATTCTCTCCTTCTCTATTATCTCCTTCTCTCCTTAATCACCTCACCCAGTGCAGGGTAGCAAACCGGACGTGAGTCTGGTTGACCTCCCTGCCTTTCATTTCTTCCTTTCCTCCTCCTCCTCCTCCTTATTCGTTTGGGTGCTCAACACAGGCGCCGTGGCTGTTGAGTTTCTCGCAAAGCAAAGCCCTCCCGCGAGTGGTGAACACCAGTAGCGCTGCGGTGGCGTCACGGCGAAACCATAAAAATCGGCGACAGAGCCAGGCACGTCGCCCTCGGGTGAAACGCGCCTGGGCCCAGTCTCTCCTCTCCGTAAAGCGGTCCCGCATTTGCCTGCTCAAATACCTGTCTGCTTGCCGATGTACACCCCACGTCGCCCCGGCAGAAAAGGGGAGAGAAAGGAAAGAGGGAGCGGAGGGGATTCAGCAGAAGTCGGGGACACAATACGTGATCTGCATTGTCTAGCTCCCTGGAATTTTCCTTCCTCTTCATCCCGAATCCTATGTTATTTTTTTCTGCAATAACTCTCTCTTTCTTTTTTTTCACTGCTCTACTTTAGCTTCACCAAAAAGATTGTGCCTATCTGCAGTTCGTGCACCGCTCACCTAATTTTTTTTTTATAGGCAAGGTTCTTTTCCTTTTGGTTGCCTCCATAACTTTCTCTTCCGATATCACAGCCGCGTTCTTCTTCTTCTTTTTTCTGCTTTAATGGGGCACGGGAAATAGGCGAGGAGTCGTGAGCACGGTTAGAGGGATCAATACCGTCGAGTTGCCCTTGACGACGCCGTCGTCTGCTATCAGAGTAATGTTTGCTTCTTGCGACCGCAATATGACATTATTTGAAGGAGGAGACTGGGGCAGCAGGGACAAAACACGCATCCAGAATCGAAAATGGCCGAAAAATGGTACAGAACGAGAGTAATAGAGACTCTTATCCTAGTATGAGAGTGTTTATGCGGGAAATACTGTTCGGCGAAGACTCCCAGAAAAAGAAGAAAATATTGTAGAGAGCTAGCTAGTGAGCATTGTTTTGTCGCTCACCAGTAGTCCCCCAAACACCTGAAATGACCCTACTCGTTATGGCCATGTTGAATAAAGTTTTTCTGCTATGGTTCACTCATTGCTACTTTGAACAAATTGAACCAGGAGAGATGGGAACGGTAAAGTCACAGATGCTACGTTAGATGCGTCAGCTTTAGGTCTCTGGAGGACATTGAAAGAGATGCAGGTTTTGTCGACATGTAATCTAGCATATTCTTACGTGACATTCTGGCTTTCTTGCTAGCGTTATTGCACCGAGCTTTGAGATTTGAACAGGCTGTAACGGTCGCTGAGAGTGGTATCTCATCCGTAGATATTGTGAGCGAAAGAACAAATGCTTTAAACGGATTATCGTTGCGGAAAAAAAACAACGAAAAAAAAGGGGGAAGGGGCGCACTACCTTTCTGCGTCATCGATCTTGGCTTTGCCTCAACATAGCGAATAACGGATATTGCGGACTGTTGATACTTAATACTTCTTGTACGTGTACTCCTATTCGTACGAACCTGGCGCCTACTCGGCGCACTAATGCTTGCAATATTACGTTTAAACCATCGGACATGGTCACAGAGGGCCACGTTCCGTAAATTGCTTATCAGTATAGGGAATTTAAAGCTTTAGTTGATATTCGTTTCCGGTGGGGAAATCTCGTTTACGGAAGCCTACATTGTCCCACACTTTTGCAGCAGACACTAAAATTGATTCTCGATGGAGTGTATTATAATAAAGATACGAAACAAAGGTGTCAGAATAATATATATATATATATATATATATATATATATATATATATATATATATATATATATATATATATATATATATATATATATATATATATATATATATATATATATATAATAAATAGAACGAACCAAACACGACGAAAAACAAAACCTTTGCTATGATTTTTTTTTCTGACGAGAACATTCGAACAAGCTCACCAATAAGTGAAAACAAAAATCTGAATAAGTAAGGACCGCTGCTCAAACTTCGTAAGTAGGTGTTTTAAGCAAGCCCACAAATTCTCTTGGTACAAACATTACCATAAAACAAAGCTAGACATGACGGCGCCGCGCAGTATTTCTTTATTGTCGATGGCGCTTAATCCTGGCGTGATTAAATGTAATTTGTGGTTATCGACACACACAGGTTCGATCCAGCAGTAAGCGGAATATGAGTCACAATGGCGCTGTAACGTTGCATGCTAGATCACATATAGTGTCCTGCAAATGTTGTCGTCCCCGGTCCCCTATTCCTACGCAACGCGCGCAAAACATACAGGACTGTGTGTATATGAGGCGAGGCACAGACATAAATGGACTGTGCTCCTTAAACGAGCCCTTCAACGTTGCCGTCGTTTGTGGGAACGCCGGGTTGGCTACCGTGGAATCGAACCACCTGCCTCGGCGGCGCCGTCCCTTTTGCTGGTGTTTGTGCGGCTTTCGTTTGGCCCCTGGTGATGTCATCGCCACGAGAGCGCGAAAACAGCGTGCCGTGGAGGGAACACCTGAAGGGGGACTGTTGGGGGTGTACGATTGCCACAAATAGAGTTTCAGTGGCATGGTATTGTGAATTCGGGACAAAACACGAGAGTGGTGGTCCTTACTGATCGTTTAACACCCTTTCTGAAACGCGCAAGCAGGTGTGACTCCGGAGTATGCTTCGCCTATAGAGCTATATACTGTATATGAAGGAGCCATACGCCGTAAATCTATCCCTGGCCAAATACCACTTTATTACTCCATTTGGTGAAGGATATGAAATATGACTTGATGACACATGGTGGCACCACCGGCACCGCTGTATGATTTCAATACCTGCCCTCAATTGTCAAGATGCTTTGGTGTTGTTTGATGTGAACATGTCTGCACCAATCCACGCATTGAAGCGATTTTATTGTTGCTCCTCCATAAATAGCTAAAATTCAATATATGAAAAACCATAACTAGGAAAAAAACCACCTGTGTCTACTCTTTAACAATAGCCTACTTCTGTTACTAAAGACACAACTTGACATGCCTGAATGAGCAACGAACGTGCACGCTACGAGAAAATGATATTTAATTTTCTTCATAATGTATTATGTATCTCGACTTCCTGCGTTTTCTTCCCTTCAAGGCGTGTTGCTAGGCTTCTGTAGTATAGTTATTGGCTCTATATTCTACGTAATAATGCACGAATATTTTTGCATTGCCAAATTTTACCCAGTTTATTTTTCCATACTGTTCACCGCGATATATATAGTGTTTCATGGTCGATACATGTACGGCACTCGTAGATTGATATTCCACGTCACAGTATTTTTTATTGAAATGACCAGTGTGCTCAAAATAGCCGTGTAAAGGACAACTCCGGCGATTTTTTGACCATGTCATGGTAATGGTGTTTCTATGTTCCTGAGGCACTCATGTCACGAGCCCAATAGCTCAAATGCTCAGGAAATTCGAAATTAATTTTAATAAGCAAAAAGGTGCAATGCCGAAACCGAAATTCAGCCGGGTGCCCTGTCTGCGTATGACGTACTATTTGGTAGAACCAGCCTACTGGCCCCGCTGGCGTGGAGTATGAAAACTGCGAAAGCCACACCAGGGAAGCGCCAGCCAAGCACCACAGAAAAAGGAAGAAAGCTTTTCCGTGCTATACCCATGCCAGACACCGCCGTCGTCTCCTTGTGGACTGCACAATAAACGCTGTAGCGGCCAAAGTAGCGATGCTGTCGGCTGCGTCTACTTCCGTTGACATGCCAAACGTGACGTCACACAGACAGTGTTGCCAATAATTCTGCCAAGTGAGGTGAACTTTTCAAAGCAATCCTTGAAATTCATTTTCAAAGAATCAGCGCATCTCTCAGGCCTGTTATTTGGCATAAATGACAGAAATGTGCAAAGTAACGTACCAAGCAAATTTTACTCAGATTCATTGACTTCGGATAATTGCAGGAGTTGGCCTTTAAAGGTAGAAATTCTGGCTCTCCTGTTCGCGCTCGAAGCAAAATGACGCCAATAGGATATGGTTCAGATACCAACTATTGCAGGGTCTAACTCACTTGTTCCAGGATAGCAGGAGAGTGGAACCACTTACCTGCCTTCATAACAGATATAACTAATGCAACTGCATTTAAGTATGGCCTATTATGCCTAGCGTAACATTTCACGCTTTTTTTCTGCTACATTCCTTGTAACTACTTCGTTATAAGTCGTCGAATGCTGTTTCCAAAATTTTTGTGTTTCTGTATAATGCTTCAAATTTACTGTTATTATACTTTTTTCTCTTTTTGCTATGTACACTTCATCCCTTCTGTAATGTATTTATACATTTATCGTACTCTAAACAAATAAATAAATAAATAAATAGATAAATAAATAAATATTATTAGGTGTTGGGAACCTAAGCAAACGTGCACCATGCTGCCTAAAAGTTTCGCATTTGAAGCCGTGAGTACTGTAGACATGCTGCCGTTGCTGTCGGGGCACCATGGTGAAGTCAGGTGACTATTCATCCAAGAATATCTTCTAAACAGCAGCAATGAAGAGCCATCCTTTACTCCGATTTCATCTACTTGTCCCTAATTGTAGTTTTCGTAGCGCATGCACCTCAGATTCACTGTGCAGTAGTATGCAAAGTTCTGCGTGTACGCGATTCCTTAGTTTACAGAATCATACCCTTTTTCAAAACTACTCCCATGCTCTTCACTTATATCCACAGTTGATTCAGGCGTTAAATATATATATTCATGCTACATTTTTCTTTAATATTGTCGTAATCTTACTGTAACCTTAAGGCAACGACGCAAGGCGATATGACACTATCTGCAGCCTAATGCTTACTCTGTACAGCTTATGTCGACAACATTGTGATGTACCGCGGAATACACGAATATTACCGGAATCGTTCCATTGAGTCATGCAGTCGTTGGGTCGGCGCATATACAACCAGTTCATAGCTACGTGTGATGGCGCGCGAAAGGTGTTTACCAACGAGTCAGAGGAACTCTTATGTTGTCTTTATTGCGTCACGATGTTCGGTGAAGGACGGGCGTCGGCTCTTCAAAGCCGCGTGCCGACAGGAATAGATCGTCCGGAACGGCTGCGGGTGGCAGGTGTGAGAGCTTCCTTTTCCAGGCGTGTGTGTGTTTGCCTACGTGCGAGGGTGTGGCCTCTCACCGGCGCAAAGCCAGTGGCGGTGTGTGCAAGGCGTCACTCTTGAATATTGATGTCAACCGCGCTGGGACTTCGTCTGACTATATGTCGGTACGCACTACAAAGGGGACCACACCGGCTGCTCCGTAGCGTAGAAACACGTCAAAATTAAAAAAAAATGAGTTGCACATAAATGTTCCTCGTTACACGCATCAGTAATGCCCATAATAATGTGCACGACTCGGGATACCAGGGGCGTGTCCTTATGAAGGAGAATTTCGTTTCAATGCTCCTCGTTCTCCGTAGCAAGGAAGTGTAGCAGCAGCTTAGCTCGATGATTCTTCGAAAGAAACCGCACAACCCCGCTCAGCTTAGGCAGCAGGAAATGCTCCTGAGAACGAATAAAATTCGTTTCGAGAAATAGAGCACTGTACGTGGTACGTTCGTTGAGAAGGTCACTGAGTGATGGAAATAGGACAGGGCTAACACCCACATGGCGGCACGCAATAAAGAAAAAAAAGAAGAAAAAGGGAATCGTCACTCTCCCCACAACCCTGTCTTCTTCAAGCCAATCGGTTCATACGTTATAAAATCAAGGACATATCAATACCCAGACATGATAACTGGTATTTAACATCTTCTGACAAATTATTAACTGCGCTATGAAAAAAACTGAAATAGCCACATTTCGAGCTTGTTGGTTATTCATACCGAGGCGAAAACAGCGCTTGACTTTCCGTTCTCGTCAATACTCGCTGTTGTCGCCTCGGTTGCGAAAATATATAACCTACCGTCCACGGGGTAGTCATTATATTCACTTGTGTAGGCGTGGGGAGGGGAGGGGCGGGGGGGAGGGATTTGTGATTTCTGTACCTGACTTGTTGTATTACTGCCTGCTGGTACTGCGCCCCGTATTTCACTTGCTTTACATTTTGTTCGATGTTTCTGTGTGTCTTTTAACCATAGAGTATATTCATGCAGTCTTACGCTTCCGTCCGTCAAGCCTGAGGATGCTAACCAGATACCACTGCCAAAGGTTCTAGCGCACTATATAGTACATTGTGTGAGCGAAATTATGCTATCTTCAGTGGTTCGGATGATGATCACACTGGAGATCGCATGCTGTCATGAAGAATAGAACGCCTCCTTCTCCTAGAAAAAAATAAATAAAGAAAAACAGCGTGACACAGCGAAGCTCAGCAGCGCACAATTTCTGAAAGCGAAAATTTTAAGACACAACGAAAAGCATAAGAACACAGGACTACCATGCACTTGCTCAGCAGCTGCCCTGTGTTGTCCTTTAGGGGAGTGATTCAATTTAGGCTTTCAGAGGTTCGGGATAGTGAGTAACTAGACCGATTTCACTGCTGTGCATCGCAACGCTTTATTCAGCGGGTGTCTTTAATGCACGTTTTGAAAACCACGAATCCGATCACCACACCGGGGCAGGATTACGCAAAAGCTTAACGTTCATATTCAACCGACCTGTCTTGCGCAAGCTTCACTCAGAAGAAAACTTTTGAAGCTAGTTACAGCTAGATAGTGCTCCGTGCATCAGCCGAAGACAATCATTGTCAGCCAGTCAGTCTTCACGATGACAGGGGTGTGAAAGGGATGCCACACCATGTACCAAAGTCATTTCTGACGATGTGTTCTCTGTGCCCGAGTAAATGAATTCATGTGACCATTTCTTAGGTCACTGAGCTTTCGCACTGAAAGCGCATCAAGCATTTACCACCGCCTTTGCTGTTTACGCCAGTCGAGTCGAATTAATGCCTTGAAATCTATGAGAAACTGCGAAACAGGCAGTGGGTGGAATTTCTCAAGCGTCCATGCCTTTTCTTGCCGTTATTTTGGGCCTCAAAAGAAAGTAATGCAATTTTACACGTTAACTTTTTTATATCAGCAAACAAGGTCGATGATGATACAGTTTTAATGAAACTGCTTATAGCGTTCTGTGCCTGGCGAATGGAGCGACCATCCCCATTATATTGCTAGGGACGAGGATGCACGCTCCGTCTCAGGCTTCTACAAAACCTCCGCCCCGCTCGTCTTCCAAATTATTGACCTTCTCACCTTCCTAAGCGCAGTCTTTATACCGCAATGAATAATATACAGTGCAACTTCGTGCATTGTTCCTGCGCAGCAATCGCGTAGTTACGTGCAGTGTCGCACTGCAAGAGAAGCCCGCTTTCCCGCATGTGCATGTAAAGCTCAGAGGGACGAGCATGGTCCCTTAATAGAGTGCACCACAGCTTCCTACAGACTCGTCAGGATCGGTTGCGGCAGCTCCAAGGACCCGCTGCTGCAAATACGCTACGTCTACCCGACGTGCTCCAGTTGGGGTGGCATATGCGCCTAATGGAGGCACGGTTATTACGACTCTCGCTTCGGCGATACGTGGGCGAAGAAATCGGGCGCTCTCCGACGCGAAAGTACCGCGCTCGTGTAACCGACGCGGCGCGCGTGCTGTGCTCATTCACACCGTGAACTCAGGTTTTGGCGGGGTATGAAATCTGACGTCCGTGAGAGAGGAGGCATTTCCTATGGGTAGCCTTCTCGTATACAGCGGTGGCGCCCCCGTGGTTCGCGCGACGGATGGAGCACGTGTTTTCATTATTCTTAGAGCGCGCTACGGGTGGCGCCGTTCGTTGTGCCTATGGGTGTCCGGCAAACAGCAGGCAGGCGAGCACGGGCACCGCTGTTTCATGCGGGGGCGGCTATAAGACCGGCGTGGCCACGCGAGGCGCCAGGGCGAGACTCGTACAACTCATACGCGCGGGGCGCCGCCGCCGGGAATTAAACGTTCTCTCGCGTTTCACGCGGCTTGGCAGTGCGCCGGACATATGCCCGCCCGTGCGTGCGCGTACGCTCCGCGGTTGCACTACACCGTCGCCGCTCTTCCGGAAACGAATCCGCCGGTGGCCCTTTCCTTTGCCCTGTAATGTAAGCCGCGGAGTGACCTGCCGCAATCTCCACCACTCTGCGGCGCCCTCTGCCCCGATCTGCTTCGTTCTGTCATATTCGCGGGGCGTTTCGAGAACCCCCCGCTGGAGGTGTACTCTCGGCAGCTGCCGTTACGAGAATCGGAGGGCATGACCTGTTGCTGTCGATAAACGAATCTGTCTCCTGGAGTTTTGTGTGTGTTCGCTCCGTGTCAAAAGCATAACGGCCCTAAAATAAGATGAATATTGACGCGATAACACCATGAGGTGCAGTGGCGTTATAGAACTTTCTGTATATAAGAAGCGCTAACTTCTCTCTCTCTCTCTCTCTCTGTCACACACACACACACACACACATACACACAAAAAAACTCTCTCACACACACACAAACACACACACACACACACACACACAAAACACGTGCGCACACACACACAAAACACGTGCGCGCACACACACAAAACACGCGCGAACGCTCGCACGCATGCTTGCACAACCGTCATACGCAAGCAAGCTGTAAAGAACGCGTATATACCGCAGGTGGGTGTTGGTGCTCTCGCAGTCCAGGAATCAGCACATGTCGTATTTTTCGAATATTTAAAGCGACAGCTGTCGAGTACAGAATACACGGGACGATGATTTGCGGCCAATGTCTATCCCCCACTGTGCCTGTCAGCGTCTATTATCGGGGCTCTGTAGAGGTCTCTCGAAGTGTGTGATTGGTGCGCCTTATAACTCAGGATGAATGTCACGACCTTACCTCCGTGTTATCGTTCAAACCCACTCCATTGTATACTGCTGAGGTGAGGTTGACAGCGGCATGCGCATTTGAAGCGCTCTATGTTCGACTCGTATACTTGCGAGTTTGAGCTGAGAGTAGGCGCAAAGTGTTCTACGAAGTGAACCAGAATGGAATGGGTGTATTGACCAGAGACCAGCTGGGCCTTGAAAAAAACTAAGCACTAGCTCGTCTCACAAGTTCACCTTTCTTTACACTTGTTAGCGTGCACTTTGACATCTGAGTAACTTAAACGGGAATGATAGTGAGTTTGGGGCTATAACCTTATTAATTCGTGTATTTTACTGAAGTTGTTGACGTTGCTGTGAACCCTATTTAGAAACCTTATGTACAAGAAGTAATTTTTTGTACTTAAGTAGAAGAAGATTTTTGGAGTAATTCAGGATGCGTAGTAAACGAAGCTTCAACTTTAAAAGATGTGCTTACTCTCCTATGCTTTGTTGCTATCTGTTTTTTCTGTTTAGGGCTGAGATGAAGAGATGTAGAAAGACAGCGATAGACGGAGTGCTTGTCGCTAATTTAGACTGATGTTAACCACCATCTGGCTTTCTTTGTTATTGATTTGAACTTGAATTGGGTGGGTCCTTGAAATAATTTAAGAATTCCTTGAATTAACTTATCTATGAACTTTTAAGGTGTGTGTTTAGGTCTGGTTTACAAAGGACACCCATAAAAGCATCGCGAACAAACGAATAGTGCTGCTTCCTAGTTTAAGTAAGCATCAAAAATGCGCTGTGTAATCGACTTGGAAGTCTTGGTTTGAACGGCTACGTCTAGAGAAACTAATATTAATTTCACAGAAGCGAGCAGTTTGTATCTGCGTTAGCTACGTTCTGAAGTAACATGGCAAATGTTATCACAACAACAACAAAAAAATCACAGCATATCCACAGAGTGAATGATGATGAGTGGGGTGAAGCGTCCTTCAGCCCGTCCGTGCTTCCGTCTGTCCGTTCGTTCTTGCTTCCGTCCGTACGCGCGACCATCCATGCGTCCATCCATACGTCCGTCCGTCTGTCTGTGCGTCCGTCCTTGAGTCCGGCTATCCGTTAGTCGGTCTATTCGTGTGTCCATCCGTCCGTACGTCTGCTGGTATGTTTGTCCGTCCGTCCACGCGTCCGTCCGTGCGTCCATCTAGTGAACACTCCAAGTACCACCGTCTTCCATCTCACATTCCCTGTGGCACATACCCGCTCTATAGAATAGAGCAATTATATTTGTCCTTGGAAGTTACGACAGGATGCTTAGAGTGACAGAGAGCAGGAAAACATTAAATTGGGATCTTTTTGAAAACCATCGTCGAAACCTCAGAATAAAATTATTTCATAGAATCACTAATTCGAAAACAGGGATCATCGGGCAGTGGTATTTTTAACCACCCAACTATGTTTATCAGAGACGTGATCATCACTTAAAAATGCGCGAGATTCCTTTTGGGGGTGAGGCTTTTCGCTACTCTTTCTTTGTCCGCACAATAAGAGAATGGAACACTCTGCCACCGGAAATAGTATGCATTGATTCAAGTGATGATTTTTTCCATGCTTTATTATTGTTTTTGTGTGTTTGATTGTACTGTACCCTCCTTGCTGTAATGCCTTATGGGGAAGCAGGTACTTAATAAATAAATAAATAAATAAATAAATAAATAAATAAATAAATAAATAAATAAATAAATAAATAATATAGCAGGTATGTGCCACCGGTGGCTACGTACGACAACGGAGGAAGGACAGACCCACGCTCTAAGGAGCTTCACCTTTAAAAAGTATCCTCAGCTATAAAAATTCAACTGCTATTTTGTAACAAACCTCCTGCATTTTGCAGCTGCTCGAATAGGGAAAGAAAGAAGGAATGATGGAGCGGACAAACAGCGAGGTTAGGCAGTTCTTAGACCGGTTGGCTACTCTGTTCAGGGGAAGGGGAGTAAAAGATGATAGTAAAGAGATGTTGCAAAAAAGAAGAGGAAGGTAACGAAAAAGGAAAGGAGTATAGGACACTGCCTAAAGTCATTCTCGACAAGACCACTGGTACTCTAGAAACGCCACAACGCTTTGAAAGGCGTCTGTACTGACAGACCGGACCAATGTTCCAGAACTAATTATTTCGACACAGGGCGATTGTCATGTACACTTAACGCATCGGAAAGTTCCTGTTTTGGAGCACCGAAATGGGGACAGACGCAAAGGATGAGCAATCGTTTCTTCGCAGATGCAGCTACTACATGTAGCGCTGGGAGTATACTACAGAAGCCGCCTTCTTGTGGAGACTAATTATCAACACTCACTAACTCTAACTATCCTGCCCGTTTTCTGTAGGAGTCCTCTTAGTTCTTGAAATGTTAAATGTGCATTAGCAGTAGATACAAAATTTACTAAAGCATGTATATTTGTAGCCTTCTAGACCTTGATATATTACAAGCTATAAATTTAAGCATTAGCATTACACACAGAAGCTAGGGGTCTAGCATTAATGCTTATGAAACTGCCCTTCGGTTGTTACAAGCATGTTCTTAGAAGCTGTGGCTTGTCAGCGGCTTATTGTACAATGAAATAGTTCTCTCTGAGCTTAACATAAACTGATGTAGTAAATTGACAAAATCACGAAGGGCTTCTGCGGAGTTGAAAATACGCATCTTTTTTTAATGACAGATTCAGCTTCTCCGCTGCTTAGGTAAATTATGCGTGTGTGTTTGCCGCTGACTACATGTAATAATATTTGACATTTGTTGTTTCCTTATATTAGATAAGCTTCTACGCTAAACGTTCTTTTTTAAGTTCTAGACCAGCCATATTGTGCTGGTGTAGGGACTTTTTTATGTACATTATGTTAAATTTTCGCCATTGAGAGCTTTTCAGAAGTGAGTATTGCGAATGTGTTCAGGGGGGAACCAAAATTGAAAGATTCAAAACTAGGCGGGAATTTGAAGCTATCAATAAGTATAAGCAGAAAAAGACGATATGAAGGATCATGGGAGTGCTTTTGTTCTCCAACTCGTCAAATTGAGTCGAAGCAAGCTAGGCTGTATAATAATGAGAAAAGCACGAGCCACTTGTAGCCATAGTTGAAAATCATTCCATGTCTCTCACGGCAAATAAAAGTTGCTCTAGAGGAATACACACACTAATGCAAAAAGCGAGAGTTCGATGGTTCATGTAGGTTTCTGAGAGGCAAACGCACGGGCAAATGGGCAAGAAAATAAACAAAAACAAAAAGCACCTATAGGGTTGGCGAAAAGTAAGGGAACTAGCTCCACTCAGGAACATCATTAGACATTCTAGGGAGTGCCGCTCACTCGTCGACAAAGCTGCGAGCCATATCCCGAGAAAATAGGATTGGAGAGGGAGGGGGAAGAGACACAATCGACGACGTTCACTGAAACAACCGAGCAGCAGCTTGGTTCTTTCAAGTAAAACAAAGCAGGACTCCTACCCGCCAACTACAGGATGTCTTTAGGAGCAATTCGCCACTGCTTGGCCGCCATATAACTTGAACTGCTTCGCGATATACTTTGCGTGCTGGAAAGAGGGCAGCAAAGAAGAATATACATCACGTCTAAAAAGAGACTGGTTATGTGATGGGCTACTTGTTTTCAACCTTCTTTTGTTTTGAAGCTCACTAAAGAAACACTAAGAGAATTGTAAGAGGGGCGGGGGATGACGGTAGGAAGGGAAGAGCGCAGAACGATGTTTTGCCGAGCAGAGTCGCGGCTTCGTTCGTTCTATAGAGGAGACTCAAGACCCGAATAGCCCGAGGCAACATTGGCGAGCAACTTCGAACGATATATACGATGCCCACTCGCGCACTCTCGTGAGAAAAACTCCTGAAGAAAATTTTGCTACAGCTGGTTCATCTTTTTTCATCAATATATTAGGTTATCGAGGAAACCGCACAGCACGTTTGTTGTTCAGAATCTGTGGTTTTAGGCTGTCGTGTGTTTTTCGAGAAGGCTTTTAGAAAACAAAACGTACAAAATGGGAGCAAGAAACACTTGTCTGGCCGGCAGACATTCCCGGCGAATACCTCTCCCAGCACGAAAGCTGGGAGTCTTTCTCTGCAAAAATAGACATGTTTTTTCTACCAGAAAAGTTTAAAGGATTCACGTAGCCGCCTCGTAAGGGAGTGGCAGTGAGTCTACTTGTGCTCATTGAAACGGACATGACTCGGTGTGATGCTTCAGCTCGCAGTCACATTCAACCTCTACCAAGCAAACATTTGCTCAGGTTTAGGAAACTGAGATCATGAGCCACACTTGCCTCGTTTATACGTCAATCGATTTTATGAACGATGAGTGGACCTATCGTGTTTTTTTTTACACTGCCTCAATGATCGGTGGCACAGCAAGCGTTCTGCACATTCGCATCAAGCCGAGGCATTTTAGCACTAAAAACGCTGCAGACCACATAAGATACTTTTGAACGCACATTCATACAGTGGAGCATTTTATTTTGCCGGCACTCACCTTGCACTGATGTTTGCGGGTCGGCAACTACAAAAGATGTGAGAAAAAGACAGCGCTACACGTTTTCTAATAAACAAAATTATGGGAATAGAGACGTCTAGTTGCAGTAGTGTTTCATGCTTTTCGAATATTGCGGTACGTGATACACCTCTGCCCTTTCTTACAACTTTCGATGGTCGACCCGCCTCGTCGAAAGATTGTGGCACTCCAGTGTGTTTGTGTTTCTACTTCCATACTTCCCTCTTTCATTCCTGCCTTTCTTACTTTTTTTGTCTCCCTTTACCCCTTCTTTAGTGCAGGGTAGCCAATCAGACATTTTTTTTCTGGGTAACATCCGTGCCTATCGGCATCACATCTGTCTTTCTCTCGCTTCGCTGGTCGACCGGTGTGGGTAGATCCACGTCAACGCACATCGCACGTGCATGCTAGGCGCCTTCGATGCCACACTGCCATGTCGTACCCAGTGCGCTGCCACGCCTCAGTGGCACACGCGCGACGCCATCTGCACGCCCGCGTAGTGCCGCGCCTGGCAGGAATAAATGGCCACAGAGATTGATGACCTGCCGGACACTGTTTACAAGGTCCTGAGTGATGCCTTTTTTTTTCTATAGTGCCTGCTCTTGGACGTTTCGCAGCATTTGATGACATCCCCTTTGCTGATTGAGGATGTAGCAACCCCGTAACTTCGCCTACGCTGTTCATGCATCGTCAAAAAGCTTGCTGTCTGGAGGAGGGAATGGATAAATGAATGGTAATTGAACAGGGCTGGTCTTGTTTGAATAACCTGCATGCACTTGGGAAGGGAAGGAAACATTTGGACATGACGAAGTCCGGTGCTGATGCCTTCAACTGTAGTAACACTTTTCTGCTCTGTGCTGTGATGGTCAATCGGTACGGTACAACACGTTGATGGCTACGTCCGGCCAAAGCAAACAGTCCCACAAATGTTGCGCACGATACAAAGGTCAGCTGCTTTTGTATTTTCTATCTTGTTCACCATTTCCTGTGATCCTCCGTTTTGGCTGCATGTATACTTTGAGTACGGTACGCAGACTTTGAAAATCGCAGCCATGCTCTTGCAGGCTGGTGTAACAGCGGTGTGTGAGATGAAGTCGTCTTTCATTTCTGAGCAGTGCAGGATATGTTCGATAGCCTGTTCGGCACCGTATCGTTGTGTATTTTCATTAACTCTTTGCAAAGAAAACAGGAGGAGGAGGACGAAAAGGTGGTGCGGAAGACCGTCACATTTGCTGTGTTCTCACTCTTCGCACCACTAGTGCGTAGTTACCGCAATTTATTTTTCGTTATCTCCGGGCACATGTAATAGTGGCCGGTGTGCAGACTAAGGCCACCTGATGCAGTAGTTTTAAAGCGATAGCGTTAGAGAGCTCATGTCGAAAACCCGTCGCCGCCGTTGGCCCCGTTGGCTGTGAGCGAAAAAAGGTCTGTGCGTCTGTGGCCGAAAAATCCAGTTACCGAGACAGCCGCTGAAGGCCGCTACTTGTGTACGCGTGCGCGTGCGCTCTCGCTGAAAAAGCCGCGCATTCGAAAAAAAAAAGAGTGCTCAAGGTCACGAGGCGCGGTAGTTTTTTTGCCCTGCCACCCCTCCCTGCTTAGCTTCCAGCGCTTTCGTAGGGACGAGAGAAGAGATAGTGCAATTGCAGCATGCGACAAACCTTTGAACTCCACTCGCATTGGTTAGATTCTTAAAATTTTTGCGGCGTTGAATTCGTGAGGAAATAAGCTCTTTTAGTGCACTGCTCATTCTATGGTTACTTGAAAAAGTGTTTCAGGGCCTGTTTAACGATTTTCGTTCGACAGGTGTCACGACGAAATGAGCCCATTCGGTGATAATAGCACGCGCTGGTCCAATCTGTGTGCGTGTTTGTGTGCGTGCGTGTGTATGCAAGAAAACATATTAACAAGTATGTACTTAGCGGTGGAAGGGTGCACTAGGGGCCAGATTTCGCTATCACGTTCAACTCTTAAAGGCGAAGCTTAAATGTCTACTAATTTTCTGCGTTGGGCGTAATATTCTCAGTTGTTTATGGTTACGGTGTTCATTAGCCATAGTTACACGCTGTGCTGTTTATGTATACTCATGGTAGAACCACATGCCTAGGCATGACTCCGTGAGTCCCCAATTTCTCGTCACCCTGTGGGAATGCGCAGTGGAAGTCACACGTGCGCCATAAACGACGCGCGCACGATTCAGTTCGTGTGCCACATACTGTGAGCTTAATTCTCCTTGTTTCCCTTATATCCGCAGTGCTTCGAGACGAGTTCCGCCAGCTTCCGAAGAGCATCCACGTGGCGGGCGGCGAGTCGGCAACGCTGGAGTGCGTTCCTCCCAGGGGCCACCCCGAGCCCACGGTCACCTGGTTCAAGGACGGCGTCCAGGTGCAGCCGGGCACGGGGCGCGTACGCCTCCTGGCCCAGGGCGCGCTAGTGATCGCCGACGTGCGCCCGTCCGACCAAGGACGCTACGTGTGCCGGGCGGCCAACATGCTCGGTACCAGGGACTCGCCGGCTGCGCTGCTCTCCGTGCACAGTAAGCAGAGTCACGCTGCGTCGTCAAGAGACGCTCACTCATTCTGCACATCTCGCCTGAAACAGTCGGGACGTTTCTGTTATGGCTTCGTGTTTAACGATGCATATACGTAGTGCAGTGGCACACGCGCTGCCCTTGTCGCTGCTTTGGCTAGCTAGCGAGTCACTTAAACCCAGTAGAAAGGAAATTGTCGAGGACTCGTTTGTTTGTTTCACACAACTCTAATTAAAAGCAATGAATATAATGAAATCAAGGAAGCTATAGTGAACATTATTTGTACTGTTTTTAGTGTATTATACTTTTTATTTGTCTTTTCATAAGACTGTGGGTTCGGTTCCTGCCTGTAAGAAGTTTACTTTTTGTGCTTTTATTGCATCTATATCACAATTATTATTATGCACTTGAAACAAATAATCTAACGTTCCCCACGCTTCCTTAGATTCATTATCCGCTTTTGTAATGCTTTTCATTAACCTAGTAGGATGCGTTGATTTAGCGTGCGTCATAGGAGAATTCATTCAAAAGACGTGAATAAGTAAATTATGGAAGTGCTTCGTGTTGCTTCTTCCTTTACTGCCCATAACATTTTCAGCGCATTCTTATCATAGCCGGGATAACTTGTGTAGGTGTTTTTCACAGCTTTCTACTATTCAAACACAAATTCTCGAACATGACAAAGTCTGGTAGCAACGTAATTTAGAGACGTGTGCTCAATATATGAAGAAGAGTGTCACCGGTCAGTCCGTATATTCACTTCCTATTACAGCGAAGCCGTATTTCGTACGAGTCCCGGAAGATGTGACGTCACTGGCGGAGGAGTCCGTCGAGTTCCAGTGTAAAGTGAATGGCGACCCCAAACCCACGGTCACATGGAGGAGGCAGGATGGCAAGATGCCCGTCGGAAGGTGAGCCACGGGACTAACAACACTGCTGCGAACTCGGGTTCGCTCAGCAGCCTTGCATCAGTAGGATATATTTCGCGACGCAATAACATGCATCAGCCTAGTTTCAGATATGCCTTTGTGACATCGATGAAACTAGCTGTGAAGAACCATACGTTTCACGCGAGAATGTTCTCGGCCTACGAAAATGTAGGATTGGAAGCGCGTAGTAGTGGCACTCATGCTCAGGACCTTTTAAAACGTCGTGGGATTTGCATACGCATTTAACCACACCTACGGCAAAAGGGCGAATAACAAGATGCGGGGAAAGAGCGTGGCAACAGAAGTCATTGGAATGTATTGGTGAAAGGGGGGTTTACGTCTTTGATATGAGCGTTGATGTCCTAGACTGTTGCCTTTTGCCATATTTGCGCTTGCTTCTCCTCAACAGTAGTCATTATGCGGGAAAGCCATCGCTCTGCCTGCGTATTACGATATGGGATTTCTAAATAGGAAAAGAAACGGCAATGAACACGACGAAAGTAACATTTTAATATCACATATTTACAATAAAAGCTATAAATTCTCTTCATGTGTCCTAATTATCCTATATGTAGTGAGATTTGTTGTATTTTGTTACTGGCACTTTTTTCTTCGTCATTTTTAAACAGCACGCATGTTATGTTTTTCGTCAAACAAGTGTCCCTGGTTTGTGCTATTTCCTCATTTATTTAGAATACATCAACAGAATAAACATTTTGTGAAGTGCCTGTTCAAGAAAGTGAAAAAGCTCTGAGGTATGTCACTTTTCTTTCAGGGCTTATGTCCAAGAGGACAAGAGTTTGCACATCAAGAACGTCGCTCTCGCGGACGAGGGAACATACATTTGCGAATCAGAAAACATTGTTGGCTCAGTCTCTGCGTCGGCGACATTAACCGTGCACTGTAAGTACTTCCCCTTTTGTGTGAACTTCCCCTTTTGTGTGAAAGTGTGAATATTGTGTGAATATTGTGTGTGAATATTGTATTGACAATTCACATCTTTCACTCATAAAATATGCATTGATTCTGCTCTCTGTAAGTATGGTGTTTTGTCTAAACATGCAAAACAAAGCTGTTTTTTACGTGCACTGTGATGATTTTATGCTGCTAACATTGCAATAGTTTGAAGTTCGCAAACAGTGAGTTACGTCCTGGGGAGATATATCCGACCCCTATAGACTTAAATTTAGGCAATAACTTAGACCCATGGTCCCCAAAATCTTGTCAAAGGTTGCATTTATGAGAAGACTGGGAAAACTCATCAGTTTTTTTTCTTTCTTGTCACATTGTAGCACGTCCTACATTCCGCCTCACGCCCCAGAACCAGAAAGTGGGGCTCAACGGCGTCGCCAAGTTTGACTGCCTTGCGACGGGCAACCCCCCACCTTCCGTGTTCTGGACCCGGGAAGGCAACCAGGTTAGTGTCCCTACAACTCTGCTATTACCTTTATTTCAGTAATCTGTACGACAGATCGGAGGCTATTTGTGTCACATGACAGACATTGCTGTGATCACTGGTTCACACTGAAGTGCTACGCTCCGTAAGCTCCACGCAAGGGAACACTTGTGCTTCGTGTATATATATATATATATATATATATATATATATATATATATATATTACGCATTTGCAATTTGCAGACAGGAACTGCTTGTTTCTCTTTGCTGGTTTGGTGTTTGTGATATGGTAATAAATATTCCCCGTGAGTGGTTGATGAAAAATGAGACTTGGTTGCCAGCTGGCCCAAGCATGTCGGTTTCCGTATACTGGAGTCAAATACCAACGTTTCCCGGTTCTTGCTGCTGGAAGCGATTCTCATTTTGTCGAAATAAAGTACCACTGTCGTTGACAGCATTGTTATTAATGAGCTCAAAAAAAACCCGTGCTGCTAACAAACCATCGAGTCTCCATTGCGCTGCCATATTACCCACGCAGGTGCTGATGTTTCCGGGCAAGTCACATGGCCGCTTCTCGGTGAGCAACGAGGGCACGCTGACCATTACCGGTGTACGAAAAGAGGACCGTGGCTATTACGTCTGTTCGGCGCTGTCCGTGGTGGGCTCAAGCATGGCCAAGGGCCACCTGGAGGTGACAGCGCTCGCCGACCTTCCACCTCCCATCATACGACTCGGACCGGCCAACCAGACTCTGCCGCTGCACACGGCTACTCAACTGCCCTGTGATGCGACTGGTATGCCCAAGCCCACCGTGCAGTGGCTGTACAACGGGGCTCCGCTAAGGATAGATGAAAGGCCCCGATACACGCTTCTGGAGTCCGGAACGCTTCAGATACAGGGTAAGTACATGGAACCGTCGAAAAATCTAGAGCATTCGCAAAGCAGATAGGCACGCCAAGAATGTTTGCGGGTGGGATATTCTGTGGCGCATTGTTCCCAATGTTACAGTACTAAAGCAAAGGACTAAAAAAGAGGAGACCACACTCGCTGCCTCTTCATGTTTTTTTCTGCGTTCAGCTTTTGAACGAAATGTAACATAGACCAGTGCAAATCATTATCACGCCTTAGACGGTGGTTACTGGACAGCCGAAAACCATGATCGTTTTTTTTTCAATCGCCTGCAGTAACTAGCCGTCGCTATAAAAGACTCAGTAGATTAAAGTGGTTCAAACTTGATGTTCATATCAGAACGCTTATTAGTACTAACTTCTTTCCAACGTCATAATGCTTGCCGATTGCTGAAATATCTTCACGAGGGGATGTCTTATTCGTGCCATTCTTGTTTCCTTCAAAGATCTGCAAATGCTGGACAGCGGAGCGTATACCTGCAAGGCTTCGAGTGAAAGCGGCGAGACGTCTTGGACAGCGTCGCTCAGTATTGAATCTCCGCATAACCCCAACGTCAATTTCCATCGATCCCCTGACCCCTCCACGTTCCCCGGTCCTCCTTCACAGCCGGTGCCCGTAAATACAACAGAAACATCGATAACGCTTGCCTGGAGACGCAGTGAGAAAGTGGGTGCTTCCTCACTTAAAGGATATACAAGTGAGTTGCTGGTGGTTACATAAAAATATTGTAACGAAAAATTGAACAAGGAGAAAAGGAATGCTAGCCCAGGTTATCAATGACCGAAGTAGGCACTTCTTGACCAATCAAAACAGATAACTGTTTCGTAGTAGTTTTGATAGATAATGATGAACCCTTACAGTGTACTACGTAATTCAATCATTCTTTCTTTATCACGTGAAGTAGCTAATTAACCATCATTAGGATATCTTCTGGAAAGAACAGAAAAGGTAACACAACTCCTCTCCTGTTCATTTCCAGTTGAATATTACAGCAGTGACTTGCAAAGTGGGTGGGTCCTGGCAGCCCATCGAGTGCTTTCTGAGAAATACACAATACAAGCTTTGCGACCCGACTCACGCTACGTGTTCATCGTGCGAGCCGAAAATTCTCATGGACAAGGAGTCCCCAGCCCTGTTTCTGAACCTATACGGACTCTAGGTGAGTGCGACTTTCAAATGAAGCATGTCTAGCTAAACGCTGTTAAGCGGCGAGACTTCGTTGTCTTTACCAAGTGCAAGGTGGCATATAAAAGAAGCCTTTAGGCATTGCTTAAAAGTAATTTTGATGATTACTTTTAGACAGATGAGCATACTTGCGTCACACTTCCATCCTAATACGGACGTAGAGGCCAGATGTTTTTCGATAGCAACTCTCGGTTGGATTTCGCCGCCGGCGTTGGTGACCGCCGTCATTCACCGTATATATATATATATATATATATATATATATATATATATATATATATATATATATATATATATATATATATATATATATATATATATATTAAAACGGAAGAAAGAAAATGATCCAGAAAAAGACTCGAGCACGCGGAATGTACGCCCGACCTTTTGCTTGTGAGCTCGTGGTGTTAGCCACTCAGCCACGAAGGAACACCTCCCCGAAACGTTCAAACGGCAAGCTATTTATATCTACCACTTACCACTGGCAATGCCGAGCTCGGGGGAATACCATGTTTTCCGCAATACTGGCGAGATGGCGCAACGAACGCGCGTCACCAGATCTTCACGACGCAGCCTCACGCGCTCGTGCGTTCATCTCCCGTGCATACTTTTCCTTGCGGAGGAGGGGAGGGGTAGGATGCCTCTCCTCCTCCGCAACGATTCTCCCCAGCGGCAGATAAGCGCGCGCATGCGAAAGCATGCGCACGCTTATTGGCCGGTGGGGAGAATCGTACGCCTTGGTCTTGCGGCGGAAAGATTCTGTTGTAGTTATCGGGCGCACAAAGTTCACTGCCCTCACTGCACAGTGTCCGTTTGCGAAAAGGTCGCGCTTTTCAGACACAGTGAAGTAACAACTGAGATATTTATTCGCGTTCATCTATGCCTGTGAGTAGGTTACGTGCGCCATTTGTGCGTGAGCAACGTGTGACATGTTTAGATCTGCTTGCCATTCTTTGCGTGGCATTCGAATTTGTTGCTATCGCATTCATTGCTGCGCCATAGCGACAAAGCTGCGACTTTTTTGAGCGCAGACTTTGAGCCTAATTTAAACTTTCAAACTCCGGCGCAATGTTTGAGAGGACTAAACAAGGGCTGGCTCACAAAATATGTGGCTCGGATACTAATTTTCACAACACTCATTGCTGGCGGTTTATTTGGCACATACCGACCTCGAAAAACGGCGTGGCGGTGCGGGACAAAAAAAAGAACAAAAATGTCAACTGCCTTTCTCTTGCCCTTCCAAAGAAAGCACACTGTTTCTTCGACGGCTAAGTGTGAGTGGGCTTGTTGGCAAACCTGTTACTGGAGACGTTTCCCTTTGCTGTTTCTACGACGTCACATATGGGCTAATATTTATTGTTGGCCAAGTGATAATAAATTCACTTTTAGTCAGTACCGTGTATGTGCACTTATATTCATTTTTGTTGTTCCGTCTCGAAGCGCTGTTTTACACTCTATTTAAATTTTGATTCTCAGCGATTGTAGGGTGACCAAATGCGCAAAAAATGCTGTTGGGTGCAAGCAGGCAACGCACGAAGCGCCGCTAGGTGTAGGGGAAAATAAATAATTTTGAAAAATAAGTACCCGACTAAGATAGATTCAAAACTATCCATGCTATTAAAATACGAAAAAAAATACAATATGTGTAACGCAGAGCTTGATTAAACGTGATGCTGAATAAGACGGCAAGCACATGACTTTTCTGTAGATCAAGATAAAAGCAATATGGGAGAGTGACTCTTCTTACTTCTATTTCTTGTTTACAGGAATGGCGCCTCATTTTCTCCCGGAGTTCAACCTTGACGAGGCACGCGCGAAGCTCAGCTCATGCATCGTATCCCTGCAAGACATACGTGCTGTAAGCTCAACAGCCGTCAAGTTGAGCTGGAAGGTACTCTCCATTACTTCATGAACTTTCACTATCCTTTCACTTAGGGCAATCTTTTGTAAACTGCTCAGAAATAACTCGAATTTTAGTTTGCGCCTCTGATATTCTTGTCATACATTGTGGCACTTTACATTTACAGAAGCAAATGAGGATAATAGAATGCTGGTACCTAAACGGGAAAGTACATAATAATTGGATTTTTTTAACTACAAGTGGGTGGAGCAATATTTTACTGGCATGATGAAGTCCACTTACGATACCTCTCGCTTACTATTAGTGGTGATGCATATGCTTGTCGGTGTATTGGGCATGCATAGCATCTAACGCCATTCAGCAATGATTCAAGATTTTAACGCAGTCAGTGTATTTTATGCATATATTCCTATCGTATTAAGTGAACCAAACAATATGCTTCTATTACACGTGTCTTGAGAAAAAAGGTCTGCATCAAGTCCTTAGAAGTACATCAGAAAGCAGGACTCGCGTAGATGTTAACAAGCGCAAGTTTTTTTTTTTTGTGCAGCTGCTTTGACTTCACACTATTTTTGTACTGGCACCATTTCCAGGACTGCTGAAAAACACTGTTCGTCCTAATGAGTTGCCGTTTTTTTTTTCTGTCGCACAGATCCAGGGAATGAGAGATTACGTGGAGGGCTTTTATATTCGGTTTCGAGACATGAGTGGAGGATCGCAAAAGTACAACATGGTGACCGTGCTAAACGGCGGAGCACTCTCATACGTACTCAACGACCTGAAGAAGTTCACGAAGTACGAGTTCTTTCTTGTGCCATTCTACAGAAGCGTTGAAGGCCCACCAAGTAACTCGAGGAGTGTTCAGACCATGGAAGATGGTATGTTTAAATTAGTTGTAGCCGCGGTATGTATGTATGTATGTATGTATGTATGTATGTATGTATGTATGTATGTATGTATGTATGTATGTATGTATGTATGTATGTATGTATGTATGTATGTATGTATGTATGTATGTATGTATGTATGTATGTATGTATCTACGCAGCCCGGTGTTCATTCGCACTTTTTTCCAGAGTTAGTAAAGCTTGTTCCGCTTATAAGCCGCTTTTTTGTTTCTTCTGTGGCCCCCTGCCAATTTGGCAGGGACCGGAACAGCCGGTATTGCCAGAAAGATAGTTTCCGAATAGAAGACGTCTTTCGTGACATTTTCACTTTCGGAAGGTGGCATGCGCCAGGCAATCGTGAAGAAGGCAGACTTCACTAATTTGTAACGTGTGCCACGAATGTTTTGTGCGCATGTAACACTTCGTGAAGGGTTTTGCGCAAAATGAGGTGCAAGTTACTCGTCGTGGCCAGATAGTGCAGTCAACCATGATCAATTGACACAAAGAGAAAATTGTGCTGATGACATGGCGCGTAGGAACGAACAGGAACAGGGACGTGGACATGGAATAGGCTGACGGTACTGCTGAGAAACGGCTGAAGGGTGACATGATAAACTAAAGCCCACAATATGAAAATCGTGTGCTGATACAGCGAAAAGCACCGGAACATGGCTTTATTTATATATTTCTTTTAAACAGTTTATTTAGGTAGCTAACTAACTAATCCTTGAAACAAATAATACGGTCCGAGGAAGTCATGAAGTATATGACAACACTGATTCTTCGGATAGTCTATTGCGCTGGCAAGTCGTGTAAGGTACTGCCGAGGAGGCCGGGGCGGGGGGGGGGGCTTTTTCCTGTCTGCGATGTAACCAATTGTTCGTCCCAGGTGCGCAGCCAAAGAAGCAAACTGTTTGCAGCTCTTCTCGAAGAAATTTCAGCGCACCGCATGCTTACGTCGCATCGTCTCTTTCGACAGTACCATCTGCGCCACCCGAAAGTGTGGAAGTGCAAGTTGTGAACGGCACCATGGCGACCATTTTCTGGTCTCCTCCACCGCCTCAGCACCGCAACGGAAGGCTGAGAGGATATTACGTAAGCACTTTTGTCGTGCGCTCTTGAACTTGATGCGTGTTTCAACGCCGCCATTCAAACACCACGTAAATTTTCACTGATTGCGCCATTTCGTTACGTAATTAAGGATCATAATTTGTAGACGTCGTGAACTTTCGTGACGCGCAACTATATGTATTCAGGTGATGAGTTAAATGTCGCTGCATGGCCAAGATCAATGCACGCAGGTTTTCAAATAAATTATGGGTTTAGTGTTATGCTTGTCGAAGAAGTGACAACTACGCGCTGCATTCGTTCTCAATTCTCGTAAACTAACGATTGCATGACGGAGTCAGGAAGAGCGAGCATGATAAGAGACATGGGACTGCATGAGTTTTGGAAGGCTGAAAGAACGAATAATTTGTATACAGGTGTACGTGGACGGCAACTCTTCCAATGTTCACTTCAATCAGAGCACGAACTCTACGACTAACAGCCTTACGCTAAACAACCTGAAGACGGGAGGTTCTTACGAAGCACGCGTCGTCGCCTTGACAACCATGGGTGGTGGACCAGCCAGCAGCGCCGTGCTCTTCAAAATGGGTGAGCTGCGGCATTTTACCGGCAATTTTGTAAAAGTACCATGAATAATTACTGGCATCGCCTTTCATGCAGCCTGAATTTTATGAACGTAATGAGTGTCTTTTTATGCTAAGCAGGGGTTATTGCACCTAAAATGGGGTGCAGTCACGTGGTACCACAATGCACTAACACGCACATCTACACCGTGGGCTCAGCGCTCAACAAGGTTACAGTCTAGAAGAGGTGAACATGCACGCCATAAGATAGACTCTACACAAAGAACAGAAGTAAGAAGTGTTACGCTGTGTCACTAATGCGCTACAAGGCCGCGGTTTTAAAGGAGCCCTGACCCCTAATTTGGATACTGGAGATGATTCTGCTGTTGGATAGTCTTGCATGCGGGGCCACCTTTGGCCGATTATTAGTAGCGAGTGTAGTCTATAAAATAGTCAAATTTGGTTTTAAAGTAAAGGCGCGTGATCATAGGATTATTAAGATTCAGTGGACATTTTTTTTTTGTGGTGTGCCGTAGGCAGACGCCGCCTCTCGTGATGTTGCTGAGGCCGAGCAAATATGGTCGGCGTCAGAAAACATTTGCGGGGCGCGCAGCATTCCCGGATGGCACATGGTGAAGGCTATCGTTCGCCACCTTTCACGCTCTGTTGTTAGCTGCTCTCAAGTTAGTTTTGGCTACTAGCGCTAGGAATGCTTTAAGTTTGATAGCAATTTTAAGAACAGTCTCGGCTGGTTTTTGCAATCGCCGCCGCCATCATTTACTTATATGTATATGTATGTATATATAAGCAGGGAAGGATGCGCTAGCCTCCTTTTCCTGCGAAGTGAACATCGCCTTTCCTGCCGAGCTTGTCTGCGCGCGCGCTTATCTCGCCAGCTAACAGGGGGGAGGGGGGCGCATATTGTCACCGTGCTATCGCGGCAACGATCAGCGCGCGCCTTGTGCCCCCACAGCAGGCGGGAGCTTCTACCGGTGGCGTTCTCAACACACACACACACACACACACACACACACACACACACACACACACACACACACACACGCACGCACGCACGCACACACACACACACACACACACACACACACGCACGCACACACACACAAAACGGTGCCAAAATTATACCTGGAGCGGCCGTGTTCTTTTACACCAGCGTTTTGTAGTGTTACGTGAGATCGTATCTTATCTAATTGAGTTGACTGTCAGCCTCACTTCGTATATCAATGCCGTCACTACGCAACGAGCCTTGTTGTGGTCATCTACTGTGTGGTCGCGCCACAGGAAACATGGTTGCTTAGCAAGCGAATGTTTACAACAAATATTATTGCTCCTAAATATTCTAACCTTGCTTCGTAAAACATTCGAATATGTTGCTATCGCATTCATTGCTTTGCCCTTTTGGCGAAACTCTGACTTTCTGTTTTCAGAAGGGGACAAGCTCAAAGTACCCATACCGTTTCATTCTTCACCTCTCGCGGGTTCAGCTCAATGAAAACAGCGAGTTCAGCGTCAATAAAGATTGAGCACACGTAGTCTGAGGTGTATCCCGCTGTGGGGCGCTGGTTTTTTATGGTATCAAAGCAGGCGTTTTGAACTGACTCAAATTATTTCTGAATTAAACATGCTAACAATAACTATACGATGCAATTAGGATTTTATTTTGCCGTTGCCAGACGCATATCTACAATTTTCTAGGAAAATGCTGCAAACCAAAACATGCGCTGCCAGGGGTCTTTTAAGTACAGCTTATGAAATCCAGTTTGAATATGCCGTCACTACAAGCTTTTCACGTATCAAGAAGATGAGAGGGTGATGAAAATGGCAGAGAAGTTACCGAGGAAAGAATGGTCCAGCATTATAACAGCGGCACAGTTATGTAATACATAACACTAGCACAAAAACGTAGCTTAGACCATTGTTTTGAATACATCCAGAGGTTCACGAGGCTACGAATTCTGTTTTCTTCTTTACAGAAAGCCCAGCGGAATCGACATCGCTTTCTACACCTTTTCAAACATCGTAACACAGTCATGGTTCATTGCACTCTTTGGATTCTTGCTGCTCGTGGCGGTCACAATTTTCGTCCTACTTTTGATACGAAAACGAAGACTGCAACATGCAAAATCACTCACTACAGGTAAGCACGCAAGCATGAAAGATGGGTTTCTTTTACGTTTTTGTCAGTCTCGTGCCTTAGCGTGACTTTTTCTGTTTTGCTCGTGTAATTTTTTATAATTTCGTCTACCAAATTTCCTGATATTGATTAGCCACTAGCCCCGCCAAGGTGGCTAAGGTACTCGGCTGCTGACCCTCAGGTCACGGGATCGAATCCCGTCTGCAGCAGCTGCATTTCCGATGGAGGCGAAGATGTTGTAGGCCCGTGTGTTCAGATAAGGGTTCACGTTAAAGAACCCCAGGTGACCGAACTTTCCGGAGCCCTCCACTACGGCGTCTCTCATAATCATATGGTGGTTTCGGGACGTTAAACCCTACATATCAATTAATGATATTGTTAAAAGCCCATGCACCCAGCATCTACACCTTAATATCCAAGAAAGTAATGAATGAAGGAACGAATAAATCAATCAATTATTCAATCAAATAATTTGAATCACTAGATATACCGTATGTCTGCTATCAACTCCACACGTTACATTGTAAAAAAAGTCCCATACCTCTATTTTGTCTTCTTATACTGTCTCTTTTCATTGTACAATTCCTTTTTCTTTATTTTCTTCCTAGTTCCTGTGCACAAGCAAGAAGACATCAGGTAAGCAATTCTGATTACTAATGTTTTGCGTTTGCGTTACTACTTTTTAATCATTCTGTTTTACACTTGGCATGCCTGTTGCATACTTAGAGAAAAATGTGTTGACAAACCAGACTAGTGAAAATAACGAACGAATGACTTCCTTGCTTCTCCCCTAAACCCCCAGCAACTGCTTCAATTCCCTCAATGGCCGTCCTGGCCTCAGTCCTCATGAAGCCTTGTGGATTAACCATAGTGCCTGGAGAACCTCTGACCAATCCAAGGACCCCTTTTGCGAAACCAAGCTTCTTAACAAAATGAGCTGTGCTACGAATGATCTTAATTACTCTAGGTGAGTTGCTTTCCAGCATGTCAATAACATGCTTAAACCTAGCATGTAACCGTTATAATAACCTGCAAATATTGCTGTTTGTATAAGCAATGGTATATAATATTATCCGTGGCATGCCCAGAGTATATTGCAATGGAAATTGCATCGTTATCGGGAGGTGCTTTTCAGCTGCTATTTTAGTGTCTGTGTGTGTAGAAAAAGTTATTAACGAATCAGAGTATGATGTACTCTACTATGGGTGAGCTGAAAGCCGTCCCGTGGGCGTTGTATATCGGGATGCCGAAAGAAGCCCACGTATAATCACGAAGTGTGTGCTTAGAAAAAGTTGCTAACAATCAAGAGTACTTAGAACTGTACTATAGGAGAGCATAAAGCCGTCCCGTACGCTGTGTACAGTTAATCCAAAGTACAGGTGACGAAAAACTGTAAATTGTGAAAGCTTTGAAGATAAATAAACTATTTAAACCTGTTAACGTGCCCCTTGAGCTACTTGAATGGACCGAAATAAATATGCGCCTCAACGGCCTGTCAACATAACGATATAAAATTGAAATACGTGAGTTCCATAATGCGCATCAGTCTTTTTACCGAGTGATAACATTGTTACTTATTTCTTTCATTTACAGTGTCTATGCACCTCTAAACTGTGGGATCAATGCGCCTGACTATGCAGAAGTAGATGCCCAAAGCATGACGACTTTCTACAAGAAAGACCTTCCCTCAATCCCGGAACCATATGCAACAACCACGTTGATAAACCCATCACTCCAGAAGAGCCTAAATGGTTCTGTAAGTGAAATGGTATTGTCGCACTATTTTAACGCAGAAATGCGTTTTTTCGAAGCTTTTTCACCCAATGAAGTTATGACTGCCGAAGGCGCGTTCGTGGAAAAAGATTGTGGCGGCTATGCGCTAGGGGTGCAAAGACAGGAAAAAGCACAGCTGATAGTCGTATTCTCATTCTTTCTCTCCCCCTGAGCCTCACATCACTCCTAACCTTCACAGCCCTTTCTCATGCCCTCGCCATAATGCAATATTCAAGACTATGCCACACTTTACACTCTTGCCCAATTCCTTCCCTGCTCCTCTTCATCAGTTTCCATTCACAGCCCCTAGCTAGACTACACTATATATGTTACGCTATCCTTTTTTTCTTTTGCTCTTTAATTTCTTCCGAAGTTTTTATCCTTGCGTTCTCTCGCCAATGGAAAAGCAACCATAAATGTTCCCGTAGCTACTTGTAGTACTAGCGTGCTTCGTTGGCCGAGTTGTTTGCCACGGTCGCCTTTGAATCGTGGGCGTCCGTGTTCGATTACTGCCTGACCGAAAAATTAATTTCGCATTTGTCTCCTCCTTCCTCTCCTCATCTCCTTTTCTTTTCCCTCTCCACCTCGATCAGCAAAGATTTCGCGTAACACTTGCCGCCAACCTACCACCGACTAGTTGCCTGAGCCCTTCTCGTTTTACTTGGCTTTACTCTCTGTCCCACCCCTGCGGACTTCAACCTAATTCTGTTTCCCCCCCCCCACTATCTGCCTCTCTTCTTCACTCCGCTCTTTCCTTCTACTGTTTTTGCTTTCCCTCACACCTACTGCACATAGTAGTGGGGGGGCTCGCCCAGTTCCTGTGACGCACATCCGCCTGAGTAGCTTTAAGCGAACGAGACAGGGACCAAGCTCCAGCTTAAACAGCTCCGCCGCCAAAGACTCCAGGAGGATTAAATAATTGTCGCAAGACACGCATTGTCAATGGTTACTGAATCTTCTGAATAGATATGTGTATAGGCATCTATACAGCAGCGAAAGCTGTTATGAGATCGCAACAAAAGTCGCGTGCGCCATTGTTGTCCGCCGCCGCAGGGGCCCTTAACTATTGTCACACGAAATAACAAAAAAATGTTAGCAAATAAAGGCACCAAAGACAGAACGGCATTCAAACCCGGGTCGCCTGCGTGCCAGTCCAGTTTTCTACCGCAAAGTCATGGCGATGCTTGAAATTTTGTCGCAAACTTTCCCTAGCAGACTTCCTGACGGGAGAGGGATCGCGTTAGTATAAGCATAGTAAAGTGCTTCAGCACAAAGAAGCAAAGGGACAACTGGGCGTCTCACTATGCGAATTGCGTAACGAGTGGGTCGGCCAATGCTTCAACCCATTACAAAAGCTTGTTCTTGTTCAACTATCGATTGTCACGCATACCCACTTCAGGTACAATTCTCTATCGTCGTCAGCTCCTGCGTAAAACTTTGCGCAAAATTCCTTGTAATTGTATAGTGGATACCACGCTTCTCCCAAGAATACCACGCTTCTCCCAAGAATGAACTAAAAAAAACGCTTTAGCTACATACTTTCTACGAAGGTTTTATGTAGCGGCGGACGAAAAACGTTCGTTTGTAATGCTGTGGTATATATTCGAAAATCGGCAATCAAGCATGGAAAGCAAGTTCTAGGTCATAAGATATAGCACTAACAGCGCTTCGCTAAATAGTATACCTTGAGAAATCTACCCGTTTTAGTGTGGCGTCTGCGTCTGTTGACTAGTTGATACTCGGTGATTATAACGAATGTTTATTTTTTTCACCTGTTTGCGAAATGTTTCATTGAATAATTTTATGAACCACCACTGATCGAAATATGTCTTCTACACATCAATTGTTCGGATTTTCACGATGCTAATAGAATCAAGAGTCCTTATTTCTTTTTTTCTCCCTCTCAGGCTAAGGATGCTCGCAGTGGTAGCTCAGCCGAGGAAGGAAGCCGGAAATCTGAAAAGGGCTTTGACTTGGAGCTCACGCGCGCGAGTGAAGGTGGGCATTGGTGTTGCTTTTCTTTGCAGCTGGCTCATGATGACAAATTATTACTTAAAACAGCTTAACCATTATGATGTTTTTTGCAGTAAAATTAACCCTTAGTGTTTGATAATTTTTGCAGATGGTATTACAGATAGGCTGCTAGATTCTGACAAGCTTGCCAGTCCAGCAAGTGACTCGGGAAGCTACACAACAGGTAATGGTTTTGTTCACAGTATATCGGAGTTGATTTCAACTGTGTACAGCATATATATCTGACCACAAGAATAACTGTTTTATTGAAAATAATATGCCAGCCATGTAAACAATAAGAGGTGTCATGTGGCTGACTAAATAGAGTGGTCACAGAGGCAATAATACATTTTGGTGCTTTCCGTACAACTTTGGAATTTTGACAACTTACTCTTACTACATTGAAATTTTTTCTTGGGAAATGTTGCGAGTGCATAACGCATTTCCGTTGAGCAATTTTTGTTTCATGCTCAATTTCTTGCTTTTCTTTATTTTGATGAGCGTTCAGAGCTTCGACCATTTTTTATTGTAAAAATTTCTAACGGTTATAACAGTGCTTTTGATCTAATATGTCATTAATTGTACTGCTAATAGCTCAGAACACCCTGAGAAGCCGTATGACGCATACACACAATGGGGATTAGTATTTAGTATTCATATGGGGCTTAGTATTTAGAAGCACAATCACTGCGGCCAAAGACTGCGCTAGAACAGAAGTGTACCTTCAACGCCATGGTATCGCTGTCGTTTCAGATGAGTATGGAATGCCTATCAAAAAGTGCCGCCAAAAATTTTCTCGGGGAGGGTCTTCGTCCAAGGGACCAATGATGAATTGGTCCGAACTTATTCCTCCGCCGCCTGAGCAACCACCCAGCGAGGCTGGGTCTCCAACTGCTACTCCAGCCTGCCTTAGGGGAACGCCACCTCGCAATGCGCAGCTCAAGCAGAAGGTGAGCACTGTTAGAATGCGTGCATTAAGTACAACGCATGCAGTGGAAGCTGTACATTTGGAGTGGTAACCAACTGGCATTCGGTAAGCATTTATTGCAACACCAAAATGATAATTAGAAGTACTTTGTATTCCCAGCATAGTATTGTTTTTAAATATTGATTGTCAGTATAGGTGACCTAGGGATGCACCTCGTATTTGTTATGGTGTGTCTTTTTTAAAGGAAGCACCAGTGTATGTTATTTCATACCTCAATCTTGTTAAACAACTTCTCTGTTTGCGGTTTTTTCATAAGGGTAGTTTAGTTAGACTGGCCTTTTGATTGAGCTATCAATGAACTATATGAACAATGCCTCAAAGGCTTTGGGGAGCGGGTTTCGCTTGAGTGGTAGCAGTGTGTATTGCATGACTGTGTATATGCATATTGAGTATATGTCCAACCAATGCATGAAATAGACATTAAAACTAAGTCCTGTTTTAGCCTAGGTAAGCTGCTAAAAATAAATGAACGCTCATATTCGCCTGTACACTACAGCATCTGCCATGTCCTTCAGCTTCTGAACGAAAAGCATGTGTCTATTCATTTCGTCGCCTATTTTGCTTCCATCTCTCGCAGTAAAACAAACTTTTTTTTTCAGTTTCAAATAAACGGAGCGCAACCGATGTCCAACGTGAGGGGAGCACACGGTCAGCCTCGAGTACAAACGCACTCCCCAAGGAGCACTATGAACCAATCCAGCAACAGCCTAGGGAGCTCCTATGGCGACTCCTATCAAAACGTCACGCCATTCTTTCCCAAGGGGCAAAGGCCCCTTCTCAAACCGCTGCAGCCCCAGCAGTCACAGCAGCCGCAAAATAAGCAGCAGCAGCTGTTCAGCAACCCTTTCATAGACAGGGGAGTGCAGTCATCGCTACCATCACTCATCAGTGAGCCCCGTTCTTCGATCCCTGTCACAGACCCAACAGGATATCGGTTCGGCGCCGCCCAGGGTGAGTACAAGCATCGACGTCTTTTGAAAGTGTGTCGTAGCATAGTGCGTGCTTTTTCGTGTACCTAAACGAACAAAAAAGTTGCGTCCTTTACACAAAATGAACTTAGAATGTGCGAGAAATTATTTTAAAACAAAAAGAAACTTAAAACGAACTCTTCTACCGAACACCTTGCATCAACTAGTGCTGAAGATGCTTTGAACCACTTCTCCAAGTAATCATGAAATGGTGCTGGTGTGGGAGTTTTGTAACTCGCAAGTCGATTGCCGCGAAAATTTATCGAATACGTTGAGAGTGTGCGGTGCCGCACTGATTTGTCTTACGCTTTATGTGCTCTCTGATCGCGTACCGACATGTTCGGTGGTAGCTGCACAGGGGTTGATAGCACGGGAGAAAAGAAATTTAGTCGGAACATGTCACGACCTTGAGCACTGTAATGAGTGCTGTCGCTTTTTTTTTTCGTAGAGGTTCCTGTGCGTGAGTGTGGCTATAGCTTTGTATATTAGCAGACTATCAGGCGTCGTGCCGGCAATTCGGGGCATTCCGTGGCAAGGAGCACATCAGATCTAACCACCTCTCTCGATTCTCTCGCATATTAGTCAAACGTATGATGTATTTTGTTCGTAGTGAAAAAAAACAGTAGGTGCTGCCAACTCCGAAAGCAGTTAGCCCAGGCCGTTGTATAAAAAAACTGGTGCCCGAAAAAATAGCCCCCTCGCGCAACGCTGGTAAGCTCTCTTCACCACACATGAGTGCGAAATTTGGTCGAGATGTTCATAGCGGTGTATGCTATCCTCTACAGGATGTGTTTTCCCACGAAGCACAAGTGCTAGATTATGGCCCTCTTATAAATGCAGCTGATACATCGCAGAGAGTTAGGAAAGATGGTGCAATGTAGATTTTAAGCGTCAAGGAAGCGTGGACACGAAATATGAAACGACAATGTTCGCCCAACTCAGATCTGTTTTTTTTAACACGAAAGTGTTTTATGTCGGCGTTCACCACGGCTCCGCCGACGTCCGTCGCGGAAATCATGTTGAAAAATATATACTAAGAACTTCCAAAAAAAAAATCGGGGGGTTAACATACGTCGCGCGGAATCGAACCAGCAGCTTCTCGATCCTCGGCGTTCATTACTACGCTACAAAACGTACTTGCCTGGAGGGCTAACGGCAAGCCATTTATATACACCATACACCATTTGGCAGTACTCATATCTTCGAAACTTTAGCGCGTTTTTGTTATCAGTGGCGACATGGCGTGACAATCTCGTGTTCGAAGAGCTCTCAAGGTCATCGCCTCCACGAAGCCCCACCCTCATGGTCCCGTGGAGTTGTTATCTTCTGCGCGCGCACTTATCAGACTCGTACTTCGGGAGAGGACGAATTCGCAAGCGGCCACGGCCGCGGTAGCGAAAGGAGCACGCTGCTGACGCACGACGCAGGAAGAAATGTGGCAGTTGTTAGTCCGCACTCCTCCTGTGTATGCTAATTTCGTGAGTGCGTTCTGCTTGAAGTGCGCGCTGCAAGTTTCGAGCTGCTTGCCGTTCCTAACGCGTCTTAGCAATTTGTTGCTGCTGCTGAAACAATGCAAAATAAACGCTCAACTACCTCTGCAAAGACACGTTTTACTTTAGTGTTATATGGATTTTTATATAGAAGGATCAGCCCAGTTTTTTGTTTTTTTGTTTTTTCCGTAGGTTACATATACGAGCCCACAAACGCTGACTCGGATGTGGAACTAATGACACGGCCGCGTTCGATAGAGTCCAGCATTGCCGGAGACACAGATTATGCACCAAGCCACGGTTAGTATTTGTTGCCACGAAGTTTAGCACGCCTTCATATTTACGAGCAATGAAAAAAGAGAGTTTGGAGCAACCTTACCGCGATTTATCTATTGACACTATCACTGCATGTTTTCATGTAGGCTTGGGTTGACTATCAACTGAATTTGTCCTTGCGGGGTAGCATTGCCATGCCTTGTGTTAGGCTTAGCTGGAAAGTATGCCTTAACCCTGCAAAGATGGAGAGTGCGTGGCCACGCTCTGCCGTTCGGAGAACACAACTTCTGCGTAGATTAAGCCCCCCCCCCTCCATCTGTATGCAAGTCCCACTAATACGTCACATGTAAGAACAGAGAAACGGAGTGCTGCTTGCCGACGTTAGCTGAGGGAAACAATGATTGATTGATTGATATGTAGGGTTTAACGTCCCAAAACCACCATATGATTATGAGAGACGCCGTAGTGGAGGGCTCCGGAAATTTCGACCACCTGGGGTTCTTTAACGTGCACCCAAATCTGAGTACACGGGCCTACAACATTTCCGCCTCCATCGGAAATGCAGCCGCCGCAGCCGGGATTCGAACCCGCGACCTGCGGGTCAGCAGCCGAGTACCTTAGCCACTAGACCACCGTGGCGGGGCAGCTGAGGGAAACAAGGAGATTGCGTTCTGAAACTGGCGCTCGCAGCATAACAGGGTAGTCACGTTACTTCTAACTCATCGAAAGCAAAAAATAGTCTCAAAATTATATTGGTAAAAGGTTGTCTAGACAATAGCTTACACCCTACAACTGGTTTTGAAGGGGAAAGAAGTAATAATGCGTGAACAAGATACGTTTTATGATGTTGGCGGAGAGAAAAACAGGGGTGTGATTCAAGGAACCGGGGTTGTATAGAGGCGTAGCTTACAGCAAGTTAAAAGGACGGTCTTGTAAACAAGCAGGAAATAAAAAAAAGAAGGAATCGTGGACCAGCAAAAAATAAAGAAATAAGCGAGAAATAAGGTTGTATTGTATTTGATAAAGTAAAGCTGTCACTATAAGGGACATCTTGTGTAGCTATTGGTCATCGCTACGTCTTGAAAAAAAAGGATGCCGACAAAGATAACGATCAATTACAAGGAAAACTGTTACTCGTCACTCGTGGCGGGGTACTTCCGTGTTGCTGTTCCATAACTGCTGGCTCAGTAGTTTTTGTTAGAAGTAACGTAATGTTCTTCTCTTTGCTTCTTTACGCAGCGCCATCGTGGGCCAGCACGACGGAGCGGAGCAACAGCTCTTGCACCAGCGGCCGCTCAAGCCGCGCAAGTTCCTATGACGACCCCGTCTACAACGAGGTGGACTTTGCTAGTGCAGTAGCGCGAGCAGCACAGAATGCCGGTTTCCAAGTCAACGGCTCAGTCATATCTACAACAACACCGGCACAAGAGCAAGGTCCGCTATTCACCATTTTGAGAGAGCCACTCCCTGCATGATGTCCGAACTCAGAGATGCGGCCATAGTGCTGATACCTACCGTAGATTATATTGCCTGCACTATCTACTAACCAGTAAAAATTGCGTTTATTGACGAGAGCCACGTCATTTCGCCCCCGATAAAACTTGTAAATGTGTACATTACTCATGAGATTATTTCCTCGCCATGAACTTAATGGCAGAAAAAAGAAATTCTCCTTTATTTCTGATTTAAAGTGAAGCGTGTGCTGTCTCATTGATGCGCAGGTGCCAAGCGCAGTTCTCACGAAAGGCATCACAACCAGCAAAATCAAAAAGTCACGAACTTGCCGCCCAATGCGAGTAAGACATTAACGCATCAGATGAAGAATACTGGTAAGTACGACAGAACGAAGCGTTAAGGACGTCTTGTTACCTGAAATGTACTATTGCAAAAAAAAAGTTCCACGACCTTCAATATATTTATTCTTGAAATTTTTATTTTCGTTTTGCAGAAGCACATCCCCAGAATCAGCTTTTTTCATTAAGCTTGCCTAGTCAGAGGACGTTTGATGACCAGCGTCTCGAACACGATGAAAATAATCAGCCTATGCAAAGCAATGATGGTAAGCACTTTTAAGCGGCCGAGAAATGTTTGGCATGACCATCGCAGTTTAATAGACAATTGAAGGACATGGTCTTTACTGGTTGATTGTGATTAAAAATTTTTTAGGAGGCGGGTTTTTAAAAAAAAGTCAACCTTGTCCAGCAGCGTCTGCAATGCAATGAATTGGGCGAGCTATATTGAGCTTCAGTACTCACTTCATTACGGAAGTGAAATGCCATTCACAAATATTTATATTTGCGCAGCAATAAAACAACGTTTGGTGCTCCGATTTCTCTAAAACTGTTTACCACAAGTGTGCGCTAGTCGCTTACACCTACTAATGCGACAGTGCATTTACATAAAAGCTACCATCGAATAATAGTGATTGTCTGTGATAACGCGCCTTCCTCAACTCATAGCCCGATTAACACACCTTCGCTGTCCTTCCTCCTCCTGCTTATTAACACACGCATAAATTTTTATGTTCGTAGAATTAATTTTTTCTAGTCATGTGACTGAATTCTCAATAGGCATTGTGCTAATGTTACGTTATCATTCATGAGCTCGTAACTGCATTTACTTGTTTGTTTACTTTTCAGGTGCACCATACAAGACACCTAGCTTCCACATTTACCACGATCCTCCTCACTTGGTGACGCCTCCTGAGAGTGGACGAAAACAGTGGGGAGCAGTAAGTCGGGACGGAGAAGTCAGTGCCCAAATATTAAAGTGAGTAGGAAAAAAATCCCCAGTTTATTTTTGTTTGTTCTACAAGTACATCAGACATTTGTTGCGCAGTGGCTCCTTGGCTCTTTAGTAAGGATTCAATCGACTATTACGTGCCGGAATATTTCTTTAGAGGGGCCCTTAACCACTTTTATAAGTAATCACCCTATGGCCTCATTAACTTCGTTTATGGTCTTACGAAAACACTGCTGCAAATTTTCTCGAATTGTTAAAGAACGCGCGCAGTACAGGACTCAGTGGCTTAGCGAGGGAGGAGCATACCGGGCCCGCGGCTCCCTCCAGAATTTTTTGTTTCGCCACGGCATGCCAGATGAAAAATCACCATTTCAAAAAGCGCCTCCTCCATTCCAACTGCCCCCCCCCCCCCGAAAAAAATTCTGCCTACAGCCCTCGCAGTAGTTTGCCTTCCCTTTAATTGATTTTTCCGTTCTCTCGTCCCGACGTGCATGCTGGGAGCGACATAAAAGCTGCAGGCAGATGTGGCGCGGCGTAAATAAGTTACTTCAGAGTGCGTCCTGATCTTGAGCACGCGTGATGAAACGCTCTCTCGCGTTTTGGTTCCCCTGCGCGAGTGTGGTTCACTGTTAGCAGTATATAAAGCACAGTGCCGGCATGAGGTGCTATCCCGTGGAAGAAAGTGCACTTTAACCCAATGCCGTCGTTTTCTGTCGACAGCGTTGTGTCGAGCATTGACCAATGGCATGTTAGCTGGTTTTTGACGCGATACAGCAGGCGCCGGCAGTTTTGGAGAGAGTGAGCATGGGCTACTCAGAAAAGATTGGATTCGTGCTCTCTTCTAATGCCTTTTTGTCATGCACGACTGCAAGATTTGACAGAACTTTCCGTAACAGTATGTGCTATTCCTAGGATGTGTGTGTGTGTTTTCACCTAGCCCGGGGGTAACCGTTGACTTTTTGAACACGTTTTGTGGTTTCCAAAGGAACGAAGGCATATTTTCTTAAGGTTACTTATAAAGATTTAGGACGGCAAGCGTGAACGCATAAAAAGATATTAAGGCAAGAATAATCACAAGACAGAAGAATAAGATAACATAAATTATGTGGAGTAAAGGTGCCAATTAATTTGTTTGAATGCATATGAACTTATGTGACATGTGCAAGGAGTGGAGGTGTGCACTTCAATTTAGTTGGAAGCTCACATACTCCATTAGCGTTGTCGAGCAAGAAAGTTTGGCGCGCAGTGTATGCATATCCCTGGATGCCTTAAATTTATAGAAAACCTCACAGACTTTCTTTTTTGTGTGTGTTTCCAGTGACCATTTCTACCATGGGTCTACATGAAGTGCGTTGCTTCTTCAAAGAAAAAAAAACAACAAAGAAGGAGAAAAGTGCTTCTACTTCATCAAGGCAAAATGGCGGTCCTGCATCAGGACCACTAATCAAGATCCTGCCATTTACATACGGATGCAAACGCGAGAAGTTGGTGGAAATGTAACTGCTGTGTAAACGCGTCGACGTGACTTGCCGAACAAGTTCCTTCCGTTGCTGTCGTAGAAGCAGCTCACTTTAGCGCGACAAGTCCGTCAAAGTATGCAAGTGGATGCGACGAGTGCCAAATATGGATATACCATGCAATAATTGGAAGAAAAATCGAGACACCTCGGGCATCGAACCTCTCGTGTACCGGAAGACGAAGCTGGTGTGTTTGTGTTTTCGTGAGTGTGAGTGCTTGTGTGGTGCATGTGAACTTAGCAAGAGGTGTAAAAAAATTATATATATGCAAGATTTTGTTTTGTAGATATGCAAGCGCGAAAAAGATTTTGTTTTGTAGAAAATGCAAGCGCCTGGCTCACTCTTACAGTGCCGCCACTTCAGAGCATATCACTACTGGACTGAGCTCTGCATATTGTGATTGCTGAGTGGGCGCTGCGGGACACTCTTCCTACGTGGCGCAGCTTTCGCCGACGTCTTCAGAGATGATCACCGGTTTGTGTACAGACGACATTATGCCTTCCGTGTGGGTCAGCGTACGTCGGCTTTTTTTTCTTTATTTATTGTTGAAGACTTTGCTTAATTTTTACGTAAAATGCGTGTACAAAAACCTGAAGACAGAATGAAGTCACGGAAATAAAAGAAGTCACTATTGTTCACCTGCTAAAAGTGTGAGACGTGTGTTACTCGAGAACGATAGTTTGTATTCTTGCCGCATGCTGTTCTTGGATTTTGATACTTCTTCGAAAACATTTCTTCTTACTTTTTCATCGACATATTCAGGTCATTTGATTTACGCTATCTGTCAAGTGCCATTGCACTGTTCCCCATTCCTTCTTCGCTTTTTTAACAAAATGAGCACCGATTAAAGTTTTTTGCGATCTTCCAGACCATCATGTCTTGCGCCATTTCAAGTTTTTTCAAAACGCTCATAAAAAAACCATATATGATATGCGTGGAATGGGTTAAGCTAAGACTTGAGTATTATAGAAGGGACAGTGCGGTAGGCCGTACGTTAAAATTGCAGTCACATCTTTAGTAGCGTTTCAGGGGTACTGACCCACCTTTTTTAAGGTTAACTGTTTTTTTTTTGGGCCTGTACGACTTCTCGAGAAATTTTTTCTACCAGAACTGCGTAGTATACGCGGGCTGCTGAATTGAGGTGAGACTTCACAATCTCCGATTATTGGATGCCTAAATGCCCAGAAATTAGCATGGTCACAATGTCTAAGAAACTTTTGTTTAGGTTTGACCGACATGAGTGAAGCTGCTAAACAGGGGTGTAGAATAAACGGCGCCTTCACCGTGCACAGCACGAACTGATCGCGGTGATTTGTGGTGCAGCCGACATTCGTACGTCCTGTATTATTTACTCTTCAAATTGATTGGGCGAGTTGGTGAGCCATGACGGTTTGAAATGCGAGCGCATTACGTAGACAGGGACAAGAAAGACGGGGACAAGCACTCGTTCGCGTCTTAGCTTTCCCTGTCTACGTATCACGCTCGTATTACTCGTTTGCAAAGACTTGGCAAGCGACTAAGAGCCGAAAAAGGACGCGTATTCGATTTCTGCTGCCTATATTTTTCAGGTTGAGTGTGAAGTAAATTATGTAAAGAAAAGGCACAGCAGTGCGAGATGCCATGCGCTTATCGAAAGAGGGCACACTCTTTTACGTATATGTCCTTTTTGTCCTCAAAGAACGCCTCACAGCGAAAGTTTTGTTTGAGAGTTATTTAACAGTAACTTATATCTTTGCGTCTGGCAATGCCAAAATTATATCGTAAATGTTTCAACACATCGTATAATTAATGCTAGTGGCGCTAATTCAGAACGATTTCGCGTCAGTTCAAAACACCCGCCTTAACACCGTAAGAAACTTGCGCCCGACAGTGGAGCAGCGCCTGAGACCTGCGTGCGGTGAAGACTGAAATGATGCGTTGGATTTGAGCGTGTGTCCCCCTCAAAAAAAAAAAGGAAACATTTCTGGTGTTAGCAGCCAAACCCATCTGGAGAGTAGGCTGACAACAGAGTGAGAGGAGAGTTGGGTGCCATTCGGGTAGTGCGCGCCCCAGAAATGTGGACCCTGCAACGTCACAAGGGGAGTCCCAGCCTACATGTAACCACAGAAAATGTCGATTGCACCTGTATACTTGGAAGGGCACATACCTCTACTTTAAAACCAAATGAAAACACCTTCTCAGCAACGCTCGCCACAAGTAATCGCTCAGAGATGGTCCCGCATACAAGATAATAAAACAACACAAGCATCTAGTGTTTCCAAATTTGACGTAAGGGGTCCTTTAACATTGCTTCCCCCCCCCCTACCAAAAAATAAGAAAGTTATTGGGCACCCATCCTGGATGCCCAGTCCCCAACTACGGTTGGTACCGCGCGTTCGCAGAAAAGGAAGTGAATACGGGGTTGAAGATCGTTACGAACTCTGACAGTGTGCGCACACGTATATAAACTGGCGTAGCCAGAGTATTGGGGGGGGGGGGTGATGGAGGAGGGTCAAAACAAACCGGAAGTTTTCAACTTGTCATGTGCGTACAAACATGCAACCACATGCACAAATGTGCATTGAAAGTGCAACGAAAAGATTTTTTCGTGCGTTTGCTTCATTTATTGTCACCAGAAACTGGTATGGCAGACCATTTCAACTACTTAGCTCCTGAAGAGCTCGGTAAAAGCATGTCAGTATTTAGCTGTCTTATAAGAAAAGAAAAATTGGCAGCATATCCACGGGGTGAATGATGGAGAGTGGGGGCGAAGTATCCGTCCGCTCATTCTTTCTTGCTTCCGTCCGTCTGTGTGACCGTCCGTGCGTCCATCCGCCCGTCCGTGCGTGCGTCTGTTAGTGCGTCCGCACGTCCATCTGTGCGTCCGTCCCTGCGTTCGTCCATGCATCCGCCCCTGCGTCCGTTCATGCATCCATCCGTCCCTGCAGCATTCCGTGCATCCGTCCATGCATCTGTCTGTGCGTCCGTTTGGCCATCTAGTCAACACTCCAAGTACCACTATCTCGCATCTTTTCATCATATATTCCGCATAAAGAAGCACCGCCATCCACTGGACATTCCAAGGACTAAACGAGAGGTGGCACACGCACACTTTCTTACGGCTTGCGCTTCATACTTACTTCCCACCTTTAACCACCTCGAGTTCATGGTATATACTAGTTCACTGTATTCATGGCACTGCGGCCCAACGCTCGCTAAACCTTTCTAAAACCAAGGAGGTTACACCCAGCGAGTATAATGTAGCAACCCTTTCTTGTCAGATAGTGCTCCATGTATATGCCAATGTCTTCGCCCCCTAAACAGCTCGCCCTAAACAGCTTCGCCCTAAACAGCTTCGCCCCTAAACAGCTTGTTTTCTTGAATGCTCCCGCGTTCTTTCTTCGGCTAGTACATGTCTCCCGCGGCTTCGGTACCACCAGTGGCTCTGCTTTCTCTTCGATTTGTGCGAACATAACAATTCTATCCGTGCTCCCTCAGTGCATTTCTATATACATCGCAAACTTTTGCCCTACGCGTCGTCATTGCTTTCCCGACTCCAGCAAGCGAGGTCAATATTTGTTTCGCTACCGGAGCTTCGGTATGTCAACTCGCCGAGTTTGACATTTCCGGCCGTGTCCCCTGTTCCCTGAAGCGTGGGCCATCTCATCCCAACCTTCTTGTCTTGCCTCGCTTGGAAATGTCAAGGATGGCCCGTCGTCATCTTCGCTCTTTTTCTTGTGCTGTCAGCGCACTCTTCCGACGTGCCCATACTGCCCTTCTTTCTTCCCAGCCTGCGCACTCTTTATTGTCGAGAAATATCGAAATATAAGCTGACTGTGGGAGGTTATTGACCTCTGGGTCGCCTAATGTCGGCACCCTAGGCGCCTCTTTTACGCCTTTCGTTGATTTTGTAACAAGGGAAATATTTTGCTCCATCGTTTCGAATAAGACTTCAAAGGACCCTCATCCTGGTCTTCATCGACCCGCAAGGGATCTATATAACGGTCGCGTATTTATCGGGTACGTTAGAAAACGAATACGGAAGGTGAGCGATCAATGCCAATTCATGGTGTTTTCGTTCTGAAATAGCTGCCAAGGACTAAGCAATTAGCAAGGGTATCAGCAATTGCTGAATGCCTATCAAGATTTGTGCACAGGAAACGACCACCTTTGTTTTATAGATGCGGAGCATCTAATACTCGAGGCTTGTAGTGCGGCGCCGTCCGCAAGCTTCCTCCTCCTTCTTCCACCATCTGTGCATCCCTTCCTCCTCTACACACCGCGCGCGCTTCACTCCTCCACCATCTGTGCACCCTTCCTCCTCTACACACCGCGTGCGCTTCTCCTCTTCACGAACATTCGCTAGCTGTATAATATAGCGCGCATGCGCCGTCACGCTTCGAGAACATCGGTAGCTGACGCGCGCGCATGCGCCGTTGCGTTTCTCCCCCTTCTCGAACATTCGACAGCTGACAGTGCATGCGCCGTCGCGGCTGTATATATACTCAAGGTCGGCGCTCGCTCACTCAGTTGCCGCTCGTCGGTTGGTTTGTACGGCGCGTCGACGTCCAAGGTCGCGGTGAAATGAATTCCAACGAATCCACAAACACAATGATCGACGTCCCTTCGAGGGGGGGGAAGTGGTTCTTAAAAATTGGAAAAGAAAAGAAAAGTGAACCCCGCAACTGTCTGCAGCTAAGTGCGACACCTCAGCAGTGGTTCACATGGGAAGGGGAATGGGGGATAATAGACTTGAGCGAAGAGAGGAAAGAGAAAGGAGAGAGCGAGCAAAGGAAGGGGGGGACGCACAGATCGTCTACCAGCGCCGCCCTTTCGCATACGTGTGTACGTGTTCACTCATTTAACACCCCCTCCTACAACCACGTTAACCAATTTAGCCATCGACCCAAGTAACTCGCAATTTAACACCCCATTTCACAACCACGTTAACCAATTTAGCCATCGACCCAAGTAAGTCGCACTTTAACACCCCGTTAACCAATTATATGCCCCGCATCCTCCTCAGTGTTCCCCCGAGGGAAGCTGCGGGCAATTTTTTTTTTATTTCGCCATTACTCTTGTTAGGGTAACTCGAGAAACAACGCCTATGAATATGTTTATAATATAGTTAGTTTCTTGATTCTTTTTTTTATTTTGTTGAAAAAAAAAACTTTCTGAAGCATGCCGCGCCTTTAGACGCCTACGCTTGGTGTATAAACAATCAGGCAGGGGGGAGGAAAGTGATTTAAAATGAAAAGAAGAGAAATGTTAGCCCCGTAACTGTCTCTCAGGGAGAGGACACCTCAACAGTAGCTCACGAGGGGGGGGGGGCAAAGGAGGGATTAAAAAGGATAGGATTAAAAGGTAAAGAGATAGAGAGAGGGGAAGGAGAGAGCGAGGCGCAGGGAGAGCAAACGACGGAATTAAGGAGAAGATAGGAAAGATGGACATAGTTGCAGGAGTCCGATAATGGGGCGACACTCAGTGAGAGCTCTCTTTGGCGTCAGGAGATGGCGTAGGGCGGGCCTAGTTGGCCAGAGCTGCGCTGTCGTCGGAGATCGCGGGGGCACAACCGATCGGCACGAAATCCTGTGAGCGAGAAATCAGGCACTCCAGGGAGTGTTTGAAATCTACTGCTAGGCTTCTGGCACATTTGGGTCGCGTTCGTTCAAAAGTAAACAACATGGGGTAAATATTTTGACCTCTTTAAGTGGAGCATTTTGCCACCGCACAGTTTGCTTCCCAACATGGGCTCTTTTACTGTATGTCTTGCACTAAATCTGCAGAGATGATAGATGCACGATAGAAAACAAAAACATACGAGACAATTGGGTTAATTCTTACAGAGCCCGCGTCTCAAACGCGTAATCAAGAACAGCTGGAGGCATCAAGATCGAATAACAGATAGCTGAAATAGTTGGTGCTTATTGATAGTAGAATGCTGAGAGGGCAAGCACTTGCATTGCTTACGCACAACGGTGTAGAAATGCGCCAAAAAAAAGTCACACTGCAATCTCTCAACAGCGCCACAACAGTGCATGTTACCGCTCTGACAAATCTTACGTTAACCGAAAATATCCTGTCTGAAACCAAGAAAATCAGGATGTGAAAAACAGATTGCCCTGTTCCATCCGTAGAGTCGCCGATAACGCACAGAAGGTGCGAATACTCACGCTTCGTCAAATCTCACTCTATGTGTTGGAAATACATAGATGACGTTCGTGTGTATCCGCTATAAATGTCCACACTCCCGCCTCTTTTCACCGGATTGCTTGAGCGTTGAGACAAACTGTTTTGGCACCCGTTGATTCTCACAGTTGCATGCGATGAGTAAGGCTGTTTATTATTTGGGGAATTGTACGCGGCATACGAACCAATGACATTTTTATATTTTAGCCTTGGTGACTCGATGTGTAATAAACCATTAAAGTACTAGCTAAATGATCTGAAAATAATGTGCTATGAATATGTTGCCTCTTCTCGTTATCCAACAAATTCAGCTGATTTGTATTACCCCCATAGCAAGATGCAACGGTGAAAGTAAACTTCTCCGATTGTTTTTTTTTCATTTAATTAAAAAAATGCTTTAATTAGGTTTTTTTTGTTAAAACGTTGTCATGATTCTGAATCGTAGGCGCTAAACTGCTTTTCTTGAACCATCTTAGTGCGGTGCAGACGTCTCAACTAAGCCCAAAAAGCAGTTCTTACCCAATTCAAGATTTTATTTTAGAGCTAATGCACGGCATTATCGAAAAATAGAAATTTAGGAAATGGTATATTTTATGAAAAAGTTCTATACAATAGTTCATGCATTTGATATTTGATCGTGTTTTGTAAAGAAAAAGTGCTTGAAATACTAAAATTTTGTCAATATTACCCAGGTGCTAAGGAGCAAAAGATATAATGCCACTTCAAAGAACACTCCTAAAATCAAATAATGATACTCTAAGAACGCGAAAACAAAAGCACGCGTTGAAAGAACCTGCGAAACGGTCTTTTTATAGCAAATATTTTTTTCATACCTTTTTTCCAACATTTTATGAAGTTAAACAGCGCTCACGTGCCCGAAAATAGCTTTGCCGGTCAAAATATTTTGGGAAGCTACTGTTGAAGTAATGAGTGTATGCGGGTAATCTGCAACCATTTACAGAGATGTTGGTTTTTTTGTCGAGCGCTGAGATTGGGACAGGTGGTGTGGAATATCCTAACCCAAAGCTCCAATGGCACGTGTTATGCTTCAGGTAAGCAGAATTTTCCACAATTTCCGAACATAATTTGAGTATGGGCTGAACAAGTATATGTTTTTAGAAGAAAACTATTTTGAACTCTTTCCAACCAAAACCCCAATAGGGTTGAGCACACCTTCTTCGCGAACTAAGTACAAATAGGTAACTACCCGGAGATCCTTTGCGTTCACCTTAAAGTGAGTACATGGGTGTCCAAGCATTTCGGCCCCCTCAATATGTGACCGGCGAGGCTCGAAATGGAACCCGTGTCATCGGGCTTAGCAGTGCAATCAATACCTTAGTCACTAAGCCACCTCGATGGCTAAGGAATTCCACTTTCTCTCTCTCTCTGCTTGTCGGAAAGGAGGAAAACTGAAACAGGTTATTACTACAATAAAATCAGGAAGCTTGAGGGGGAGAAGGACGCTGAATTCTGTCGAAGGAGGAAGCCTCTATCGGAAGGGGTTGCTGCAGCCCGCCCGGTTGTGAGTCGATTGCGCGTGTCTCCTGTGCTGTGCTCAGTGAGGGAAAAGGGGGCGCTGAAGGGGTGCATCCTAATTTCGCGGTCTAGTGGCCACGCTCCCCGAACGGTGCTCAAAGAGGGAGAAGCTCGCTTTAAAAAAGAGCAGCTCGTGGCTCTCCCGGCATGCTTCGGCCTTCTGCGCGCACGAACTCTGGCCTCCCTGCGAAAGCTTGCAGGATGTGCGCGTTCGCCCGGCGCGACTTCGGTTTTGGCAAAGAGGGCTGAATGGAAAAGTGGAGACAGTAATGAACGCTCAGATTCGGAAAGTATGGCGACTATTGTCATCCGATCGAAGCTCACCGCTATCGCATTTGGCATCACTAATGATACGCGTTGTTACGACCGGCCCTGGAGAGCCAAGCAGGGAGAGTTTGGGGGAGAACCGGTTCTTGACCTGACGGTGTCGTCCACCCCACCTCCCCATTCGGGTTCCTCCTCGCCGGGAGAGCTACGGGGTCTGCTGTGCGTTCGTGACCATATTTGGTAACATTTTGGGGCGCCGGGACCATATATGGACCTCGTGTTGGGTTGCGCCACTCCTTGTGTAGTGAGAGGTGTTTTCCCCTCCCTCGTGGCCGAGGTGCCGGCGACACCGTATTGGCTGACGATGCGGACAAGGCGCCCAGTGTCAACAACGTGGCGCTATAAAATGCCGAAGACGTTTTGTATCACACGCACTCTTCTCTCTTTGGGTCAGTTGACCAGTTCTCCACATGTAAATAAATCTTTGTTGTTCGTTCGGGCGCTTCTTCTCGCTGAATTGTTGGACGATGGATCCTGTGACGGGGCCAGCTACCGAAAACGAGACCGGCAGGACCCGGAGTCCCAACAACTGGATGGCAGCGGCGGGATGCTGATAACCCCGAAAGCGACCACTGGACGGAGTGAGCCCGAAGTTCAACAACGGGACGACAGGAGAAGGAGGACACGAGCTCATCGACTTCCAGAGGGAATCGAACGGTACTTCTGAGAGGCACGACGCCGGAGACATGACTGCGAACTGGGTGAGTGCCGGCTTTCTCTGTTAAATTTTACCAGGCATTTACTCTATGTGTTAAGTAAAAGCTGGTAGAGAGGGGCTGTCTTGGTCATTGGGTTAACAGGTAACTTGCGTCAGGCAGAAATTGTGTGATAGCTTGGTTAAGCTCTTTCTGTCAGTGGCGTCAAGGTTAACAGTGACAGGGCAGGATTCCGTGTAAGAGCTTTTGAAGCTTTATTTGTAGACTAAGTTAACGGAAAACTTGAGGCAAGGCAGGTATCTAGAGCTGTCGTTGCCATCAAGGTTAATTAGTTGCAGGACAGGAATCTTTGTGGAACAGAGACAGCGGTACTGGAGGCAGCCATGAATCTGAAATCCCTGCGAAAGTCCATGTTGTTGCTTCTTGCAAGGGAGTTGAATCTGGAGGTGTCGGACTCTCAAAGAAAGCCAGAGCTGATAGAGGCGATTCTCGCATTGGGGGCGGAGGATGACGAGCTGTCAGAATGTGTCGAGGAGATTCAGGAGAGGCAAGCGGCAGAGGCCGAAAGAAAGGCGGCCGCGGCCGAGGCCGAAAGAAAGGCGGCTGAGGCCGAAAGGAAAGCGGCAGAAGCCGAGGCAGATAAGATGCGAAAGCACGAGCTTGAAATGAAGCGCCTCGAGCTAGAGATTAGCCATAATAGTAGAACAGGAGGCAGCGAGGCATCCGGTACAGCAGAGCGGGCCAGGTTCAAAATGACGGACCTAATGAGATCGTACAAGCTAGGGGAGGACATTGGGCTGTTTCTCGTCAACTTTGAGAGAACTTGTGAAAGGCAAGGTTTCAGCCAGGATACATGGTCTCAACGCTTGTTGTCCCTACTTCCGGGGGAGGCCTCAGAAGTAATCGCGCGCCTCACGAAAGAGGAGGCTGACGAGTACAGTGAGGTAAAGTCGAGCCTTCTCAAGAAATATAGGTTGTCAGCGGAAGGTTTCAGACAAAAATTTCGCAACGCCGTAAAAGAGAACAATGATTCGTACCCGGAGTTTGCTTACAAGTTAATGGCCAACATGGGGGAGTGGCTGAAAGAGGCAAAGGCGTAGGGGAATCATGACAAGGTGCTCGAGTGTATCGGTCTGGAACAATTCTATCAAAGGTTACCAGAAAAGGTGAGGTTCTGGGTTCAGGATAGACCAGACGTGAACACCGTAACAAAAGCCGCAGAGCTCGCTGAAGAACTCGTTACGCGCCGCGCCCTCGGGGCAAACAGCGAGCCTAAAAGGGAAAAATTCCTACGGCCGAATAAGGCGCCGTTTAGAAAACAACCAAGAAGTCTCGCACAAAAGGGTGAGGAAAACAATTCATCTAACCATGGGGCGTCGGCAGAGGCAAGCAAAAGGAAATTTGAGGCGAGAAAACCGGCTGCTTGTTTCAATTGCCACGAAACAGGGCACTTCGCGAAAGACTGCCCGAAAGAAAAGGTGGCCTTTTTATCTATAAATGAAGCCGACGAGAACATGAAGTTGTTAGAGCCCTATATGTACGACCTTACCGTGAACGGCAAGCAGTGTCGGGTTCTTAGAGACTCCGCAGCCACTATGGACGTAGTTCATTCGTCTTTTGTTCAGTCCGGACAGTATTCAGGAGACTGTGCCTGGATTAGACAAGCCGTAGAAGCAAACAGTCAGTGCCTTCCCGTAGCTAAAGTTGTCCTTAAAGGCGCATTTGGAACATTGGAAACAGATGCCGCGGTATCGCCATATCTACCCCCTCAGTATCCTTACTTATTTTCAAATAAGTCAGATCAAATGCTGAAGGAGAAAGGTCTAACGTTGGGAGAAGGCATAGTGCAGGCACTGACTAGATCAAAGGCACGTGCACTGGCAGCGAGAGCAACCTTCACTGAGGCAAACAAGCCTCAAATCGACAACGGGCCTGGTTGCGAGTTGGACACCCCGGAAACAAATCGACTTGTGCGAGAACAGGCTGCAGAAGCCGTAGTCGCGGAGGCAACCATTCCTAAAGGCGACGATGAACCTCCTCCCGAATTGGAAGGGGTCAATTACGCCTCGTTGACCGAGCAAATCGAAAATGCCGTTGCTCCCAAGCCGATTCCTGGTAGTACAGAGGATAGCACAGAGGGTGACACATCCCAGGTACTAGGAAGTACAAAAGAGTTGTGTGTCATGCCAACTTCGCATAATTTCAGTCGGCTGCTGCAGGTGAGCCCCGCTTCATTAATAACCGAACAAAAGGGGGACCCGATGCTTAAGCGATTCCAGGACAGTTCGAAAGAGGGAATCGCCAAACGAAATGTGAGATTCCAAGAGAGGAGCGGCATACTCTATCGAAAATATCTAGATAGGCGAGGAGTAGAGTTTGACCAGGTAGTCGTACCTCAGGCGTATCGTCAGGATTTGCTTAGTTCGGTGCATGGAGAATCATGGTCAGGCCACTTAGGCGTAAAGAAGACGAAAAATCGTCTTTTACAGGAATACTACTGGCCTGGATGCTTTAAAGATGTAGAGAGGTTTGTAAAATCTTGCGATGTGTGTCAGCGAGTGGGTAAGCCGGGAGATAAGGCGAAATTTCCAATGAAGCTGGTACCCGTAATCACTGAGCCCTTTCGTCGGTTGGTAATTGACACAGTAGGTCCTTTGCCCAAGACAACTTCAGGCTACCGTCACATCCTGACTTTAATCTGCCCAGCTACTAAATTTCCAGAGGCGGTCCCGCTAAAAGAGCTAAGTTCCGTCGAAGTAGTGAACGCACTTCTGTCCATGTTTGCCCGGGTAGGCTTTCCTGCCGAGATACAATCAGACCAGGGCACCATTTTCACGAGTGCCTTAACGACAACCTTTCTAGAGCGGTGTGGCGTGAAATTATTGCATAGTTCAGTCTACCATCCGCAGTCGAACTCGATAGAAAAGCTTCACTCCGTGATGAAGCGAGTGTTAAGAGCCTTATGTTTTGAACGAAAAACTGACTGGGAAAGGTGCTTACCTGCAACGATGTTTGCACTAAGAACTGCACCACATGAGACAACAGGGTTTACGCCAGCGGAACTTGTTTACGGCCGCAGACTGCGGTCTCCTCTTCGTATGCTGAGAGAGTCGTGGGAAGGTCAGGGTGATGATCCTGTAGTAGTGGAATATGTCCTCACCTTATTGGATTGTCTAACAAAAGCCCAAGAACTGACCGAGAGTGCGATGACCAAAGCACAGCAGAAGGCTAAGCTTTACTACGATCGGACAGCTAAAGCGCGACACTTTGCTGTAGGAGACAGGTTCATGTTGTTGAGGCCCTCCCAAAAGAATAAGCTTGAAGTGCAATGGGTCGGCCCGGCCGAGATTACTCGAAAATTGTCTGACACCAACTATGTGGTAAAATTACCAGGAAGTCGTAAGGCACACCAGGTGTATCATAGCAACTTACTCAAACCCTACAAAGAGAGGGAAGCCATCGTGAACATGACTTTAAATGTTCCGGAAGAGGTTCCGGCAGAAATCCCTGAATTAGCTCCCGAATCGGACGAAGTCCCGATCGAGAAAAGAGTTGAGGATTTAGTATCAAAGTCACAACTAACAACGAAGCAGAAGCAGGAATTGCGTGGTCTTTTGACCGAGTTTCAGGGCAGATTTGTAAGCGAGCCAGGCCGGACATCCGTCCTCACTCATGACATAGAGCTTACCTCGTCGGAACCGGTAAGATCTAAAACGTATCGGGTGTCACCTCGCCGGCTTGAGCTAATAAAATCAGAGGTTAACAGGATGCTGGAATTGGGTGTGATTGAGCCGTGTGAAAGTGATTACACTTCCCCGTTAATTCTCGTGGAGGTACCCGGCAAAGATCCACGTCCTTGCGTAGACTATCGTAAGTTAAACCTCATCACCAAGGATCAGACATACCCAATTCCCCACATTGAGGAACGCGTCGAGAGGGTAAGCAGCGCGCAATTTATCTCAACGCTAGACCTAGTGAGAGGTTACTGGCAGGTACCGCTCACCGAGAGGGCGAGCCGGTATGCTGCATTTATTTCACCATTGGGGACATTCCGCCCTAAAGTGTTGAGTTTCGGCCTAAAGAACGCGCCTTACTGTTTTTCCAACTTAATGGATAAGGTTTTGCGTGGTCAAGAGGACTTCGCATTGCCTTACTTGGACGACGTCGCCGTGTTTTCCTCGTCCTGGCCAGAACACTTGACGCATTTGAGAGCAGTACTGACACGCCAACGCGAAGCAGGTTTAACGGTAAAGGCGCCCAAGTGTCAGCTAGCACAAGCAGAGGTACTCTATCTCGGGCATGTTATCGGTCGAGGGCATCGCCGTCCCTCTGAAATGAAAGTGGCAGCTATCGGAGAATTTCCCCAGCCCCGAACGAAAACCGATATTCGGGCTTTTCTTGGAATAGCTGGTTACTATCGTAAGTACATCCCTAGATATTCCGACATTGCCAGCACTGTTACTGACGCGTTGCGCAAGACCGAGCCCCAAATGGTCGACTGGGATGAGGAGAAAGAAAAGGCTTTCCCGCGTTTTGAAAGCGGCCTTGTCGAGCCAACCTTTGCTTAGTTCACCGGACTACTCGAGGCCTTTCATAGTCCGATGCGACGCTAGTGATAGAGGCATGGGGGCAGTTCTTAGTCAAAGGGATGAGGGGGATCAAGAGCATCCCGTCCTATATGTTAGCCGGAAACTCGCCCTTCGCGAGCAGGTTTACAGCGCTAGCGAAAAGGAATGTGCGTGCTTGGTTTGGGCAGTCCAGAAAACTGGCTTGTTATATTGCCGGAAGCAAGTTCATTGTGGAAG